>CM051371.1:6711201-6761201 GCA_028015245.1 Cardamine occulta
TAAATAGCTCCTTCCTCTCCTATTTGTAATCAACTTGAAGAAGTGAAATAAAAAGCAAGGTTAAAGAAAGAGTGTCCTTCATAAGTTCTCTAAGTCTCTCTAATAAATCTTTTAAGTATTCTCTAATTGTTCTTCCAAATCTTCTATCATACTTGGAGAGTTTCTCATCTTGATTCTTTCGAGTTTCTCGGGGTATTACGGTCTTGGGCTAGTGTTAAGCACTATCAGTGTTTTCTTTACATGGTATCAGAGCCATTCTAATCTTGTGCTCATCAAGATCGGGGTTATAGAGAGCTCGGGTTTACTCTAAGTATGGAATCAACGGGTCGTGTTGTTGGATTAGGAATGGAGATCTTAAACCAATCTAACTACCGGTTATGGAAGTCATGTATGGAATCATACTTGGTGAGTGAGGACTTATGGGATATCGTCGGTGGTAGCAGCACTAGACCACCAACTGGAGATGCTGCAACTGCGGAAGCGACAAAAGAATAGACACGGAAGAATGCCAAGGCGGAGTTTGCCCTAAAGAGGTCAATATCCGTGGGAATATTTGAACATGTCTCAAGGTGTACATCCGCTAGTTCTATTTGGCAAGCGCTAGACCAATTGTTCAACAAGAAGAACGAAGCTCGTTTACAACTATTAGAGAATGAGTTAGCGAATGCGAAGCAGGGGGAGTCTTCAATCTCAGAATTTTTTATCAAGGTAAAAAATATTTGCTTGGAGATTAATACTCTTAATCCGGAAGAATCTATTTCAAAAGCTCGTTTGAAACGGGTTATTATTCGAGGTTTACGATCCGAGTATACCCCGTTTGTGATTTTGGTTCAAGGATGGGCTACACAACCTTCCTTGGAGGAGTTTGAAAACTTGCTAGCTTCGCAAGAATCACTATCCCAACAAATGGCGGGAGTTAAAATTCATGATGATTCGGGGAGCGCGTTTGTGGCCCGAAGACAACAAGGCTTAAATCCCAAACCCAAAGATGGAAGCCCAAGAACTATGATGGACGTCAAGGATCATCCATGGGAGATAAGAAAAAATTCAAGTGCTATCGGTGTGGGAAACTTGGGCACTTTAAAAAGGATTGTCGAGTCAAACTAAAGGAAACAAATATGGCGGAATCAAAAGATCGTAGTGAAGACGAAGAATGGGCGAAATGATTCACGGTGGAAGTTGCATCCTTAGATAAATCCAGTCCAATGAAAGTGAAAAATAATTGGATTGTGGATTCCGGTTGTAGCCATCATATCACGGGAGATGAGAAGTTATGTTCTAGTCTTCAGCACCATGACGGAAAAGAAGCAATCATTACCGCGGATAATTCAATCCATCACGTTGAGAAGGAAGGAACAGTTGTCATCAAAGGAGATGATGGAAGCCCAATCACTCTCAAGAATGTATACCATGTTCCTGGAGTAAAGAAAAATCTTCTCTTTGTGGTAAACACGGTGGACTCAGGTAACTACGTTTTATTTGGCCCAAAAGACGTTAAATTTTTGAAAAACATTCAAGAGTTAAAGGCGGACGTAGTTCACACCGGAGCACGAGTTAAAGATCTTTATGTTTTATCTGCTTCAAACACTTATGTGGAGAAGATGAGTACAAATGACAATGCCTTTATATGGCATGCTAGACTTGGTCATATAAATATGACTAGGCTTAAGGTCATGGTGAATAAAAACTTAGTTAACAGGCTTCCAAAGTTGAAGTTTCAAGATGATGGAAGACTTTGTGAAGGATGCCAATATGGAAAGTCACATAGACTTCCATTTGACTACTCCACTTCACGATGCAACGTTCCATTGGAGAGAGTCCATAGTGATTTAATGGGTCCGACAAGAACATCCTCGTATTATGGGTTTCGCTACATGTTGTTGTTCGTTGATGACTTCTCACGGTATACTTGGGTATACTTTGTAAAGGAAAAATCAGAAGTATTCTCCAAGTTCCAAGAGTTCAAGATCACCGTGGAAGGAGAGTTGGGTCGGAAGATTAAGACCCTAAGGACGGATAATGGAGGGGAGTTTATGTCAAAGGAGTTTCTCTCTTTTTGTCGAAATCATGGTATCAAGAGAGAATTTACATGCCCATATACACCTCAACAAAATGGAGTAGCGGAAAGAAAGATTAGACATCTAAGTGAGACATGTAGAAGTTGGCTACATGGGAAGGATTTGCCAAAGGCCTTATGGGCGGAAGGCATGAGATGTGCAGCCTATGTCATCAACCGAATGCCACTTAGTCCAAACGATATGCAGTCTCCTTATGAGATGGTTCATGGGAAAAAACCAACGGTGAAACATCTCAGGATATTTGGATCAATTTGCTACGTCCATGTGTTTGATTCTCAAAGAACCAAGTTGGAGGCAAAGGCGAAGAAATGCATCTTTGTCGGCTATGATGAACAAAGGAAAGGTTGGAGGTGTATGGATCCTGAGACAAACAAGTATGTTGTGTCTCGTGATGTTGTCTTTGATGAAGTTTCCTCATACTATGGGCCACCTCAAGTCTGGATTGAGAAAGATGGTGCTAGTTCCTCCAAGAACGATGAATCAACTCTTCAAATACCACTTGAGAATAGAAGTCATGAAAATGAGATACAAGTTGAAAGGGGGAGCAATGGCCAAGAGAAAGAAGAGGAGCAAGTTCATGGTTCCATTGCAAGTCAACGACCTAAAAGAAATATTATTAGGCCGGCACGGTTTAGAGATGAAGAGTTTGTCACCACCTTCTCATGCTTCTTTGCAGCCCCTTTAGATGAGGATGAGCCAACTTCATATGAAGAAGCAAAAGGAGTTCAAGAATGGGAGACCGCACTGAATGAGGAGATGAATGCTCTAATGAAAAATGAAACTTGAGATTTGGTTCCAAAACCCAAAGATGTTCAACCTGTCTCGTGCAAATGGGTCTATCGAATAAAGCAAAAAGCGGATGGGAATATTGATAGGTTTAAAGCAAGGCATTACCGAAAGGTCAGTTCGAGGTACTTCGTTCGAATCTCGGGATGGTTGACAAAATCAGTTTAAGGGGGAGTATTGAATTAAACTTGATTTTTGGCTAAACTTAATTATGGGTTCATAATCTAATTATCTATTATTGGACCAAACCCAAAATTAATTCCAAGTTCTAGAATTTCTCTAGAAACATCTTAAAGATCATCACCTTCTTTAAGTGTTCTAAAAAATTCTATTAGATAAAATATCTAGAGATTAGTGTGGAAAAATATAGATATTTGTAATATAAAATATCTAGATATTATGTTAGAGAGTTCTAGAGATTATAAGAAGGTTTGTAAGATATTTTGTAGTTTTGGAGCCTATAAATAGCTCTCTTCTCTCCTATTTGTAATCAACTTGAAGAAGTGAAATAAAAAGCAAGTTTAAAAAAAGAGTGTCCTTCATAAGTTCTCTAAGTCTCTCTAATAATTTTTTTAAGTATTCTCTAATTGTTCTTCCAAATCTTCTATCATACTTGGAGAGTTTCTCATCTTGGTTCTTTCGAGTTTCTCGGGGTATTACGGTTTTGGGCTAGTGTTAAGCACTAGCGGTGTTTTCTTTACAATAGTTTCACAAATACTTGAATAGTTTCGCAATTAAAGCCAACCATGTGTAACATTTGATTGCTCGTTTGTTCATCATTTTTTTCTTCTTCTTTTCGTTGAGATTCACTAACAAGAACAACTTTGTGACTCCAAGATTCTTGAAACCGTCATCTAACTTGGTCTCATACAAATCCAAGAGAGATTGTGTATCTGAAACTTGTTTTCAAAACAAATTTGAATTCCAAAAGTGAGGAACGATGTAAAGAATGCAATCTTTGATGCTAGAGCCCAAAGATAAAGATACAGAACATTAAAATCAATTTCAAAGTTAAAGAATAAAGAACTTAAAACTTGTTCAATTGATAACAACAAATCTATCCCATTTGGCCAATAAATCAAGGCAATCTAACAACAGATTAAAAAAAAAATAACTTCAATCGAACAAGAGAATTCAATCAATTTGAATTTTGAAATTAGAAATCGATCAAGACTCAAGAGAATTCAAAGCTAGCATCAATTAACTTCAATTGAAGATCTAACCGAGCAAGAAGCAAATCTAACCGAACAAGAAGCTAAACAAGAACAAGAATCAAAGAACTAATAAGAACAAGAAGCGAAAAACTAAATAGAACAAGAATCAAAGACAAAAGAGCTAACATATTCAGATGCCCGTGGGCCGATCCGTATACCCGCTAGGGTTTGCGGGGCAGGTCTGGACATGGGATTTCCTGTCTGCGGTCCTTGGCGGGCGGACCCGCGACAGACGGAGAAGTCGACGGGCACATGTGGGTGTATCCAGGCAGTCGCAGGTCAGCCCGTTTAACCGCTCTAGGAATGACGCATCAGCTTGAAAGAGGCTCTTAGGTAATGACACATCAGCCCTCTTTTATTAGTTTATCTCAATTTTATTTTTTCACATAAGTAAATTATTATATAAATAATTAATTTATTATATTTCTAAACAACAAGTAACCTAAATCAATATTAATATATGTCCGACTATTAATCCTATATATAATGATTGAAGAGGGTTTTCCAGGGAATGACACATCACCTTGAAGGAGGCTCTTAGGTAATGACAAATCAGCCCTCTTTTATTAGTCTATCTCAATTTTATTTTTTCACATAAGTAAATTATTATATAAATAATTAATTTATTGTATTTCTAAATAACAAGTAACCTAAATCAATATTAATATATGTCCGACTATTAATCCTATATAAACCCTATTAAATTTGAATTTATATGATTGAAATTATTATAAAGAAATACAATTCAAATTAATTTTAAAACATACAAATTATATAATAAAAATTTTAAAATGTTTTATTGTATTTTATGTTTTTCTGGATGATTATATATAATGGCTGAAGGGGCCTTTCAACTTTATTTTCTCACATGTCTGACTATTAATTATACATAAAACCATTAAATTTGAAGTTGTCTATTTAAAAATTATGATAATTAAATACAATTTAAATTCAATTTTAAACATAGAAATTATATAATACAAGATTTAAAATGTATCATTATATTTTATATTTTGAATGATTTAATCATTATTTTCAAACAAATAAGGATAATTAAAATTTAATACAAGTGAAGAAAATAACAAATTATGAGATTGAATAAGTTAAGAAGTTAACTTCAACCTATAAATTATAAGCCATGAAAAAATATTCAATACACAATCGAAAAGATAAAAATATAAAACAAAATAGAGAGGAGGAGATAAAATTGAGAGAAAAAAAAAAATACAAAAACATACAAAATTTTAAACATTAAAAAAAGAGATGGATTCAATGAAATATATATATAACCTCGAAATGGTAAACTGAGAAAAAACATAAAAAGTCTCAAGAGTATAAAAATTGAAGAATAAATAAATATTAAAATAATGTATGAAAGAGATTACATATATCATCAAGAAAAAAATGTAGATAAGCAAAATTCTTAAATAAGCAAGAGAAAATCACTAGTAAAAATAAAGATCTAAAACAGATTATTTAAAACTTAAACTAAAATAAAAATAATATTATTATTGAAAACATAACTAACATGTAGTTATAAATTACCATATTTTAAGAAAAAAAGTCAAGATAATTTTAAATAAATAGGTATAAGTTACTTTTTAAAAAATTAAGATAAAATATTTCATAGTAAAACTCGCCAATGTGAGTGGGTATTATCATAGTTAGTATAATGAATCTGGCTTTTTTTCCTTGTCTATGTACTACTAAATGTATATAGATTTGCTGATGGATAATCTATGATGTACATAACGAATAACGAAGCTGTGTACATGTGTTACTAACGAACATACATGTTTCTGCTTTGATTGAGCAGAGAGAGGAATGGTCATCATGTAATCATTCATTGCACAAAAATAGTTATAAATTATTAATGATGAATTGTGCAGAGAGTAAGGAAGATAACATTGGGAGTAGTAAAGCTTCGACTGTAAAGCATTGAAAGTTCTTTTGAATCTTTTCTATTTACGTACAAACTCGGGAGTGGAAGTGGGAGATAGATAGATAGTGTAGCTGGGAGTTCAAACTGCTCCTTATCTATCCCATAGAGTTGTTTCATTGCATAACACTTTCCCAAACATCACCTGAATATCTCGAGCACATCATAATGTTGTCCACCCGGAATCAACATTTTGTTCGATGAATTCAGAACTTAAAATCACGGAAATGTCATGAAACAAAAAAACTATTCTATTAAACACGGAAATGTCATGAAACCAAAGAGAAACCTCAGGAAACGAAACTCCCAAATCAGATACTCATCTGCAAGTATAATGCAATACAGGAGAGGAAAAACTGCAGAGAGCGTAAAGAAACTCCCCACTTAAGATTAGACCCAAAATAAGCCATGTTAACAAAGCACACATTCAAGAGTGCCAACATAAGGTACCTTCCTTATTTATCAGTGAACTGCTCAAGAAACCAGAAACATGATCATGGAAAAAAAATGCAGGAGAGACTTGTTTACTAATCAAAGATTCAAAGTCACCAGATTTGAATCATATTTGCATAAATGTGTGAGATTGGTGGAAAAAAAAACAATGAAGGATCTAAAACAAAATTGAAAATTCTAGAGATCATTGATTGTTCTAATAAAAGCATACTGGTCCGTTTTTCTTTGATGAGGTAGACATGACCGAACTTTCGTCTTCCAAGAGGCTTTCCAATGTCAAAATCACTTAAAGTCCATCTCTTTTCTGCAGCTGGAGAAGTATCTGAAGCCTCCTGATCACAATGTCACACCATAGAATAAAAAATCATCTTCAGACCATCCACATTTACCAAGGGGCCTCTTGGAATAGACTCTCTTCCTCTTTTCAGATGAAGCCAATTTGGACCCTCAAAACAGTGCATCGAACTGCAACAGAATTACATATATATATCCATTAGTATTTATTTAAGCTAAGTATAGGAGCCAATGCTACATAACTTTCATCGCTAGAAAAAACAAAAAGACAATAACAACATTTGCACATTAAAATTTTTAAATCCTTATGTTAATTTGCACATTGAAAATTTTAAATCGCTAGAAGCACATTGCTTCGGACAAACCTTATGGATGACATTAAAAATCTAAGATCCAAGATATTCAGGTCCGGTGAGTTCGGTGGTTGGCACATTAGTCGTATATCGAATCCATTTTGTGAAGCAGCTCTTTGAAAATACGAGAGTATATAACATTAGAAGAAAAGCACTAATTGCATACATACATGTGTTAAATTACATGAAATGACTACGAATAATTTTAAGATAAAAAATATTTCCAGAATTCATAGTAGCAAAACCTTCCGAATTCATCATGAATTGGAACGTCTAAACCAATCTCCGAAGATACGACTTCGCTTGGACTATTGCAACTTTCAGAGGTCGTTAGAGTTTTATTTAAATCGAAAGAGTAATATTTTTCACTATCTACGACAGGAAGATTTAGAATAATGTGAGACATCATTGGTAATTTGTTGTCTACCATGTAAAATGCAATCATAATATATAGCTATTCATGAAACGTTACCACTTCTTCTTTTTTCTTTTTTTTGCTCTAATCTAAAATTTAAATATTTTTGCTAACTTAAATTTTGGCTCCAAATGAAAATTTGGTTCAGAATAATTTACACTACTCCAATGGAATTTTCTTAAACGTAATGATGGTGGTGGAGTTAGAATATTAACGGCCAATCAACATATAATATGACTTTCATACTTCTCTAATATAGCACAAGAATTTACTCTTTTTTTTTAATTGCAACGATTAAAATAAATAGAGAAAGAGAAAATTGTTTTGAAATAACAACATTACAATAAACATATGTTTAGTATTTTAACTTTTGTGTTAAAATGTGTGAGGAGGGAGTATTTGAACATTGAAACCAACGAATAATATATAAACAAATCAGCAGTTAATTTTTAATTTTTCTCTCTACTAAACTTAGTGGGGTCCATACAGGCTTCACTATCGAAAAAAAATCTGTATACATCTGGCGCATCTTTGTGATGTGATCTGTGATCTCCATCTCTCTCTCTCTCTCATTTCTTCTTCAATCCTCGGTTTCATCCACTCCTCTGGTCCCTCCGATTCCGGTAACTAATTCCCCGTTAATTCTCCGGTAAACATCTGATTTTCTCCCTAATTGATCTCATTTTCCGATTCACGCGGCACACCTTCTTCATCGTCTTCCTTAAGATCGATAATGTGGAAACTGAAGATCGCTGAAGGAGGTAGTCCATGGCTTAGAACAACCAATAATCACGTCGGAAGACAGTTTTGGGAGTTCGATCCGAATCTCGGTACACCTGAGGAGCTCGCCGCTATCGAAGAAGCGAGGAAGTCGTTTACAGAGAATCGTTTTTTGAAGAAACATAGCTCCGATCTGCTAATGCGTCTTCAGGTTCATTTCTCTCTTTCTAATCTGTTGAATTTTTTCGTGATTGTGTTTGACTATCGTTTCTTTAGTTAGTGATACTTTGGCATTGTGTTGTTTCATGGAATCAGGAAGAGAATTTTAGATTAGAGAGGTCATGATTTTCTCAAGTTTGATATCTGACTAATTTTCTTATTCACCTATCTTAAGGTAGAACGAGCATTAACATTAAAGATCATGTCAGATGCATATGAACTTAGTGCAGCTAGATCAATTGTATCTTACTGTTTTTAATTGAGTGCGTTTTAGTTGCCACTTTACACAAGTTTAACCAAGTATACTACTCCATTGATCTGTAGGAGAATCTAGTTTACTGTAGATGGACGACTACAAATACAGAATAGAGAGCTAGTTTATAGATTTCTAAGATGAAGCAACAAAAGCTGGAGTTCTTGAATTGCTTTTCTTGAAGATAGACTCGTCTTTATAGTTTCATTTACTTACAACTGAAGAGTTGTGATACCATTTAAGCTTTTTTCAAAAGCTGAGATCTGAATATATGATGGCTTTCTCCTCAATTTTCTGATGGCTATCCTTTGATCTCCCATCAGGGCTTGATCTATGACACTTCTT
The DNA here is from genome assembly GCA_028015245.1 of Cardamine occulta. Classification (NCBI taxonomy): domain Eukaryota; kingdom Viridiplantae; phylum Streptophyta; class Magnoliopsida; order Brassicales; family Brassicaceae; genus Cardamine; species Cardamine occulta. The sequence continues at coordinate 6,720,271 of CM051371.1, forward strand.
GGACTGGTTACAATTCTCTGATATTCAAGCATTAATTTGCTGTAAAAAAATTCATTTTCTAATCTGACGAATATCTCTCTCACTTTCTCTATCTGTAGTTTTCAAGAGAAAACTTGGTTACCGCAGTTTTACCTCAAGTCAAAATTGAAGATGGTGATGATGTTACAAAGAAGGCTGTGGAAAATACGTTAAAGAGGGGTCTAGATTTCTATTCAACAATGCAGGCGCACGACGGGCACTGGCCAGGAGATTATGGTGGTCCTATGTTTCTTCTCCCAGGACTGGTTAGTTCATAACTTTGTTGTATTGTCGTTAAGTTTTGTTTTACAAATTTTGCTGATAAATTGACGAAAACTAATTCTGATTACAGATATTTACACTCTCCATAACTGGAGCACTGAATACAGTATTATCAGAACAACATAAACAAGAAATGCGTCATTATCTCTTCAATCACCAAGCAAGAAATCTCTCCGATCTTTATTATAATTCTGTTTTCTTGCAATGCTTTATTTGGATTTTCCTGTACTGTTCGATGTTCTTAGACAGATAATATGTCCATCCAAAAATATACGTCTACACACATCTTTATGTTTCAAAGAGTTCCTTCTTCTACTTTCCGATTTTTAAATTTGTTTTTGACTATTGGCAGTATATGGTTTCAGAATGAGGACGGAGGTTGGGGTCTACATATTGAGGGCCCCAGCACCATGTTTGGGTCTGTGTTGAACTATGTTACTCTGAGGTTGCTTGGAGAAGGACCTAACGATGGAGATGGAGCTATGGAGAAAGGGCGAGACTGGATACTAAATCATGGTGGTGCTACCAATATCACATCTTGGGGGAAAATGTGGCTATCTGTACGGATATCTTAACCTCTATCTGTACTTTAAAGTTATCATATGAATATGTCTGTTACTTGACTCATCTTTTTGTTTGGATCTGCATATATTGTGAATAAAGGTACTTGGAGCTTTTGAATGGTCTGGAAATAACCAACTGCCACCTGAGATATGGCTTCTTCCGTATTTCCTGCCAATCCATCCAGGTGCTCATAATATTTGTTGAATGAAAATTTCATGTGCTTTTGACTTTCTCAACTAAAATACTGTTAAAGGTCATTCTTTTCCTAGTCTTCAATTGTTGTTGATCGACTAACTACCCATACAAATGAAGTGCCTCTCATAATCAATTCTTGGTGCAATGGATATTCAATAATATGGATTACGGGAAAACCAAAGTGCTGTAACCATGCCCGTATCTGTTTTATCTCCTTTACGCTTCCTTAGGTTCTACTATATTAATTGGGCTGTTTTATAGTCATATTGGTAACTCCAACAGAAATGTATTATCCCAAACTTTATGATATGGAATGCATTCAATCATGGACAACTCAAGTTAAGTAAATATGATCATAGCTTGTAATCTATTCTGCTTTCACGTTTGTTCAAAGCACATATGTCGAATGTTTTAACTGGGTGTGCATTTAACTAGATGAATAGGTTTTCTTTTGCTACAGCTTGTCTCTTAGTTCTTTTGTATATAGATATAGTGCACAGTAGAGCATTAAAATAAGATTTTTTACATGCTCCAGGAAGGATGTGGTGTCATTGTCGTATGGTCTACTTGCCAATGTCGTACTTGTATGGAAAAAGGTTTGTGGGTCCTATAACTTCCACTGTTTTATCACTGAGAAAGGAGCTTTTCACTGTACCATATCATGAAGTCAACTGGAATGAAGCACGCAACCTTTGTGCAAAGGTTCGTGGACTGGACGGTGAATTTTGTAACTATTCTACCACATAAGCTAATCCTTTAAAAGAAGTTACTTACTTTCTGTACAGACCTGAGTATCTGTAGTTTATAATGAGATCCTCGTTTGGCTGAATAACACAATTAAGATTAAATGATGCTTGGTAGAATATTCAATACTCACAATATAGGTCCTTACACATATCTCTGTGTCCTCAGATGCTCCGGGGCAACTGTTTTTATACTGACAGTTGTTTTTCTATTGAAGGAGGATTTATACTACCCACACCCACTTGTGCAAGATATTCTTTGGGCATCACTTCATAAGATCGTTGAGCCTGTTCTAATGCGATGGCCTGGTGCAAATTTGAGAGAAAAGGCTTTAAAAACCGTAATAGAACATATTCACTATGAAGATGAGAATACTAGATACATCTGCATAGGACCTGTGAATAAGGTATGCAAATCAACTTCCACAACATCTTCTGTACCATTGACCTTAACCATTGTTATTATTCTCTTTCAAAATTTTAGTTTGGTGGGATATGTCCTACCTCGTGTTTTCTTTCAGTTTTTGAACCTCAGCTTTGATCATTTCTTTTTTGTGCTGTTTTAACAGGTATTAAATATGCTTTGCTGTTGGGTAGAGGACCCAAACTCTGAGGCTTTTAAGTTGCACCTACCAAGAATCGATGACTTTCTCTGGTTAGCTGAAGATGGAATGAAGATGCAGGTACCACGTATTTGTATACGTGATTATGTTAGGTTGATTCTATGGTCCAAGGTTACTGCTGAACCAGAACGAATATTGTGCCTCTTGAATCATTAGCTCAACATTATACAAACAGAATTTGATAATACTCAGAATGACATTACTATATCAACTTATATGAAGTTGGGAGTTTTACCCTAGTATGGGTTTGATAGAATTATAAGATAGAAACAAAAACCTTGATAAAGTTGTCTGATTTCAGATCTTGAGAGCATCTACATTTCTATGTGCCTTACCATGTTTCTTTCTCTTCCTGTCAACCAAAGCCCATACTTTACTTTTTATCCAGTCACTAGTTATAAATATTGAACCTGTTGTCCATACTCTAATGCAGCAGCTATTGACAGGGTTATAATGGAAGCCAGCTATGGGATACAGGTTTTGCTGTTCAAGCTATTTTGGCATCCAACTTTGTCGAAGAATATGGGCCTGTTTTGAAAAAAGCACATTCATTTGTCAAGAATTCCCAGGTTTGTGATAGGCAGTTGATGGAGATCAGCGTGTTTCTCTGGATGTTCTTTTTGCTCTTATGATTGTTTCTTTTATGGTATAGGTTTTAGAGGATTGCCCTGGAGATCTGAATTACTGGTACCGTCACATTTCTAAAGGGGCTTGGCCTTTCTCAACTAGAGATCACGGTTGGCCCATCTCTGATTGTACCGCTGAAGGATTGAAAGTAATAATAACCTGACAGAGTTACCTTTCAATATTTCTTTTCTGGTGGTAATGAGTTTGTTATTTCCTCTTCAGGCTGCTCTTTTGCTTTCCAAAGTTCCCAAGGAGATTGTTGGTGAACCAATAGATGCAAAGAAGTTATATGATGCTGTTAATGTTATCATTTCATTACAGGTAAAATTGAGTTCTAATACTTATAGCAATACGTATTGGTATTGGTGCCAATTGTAGGGTAGTTGATCAGTCATAGGTCGTCTTTCTGCTCTGTTGACTGTTTGTTTTTTAAATGCATATTTCGAAAAGCAAAACATTTTCCTTGTCTAATTAGCAGATACTTTCTGATTACAGAATGCAGATGGAGGCCTTGCAACATATGAGCTCACCAGGTCATACCCTTGGTTGGAGGTAATGTCTGTGTACCCAGATATAGAGCTGTTATGTTCTGAATCCTGATAATATATATATAATTTTTGTATCAATGTGTCCACATGTGTGCCTTAATCCCCTTTGCTTGAGGTTTTAAGTGAAAAGTTTAGTTATTTCTGTTGGCAGCTAATCAACCCAGCAGAAACCTTTGGCGATATTGTTATTGATTATCCGTAAGGCTCTTGTATTTTCTAATAAATCATCTTGTTATCATATTTTACGTTTTTCATCTCCGGCTTGATGCGCTAGAATGGTTTTGTAGATACGTGGAATGTACATCAGCTGCTATCCAAGCTTTGGTATCATTCCGAAAGCTTTATCCTGGTCATAGGAAGAAGGAAGTAGATGAATGCATTGAGAAAGCGGTTAAGTACATTGAATCTATTCAAGCAGCAGATGGCTCATGGTTAGTCTCTTTTCATTGATTTCTTTTTTCTTCTTCTTATATTGTTGGTGTATCTTCTAGTTGGTTTCTGTCTTGTAAACCTGTAATATTTCCCTAGGTATGGATCATGGGGTGTGTGCTTCACTTATGGTACGTGGTTTGGAGTCAAAGGTCTGGTAGCTGTTGGAAAAACAGTGAAAAACTCTCCAACTGTTGCCAAAGCTTGTGAATTTCTATTGTCGAAACAAAGTCCTTCAGGTGGATGGGGAGAAAGCTATCTTTCATGTCAAGACAAGGTTAGTAATTATTCGTACGTCCACTAAACTCTACTTACTGCGACTTGACGAATCGTTTCTTTTTTGTTATATGAATAGGTATATTCAAACCTTGAAGGCAACAAGTCTCATGTCGTCAATACAGCATGGGCTTTGCTCGCACTCATTAATGCTGGGCAAGTAAGTGAATTCGTTACAAATATTTAAATTTCAGTTTATCCTGCTGCAAGGCGTGTCGCTCTCTCTTTCCATTTGTAATTTTATCTTTTTGTGTGTGTTCGTATTAGGCTGAGGTAGATCAAATACCACTACACCGAGCTGCAAGATACATAATTAATGCTCAGATGGAGAATGGTGATTTTCCACAACAGGTAAAACAAGTTGCATTAACAACATTGGTGTTGTTTAGAGAGTATTCTTCGTTAACAAATAACTAAATCTCTTGGTTCTTCTCCCTCTTTCTCAGGAAATAATGGGAGTCTTCAATAGGAACTGCATGATAACTTACGCTGCATATCGAAACATTTTCCCGATATGGGCACTAGGGGAGTACCGTTGTCAGGTGTTATCGCAACATGGAGAATGAATCAAGTGTTCTTTAAGGTAGTTATTTTCTCTAGGGGTGGAACTTTGTTGTAGCTTAAATGCTTACTTTATCCAAAGTTGTGTTATCAGTAATGGATCTGTTTTGATACTTTAGTGAACCAATCTTGCGTAGTTTGACTTGACTCAAATCTTGCTTGCAGATTTTTGTTGGGTTCTCTGAAATTTCAGTTTTTGGAAAATCTCTTTTGGTGAAAATATAGACATTTTCTTGTCTTTTGGTGAAATGTCTTACATAACAAAGCAACTTTTCCTTGTAGACTAATTTTTTTTTTTTTTGCTAGTAACCAAAACTCCACAGTACAACGAACTAAAACGAACAAAAGAGTCTTACGACAAAAAAAAGAAGACCTTTTTGAAGTTTTAACCAATTCAGTTGTGATTAGTTCAAGCTCCTTAATTTTTTAAGTTGTCACTACATTGCAATATCATACAATAATGGAGAAAAGAAGGTATCATCACCAAGTACCAAATAAACTGAGGATGAACTCAACAGATATGTAACAAACCAACATCTACCAATAAAAACTTTAAACTTCCCCGTACGCAAATATCACTATCTCCTATAGGAAACTAACTTCATCAAAACACGGTAACATGAAAAGAAGATGTTAGTGTACCTTTTTAAATTTAGTTTGTGTCCTCTCATGCTTGGGAATTTGAAAATATTACCACTTGAAAAGAAGGCAGATCATAAGATGTAACTTGTAAGTGGATAAGAACAGAGAAAAGAAAATGGCGGGAAGGTCTTTGGGACCAGCCGAGGTGGCCAATGAGAGGGCAGAGCGATACCAAGGGAAAGTCACTGGCTTTGTCATCGTCACTTGCTTTGTTGCAGCCATTGGTGGATGCATCTTTGGATATGACATTGGGGTCTCAGGTTATGTACCATTTCCCCTCTTTAAACCCAAGTTGTAGTAACTAAGTGAGTTTATAAAAAAGGCTTAATGCTTTCTTTTTTTTTTACAGGAGGTGTCACGTCAATGGATGAATTCCTTAAAGAGTTTTTTCATGATGTGTATGAGAAAAAACGACATGCTCATGAAAATAACTACTGCAAAATTCGATAATCAAGGACTGGCCGCGTTCAACTCGTTACTATACATGGCTGGTTTGGTTGCAACTTTGATAGCTTCACCAATCACTAGGAACTATGGACGACGTGCAAGCATCATCTGTGCTGGCATCTTTTTTCTAATTGGAGCTGCTGTAAATGTTGGATCTGTTAACCTCCCAATGCTTTTTCTAGGACGGATCATGATTGGTTTTGGCATTGAATTTGAAAATCAGTTAAAAAGGACAATACTCTTAACGATGAGAAATCCAAAATTTTATATTAATTAAAACAGTTCAGAAATATAATCAGGTGGTACAAAATTTCATAAATAGTATAATGGGGATAGAGATAACCAAAATTTCAAGTAATAATGCAACCTTATTTTTTTCTCAGGCCGTTCCTGTTTATTTATCAGAAGTGGCACCAACCGATTTAAGAGGTGGTTTAAACATAATGTTTCAGTTGACAACAACTCTTGGGATCTTTTCAGCAAACATGATTAGTTACGCCACACAGGGCCGGTCCAAACATTTTCACGATCCTAAGTGGAAAAAAAATCAATACGACTATACTTGGTAACAAAAATTTGTTTTTAAAAAGGATAATCATTACAAAATTCTAATTGTATTATCAAATATAGATATACAATTTAGTTGTCACAAATTTTAAACATATAATAACACTATAAATATCATCTTATTAAATTATACTATATAGTATTAAGAATTAATTACAGAACCAATATTTGTATCTTTTTTTATTTTAGGCTATGGATGGTCATGGGGTCCGCTTGGTTACACCATACCAAGTGAAATATTTCCCTTGGAGACGCGGTCTGCGGGGCAGAGTATCAATGTTGCTGTCAATCTTCTCATGTCTTTCATCATTGCTTAAATTTTTTAATATCTTCTATATACACTAAACTTTGGAATTTTCCATTTCTTTGCTGGTTTCGTTTCTGTGATGACCATCTTTGTTTACTTCGTCTTGTCTGAGACCAAAGGAGTGCCAATTGAAGAGATGACACTCCTATGGAGGAATCATTGGTTTTGGAAGAAAGTGTTACCTGCAAATCTTGAAGCTGAGAGTAGTCATCAAATTAGCTGACTTTCAATATGATTATAGACCTTCAAATGCTTTAGTGTTTCTGTTGCATTCTTGTATGAACACAATATGCGCATAGGGGCTAAACAAGAGTTACTTTGTATTAAACATATAAAGACTGATATAGAAATCCAAGAACAATAAGGGATAAGTGAATGTTGAAACTAATGTTGTGAAACCTTGATATGCTCATGTATTAATGTATTAATGTAATTCTCTTTTTCCTTTTATATTAGCTTTCTAGATGATTACAAAACGAAATGAGAAAGGTAGAAGAAACAAAAAAACAAATATTGCACAATACAAGCGCTATTTTAATTGAAAATGTTGCATAATACAATTGCTATTTTAATTGACTATATTGCATAATACAAATGTTATTTTAATTGAAGAAATTACATATTATAAATGCTATTGAAATATTACAAGTAACAATTCTAAAATGCTATAAGTATATAATTAATAACAAAATATACTCGGTATTAAATGGGTTAATATTGCAGGAAGAACACGCTATAATACAATGATGTTATCTTTGTTGGGGATTGTAAAATACCATGATGTTCTCTTTGTTGATGATGTAACTTTTACTGTAAAATATCTGTTTCCAGTTTAATAAAACGGTATCTGGTCGACCAAAAAAAAATGGAACCAAAAAAAAAAAGGTCTACTAATACAAGGAACACTACGTACAAAAGTACAGTAAAACCTCTATAAATTAATAATGTTAGAAATTTTGATATTTTATTAATTTATTTTGATATTAATTTATAGAAATATCTTTCGATCCATAATATTTTAAAAAATTCAATGTAAACGAGAAATTTTTTTTAAAATTCATATTCTTCAAAAAAAATTATTTGAATTTTCTTATGCTTTATTATTTACATATTTCACATTATATGAATATTCTTTATTTTTTTGTTCACGAGATTTACTTTGGTCTATAATGTTCTTCTATTGCTTTTGACTAAACACTATTATTTGTTACACTTTTTTTCATACAAACCCTAGCAATGACTTCTCATCTAAAAGGTATTACAAAATCAATTATGACAAATCAAATACGAAAAGAGTTATGTGAGTACAAAAGGGATAATACTAAGTGCACTCAAAAAGAATTGCAACTACGGCTTGAAGCGAAGTTCTAATTAAAAATTAGTCAAAGTACAATCTCAAACACATTCAAACGATCAGCTGAATATCTTTCCGCCAATCTGGAAACTGGAAAAGATATCAAGCGGCACAAATCAACAAAATTTCCAGAGATGGAGAAAGTTGTTTTTGAGTGGTTTCTCCAATACCAAGATCGTGTGAATATGACTGGAGAACTAATTTTGGAGAAGGCAAAAGAAATAATGAAACTTGTATACTCCCAACACGATTATGAGCACCAGTTTTCTCAAGGCTGGCTTGAACAGTTCAAGCTACGACATGGTATCAAGTCATTTCGTCGTTTTGGAGAGAGTGGTTCGGTTGATGTGCAAGACATGTAAAAGAAACTGGAAGCTATAAGAGAAAAGATAGATAAGTTCCTTATGAAAGATGTTTTTAATATGGATGAAACTGGTTTGTTTTACAAGTTACAAGCTGATCATTCTCTTGCTACAAAATAACTTGAAAGAAAAAAAAAAGACAAAGAAAAACTAATAATTGTTATTTGCTGCAATGAGGATGGGTCTTAAAAATTTCTTTTATGGATAATTGGAAAATATGCAAAGCCACGTTGCTTCAAGAATGTCAACATGGACAGTTTGAATTGTCACTATTGTGCCAACAAAAGAGCTTGGATGACAAGTGTTATCTTTGAAGAATACATACGCTGGTTTGATAAGAGGATGCATGGTAAAAGAGTTTATTTTTTGTGGTAGATAATTGTCCAGCACATCCAAAAATATCGATGGGTTGAATAATGTTGAGTTGTTCTTCTTGCCACCCAACATGACATCAAAAATTCAATTTTGTGATGCTAGAATAATAAGAGCTTTTTAAGATGCATTATCGTAGGAGATTTTATTGTGAGGTTTTAGAAGGCTACGAGTTGAGATAATCTGATCCAGGCAAGATCAATGTTTTGAATGCTATCAATTTTACAGTTTTTGCTTGGACAGTTAATGTTCATCAAGTGACAATAGAAACTGTTTTCGACATTGTAAATTCAATCAGATGATGGTGCCTCAAGGAATTTAGAAGAGGATTCAACTTATGAAAACAATATTCATGAACTTGAAGTTGTGATCAATAATTTTGGTTATCGGAATAAAATGGATGTTAATAGCCTCTCGACTATCCGGGTGAAAATGATTCATGCTCAAAATTTCAGAGTTTAGAAGAAATTGTGGCTTCTATCCTTAATGCTGATGAAAAAGTTGAAGACGATAATATGACATCTTTGGAACCAGTTACACGTAAGAAAACAATTATCGCGTTTAGAACTCTTCACAACTTTTGGATGCAGATCGAAAAAAAAACACTGGAATCATATTTTACTAAATTGACTTAGTTATATATGTCTAAGATTTATAATTATTCATTTATGATATTATTGGGACCATATTTTTACATGGAGGTTTCTAAAAAGTTATTATCTTATTATCTTATCGAATTTTGCTATTTTTTACATTGATCCAAGTCGGGACCGGAAGATTTTATTAATTTATAGTGTTTGTTAATTTATCGAATATTAATTTAAAAAAGTTCTACTGTAAATGGGGTAAATACTTAATAAGCCATAAACATTCAGATATAGTATATATATATTTTTTTAATCACAAACTTATGTTGACTTAGCAAAAGTAAGCATGTAGATCAGTTAGTAAAGTTAACTACGTACCTATTTTATCAATCAAGAAGTTAATGATTTAAAGAGAAAGTCAACAAATGACATTTAATACGTTTACTAGATAGTAATCTGCGTTGTATACTGCGGAAAAATATTCATATTGTATTGTTATTAGTGTTTTATATTAGATTTATTTTATGTTTTTAATATCTTATTTATCTTATTTATTATTATTATATATGATTTATTTTGTGTTATTTAAAATTACTAATATATAATGACATACTACAGTGTTATAGTGTTATATCTGTTGACAAATTTATTTGATAATTAAGTTAGATTCTAATATAATTTTGTTGTAAAAATTAAGGGTATTATGTATATATTTCTATATTATTAGAAAATCTATAACTATGTGATTTAGTCCAGTATATCAACTATTAAAAATTTGATATGAGATATGTTATGATCAGTTTTGACCCGTTTTGACCCTTTTTTTAATTTTCGTCCATAATTGATAAAAGAGAGAAACTGAGTTTATTTTTTGTGAAAAGTAATACTTGTTTAAAATATTATTTAAACTTTTTTATTTAATTATATTAATTTTGTGATTATTATTGTATCATTAATGATTTTATTTAAAAATATTAAATATTATATTATTTAAATACTCTAATTAAACAATTTCATATTTATTTAGGATATAATGATCCATTGTAAAAATTAGAATATTTGAAGATCTAGATGATTTAAACAGATTTAAATTTAAAATATTAAGAATTAAAATTTTGAAAATCTATATACTAATTTTTGTGCTATTTATTAAGGAATTGATTGACGAAATAGGGGAATATTATGATTATTAATAAGATTTGGAAAAAAAAAGATTGTCCAATGGTATTTACCGTAATATCTCACGTAAATGTAAAGTTGTTTTGCTTTTAACATTGCTCAAATAATTATATAGAGATGTGTAAGCTAATGTTTTTATTTGCTCAAAAATTTGAAAGTTGAGATAAGTCCAAGAAGAAATAATGTCATTGGATTTTGTTGAAGCCCGGAGATTAAGCCCGTGTGTTGATTATGGTTTTAAATTTCAAGATTGAATCTGAATCTAACCAAGTGGTAAATCGGTCTAGATAAATTATATTTCACGAACGATTTAGCTAATAACAAGGATTCAAAATAGTACTTGAAGACAAAGAAGAGTCATCTATGCTTGTATACAATGGTGGCTCCACTACTATTTGCTCCACGCGTTTCTATCGCTGTATTCACAATTGGCCTGGAGTAATCTCTAGCATGTGACCATAAAAAGCAACAACAAAATGATTATACCAAAAAAATCTTGCACTAACCATTTGTAATAAAAGAACATATTAAAATTAAAAAATTAAAATCAAATTAAAATATTAAGGTAAAATTAAGATATATAGATCTGGGTATGTTTTTCGAATGAAGAAAAAATAACCGAACTGAAACAAAATTCAACAAACCAAAGTGAATTTAATCTTTGAATCGAACCAAATCGTTTTACCAAAATCCACTAAACATTTAATCTATTTAATTAAAATATATAGAAAATACCTTTAAATATACTAAAATTTATAATATTAATTCAAATTAGTTATTTTATTTCTATTTCTCTTTCCCCAAAATTGAATCGAAGTAAATCCAAACTTGAATCAGATAATATTTTTAAAATCTATAAAATCTCACAATTTGAATAAAATCCGAATCGAACAAAACCAAAATGAATAATCAAATGCCCACCTTAATATTTACCAACCTTTATTTGGATATATATATATATATATATAATAGGGATAAAAAATGAAGTGTATACTGTATAGTGGACTAGTAGTACCAAAGAAGGTACGGTTAATTCAAAATTCCGGATTAGAGACAAAGGCCGCAAGCAAGGCCCAGTGCTCTCTGAACATTCGTCATAATCATATCGAATAAATAAAAAAAGTTACTGCTGGTCAAACTTTTTTCCTCTTTTGTGTGTGTTTAAATTTCCAAATCCCCCAATGGACCCCACAAGAAAAAATTCGAAAAACCTCGCAGCGAGCGCGAGATTCAAAAATCAAAATCAATAACACGCAGACCAAAGGAAACTGAATCACACGCGCCTCTCTCCTCGAACTTTGTCTCTCTGCCAAATAACACTGGGCTCCGTGAAACAAAGCAACTCTCTCTGCTTTTTTCAATCTTTTTCTCTCCACCTTCTGAGATTTTCCCGGAAAATAAAAAGCCAGAAACTAAACCGCATCAGCTGTTATCTTCATAGCTTCTCAGTCCTCGTAATGCTTCAGAGTATGCTTCACCTTATTTTGTTTCGCTTTCTCCTTTGTACTGATCTTCGAATTGAGTAATCTAATACGCAATAATGGTTGAATCTTCGATTAACTGTTATATTTATTATTAATGTATTCTTCTTTCCAATTTTAACACCTCCCTGATCTTATTTTAAAGACAAATTAGGAAGAAATTGGTAAATACTATTTCCAGAAATGTGATATACTCGGCGTAATTATGAAAATTGATCTCATCCGTTTCACAAAATCGTATACTTACGCTATGTTTCAGCTTATCTAAATCTATTGATTGAACGATTTTGTTGAAATTTTCATGCTATTTCACCAAATTATAACTTATGCTATGTTTCAGCTTCTCTAAATGTATTGATGCGAAGATTTTGTTGAGTTTTTGATCCTCTTCTATTTCACCAAAGCCTTCAGTTACTGATGATATTTTCTGATGATATTTTGCTCTAATTGTATAAACAGAAGAAGCAAGAAGAGAATAATGAAGACTAATATGCAAACAAAACCTAAAGGAGGAAACATGAAGGTCAATACACAACAAGTGATTTTTGAGCTAAAGAAGAAAGTTGTTACTGCTTTAAACAAGTTAGCAGATAGAGATACATACCAAAGAGGAGTTGATGAGCTTGAGAAAACAGTTGAGCATTTGTCGCCCGATAAAATATCGTGTTTTCTCTCTTGTATATTAGATACTGATTCTGAGCAGAAGAGCGCGGTTCGAAAAGAGTGTATTAGGTTGATGGGTACTTTAGCTAGGTTTCATCAAGGTCTTGTTGGTCCATATCTTGGTAAGATGGTTTTGAGTGTTGTTAAGAGGCTTAAGGATTCGGATTCTGTTGTGAGAGATGCTTGTGTTGATACAATGGGTGTTTTGGCTTCCAAGATGAGTTACTATGAAGATGACAAGTATGGGGTTTTTGTTTCTTTGGTGAAACCGCTCTTTGAAGCTATTGGTGATCAGAATAAGTATGTGCAGTCTGGTGCAGCTTTTTGTTTGGCTAGAGTTATTGATACTAGTCCTGAAGCTCCAGTTGCGATTATACAACGTATGTTAATGCGGACTGTAAAGCTGCTTAATAACTCGCATTTTATCGCTAAGCCAGCGGTAATTGAACTTAACAGAAGTATCATCCTGGTAAGCAAGCTACTTCTAATACCATATCATTCTGACCTTTGCTGTAGTGGTATTCTTAGATGTAGTTGTATAACTAAAATGTGCAATTGTCTCTAATTCAGGCTGGTGGGGCAACGGTGAAGAGTGTGTTGTTCTCTGCAATGACTAGCTTCCAAGATGCCCTTAAGAATAAGGACTGGACTACTCGTAAAGCAGCTTCTGTAGCACTTACGGAAATAGCTGCTACTGGTGAAAAGTTTCTTGGACCTCTAAAGGCTTCTTGCATCTGCTCTCTTGAATCATGTCGCTTTGATAAAGTTTGAACTCTTTTTTTCTTATATTGACTCTCTTACAGATGATACGTTTTAGATTGAAACATCTAACTTTAAGGCCTTTCTATTTTAGGTGAAACCAGTGAGGGACTCAGTTATCCTTGCTTTACAATATTGGAAAGGTGTTCCTGGTTCGGATAGTCCAGAACCATCGGAAACTGGATCCTCTTTAAAAGGTGAGTTAAGAAAATGGTCTTTTTGCTTCAAATCTTTCTTATGCATTTCATAGACTCATAGATGCTCTTGTTTCGTAATCGCAGAAAGTTATAGTGGAGCTCGAGAGAATAGTGAACTTTTCAGCACCAGTGACTCTAAGTTGAAGGATGCTACTACGTCTAACAAATATGTGACAGATCTGGCAAGAAAAAAGGTTCCATTTTCTGGCAGGAAAGCACCTACACGTTACAATGAAGACACCCAAAAGACGAAACAAGATAATTGGCATATTGAAATCGCAGTTCCAGAATGTCCAATTGTCTCCAAGGCTAATCTTCACAATGAAGAATCTGAGGGAAGTTGCATCACCAAGACGTTTGCAGAAGCTACAAACACACCAGAAGTAACATATGAGTACATTCCAATGGACAATAAGGCAGATCGCTATGCAACAGGCTTTGTCAATGAAAATGATGATATCAAATCTATAACAGTTTCATCAAGCAGTTTCCTTGCAAGTAGTATGGTGAATCCAGCCATAACGAGTAAGCATTTCGAAGCTGAAGAAAATTATTATGAGGAGCAGCCATTCTCAACCATAGTGAAGGATCGTTCAAGCCTTGACTCTTCTGTAACAGTGTCAAGCTCTCAAATCAATCATGACTGCTGTGCTCAGGTTTCAAATGAAATGGCTTCTATACGTAAACAACTCTCAGATATTGAGAATAAACAGTCACGTTTGATAGAGCAGCTGCAGGTCAGTGAATCTTCTGTCACAATCTATTGCTCAACTATCTTACACTATCTTATGCTGAGCACTGTTTGGTAAACAATGAGGTCGAACTTATATATCTTTCTTCTGTTAAACTTGTAGGCCTTTTCAACAGGGATAATGAACAACTTTCAAGTTCTTCAATCCAAGGTATCAAGCTTAGAATATGCAGTGGAGGTGATAGCTCAGAACGTTGTCATGCATTCAGATATATCAAACACCAGTTTTGTGAGGCAAAACCAAGGTAGTACCATGTCACCAAGGCTCTCTAGTTGCACTTCAAGAAACTCCACGGAAATTCGCAATCGGCAATCTACATTATCAACTTCCAAGTACTCGATGACAAGGGAGAACAAAACAAATGGAAGAAGCAGGCTAAACGAATCACAGGGCATGGAGAAGACGCGGAGTAATAATCCATTAAGTAAGGCAGGTCAACATCAAACTAGAGAGGACATTTGGAACAATAATGGACAGGGAAGACAAACATTGATCCAAACCCGAACTTCTTCTGATTCAGTTCAAAGCATAAGACAACATTATGGAGAAGTGATGATGAGTGGATCAAGAAAACCTGTGACAGGTGTTTCATGTGAAGATGTGGCTGAATCAGAGTATTTAGAAGTGCTTTCTTCTGGTGATGAGCTAGCGCTAGTCGAGCTTCTCGACAGAACCGGCCCTGTGCTAGGCAGTATGTCATCACATACCATAAATGAAATCCTCAGTATGCTTGTATCTTACCTCCTCGAACGAAGATTCATGAGTTCAATACTTCCTTGGTTTCATCAGGCAAGTTATTTTGAAATCTTGCTTGAATCTACTAGCATTACTAGAAAATTGTTACTAAATATCAACTCTTTTCTCTTTTACTAGGTCGTTGAGTTAAGCACTACAAATGGAGCTAATTATCTTATTCCGTCTGCGAGAAAGCGAGCTCAAGTGTTGTCTGCAATTCAAGAGGCTTCAGGGATGGACTTTTCAAGTCTTGCTGAGAGGAGAGCTGTTACTCAAATAGCAATGAAGCTGCGTAAACTATGGGGTAACAATCTCTTGCACTAGTACTTACTTGGTTGAATGTTTATAGACAATGTAACATACATAGAAGTTCTAAATTTCAGGAAAAATATTTTACTTTTAACTAAACCATCTTCCTTTGTTTGCAGGAAAATGCTCCTGATCATCGAGATTTAGCCTCAAGCAGCGTAGTTGAATTAAATTTGTTAGTGTGAAAAACTTCCACTTTTCTACTCTTGTTCCTTATGTTTTTCCACTTGCCGTGTGCGTACCAACAAAGAAATCGTTTGGAGTAACCAAATGTGTTTTGAAAGTTTCATGTACTCTCTTTTCACGTTTGATACTCAACACAAGTCTCTAATAATCGTTAGATTCTTTCTTTTTGTTTTCTGCAATTTAGACGTAGCTCACTCTACCGTTGGATCCAATTTACAGCTGCCTCAGTTTTTCTTTTTCAAAAATGGCAATTTTTTTTATCATAATTATGTAAGCTTTTATTACTCTATTACTCTTTGATTAGGACATTTAGGGCATCTCCAATCTAATTCTATTTTTTACTCTAAAATCATCGCCAATCTAACTCTATCCCACTCTAAAATAGAGAATGAGTAGGATAGAGTAAATTGGAGAGAAACTCTACTTTATTTTGGAGTAAAAAATAGAACAATGCATTAGAGATGGTCTAATGTACTCTATTTTGTAGAACAAAACATAGAGGGAAAAATAGAGTTATTCTATATATATATAGAGTAATACAATCATTTGCTCTAGGAAGAGCTTGACCTGCTCTATCTGCTCCTCTATTTCATCACCAATTTCATCAAAAGATCCATCATCTTCATCATCATAAAAAGTTCCATCATCTTCATCATCATAAGAAGTTCCACCAAACTTCAATATCTTTAGAACCTTCACCGAACTTGATGATAGGCAAGTACGAACGACCACCTTATCCCCCAACCCATTACGATATTTGCACAAACACCCATCCTCCTCCTTACATCTCTTTGTAGGTTTGTGATGTAGTCCCTGAAACATTAATGAAGGAATCAGTTTCAAAATCTAATATAAAAAGATGTCAGCATTTAATATAAAAGATGTGTATCGTACCTCAAGACCAAGGTTTCAAGACTTGGACAACTCTTGAGAAGAGGTGGCAATGTTTTCCATCCTACTTGTAGTGCAGTCTTAATAGTTAACTGAATCAGGTTGTCGAATACCAATGTTTCACGACAACAAGCAAGTACCTGAAACAAAAAAAAAAACCAAATCAGTTACATCATCACTCACTTTTGAATCGACTACTCAAGCACTTAAGCATTGCTCTACTAACAGAAACAAGAGTATTCAATACAACCCAAAAAGATTAGGAGAAGGATGGAACTAACCTCCAGTGTTTCATCAGATAAGTAGAGGATCTTAACATTTCGTATTCCCATGAGAAAATTTGTTGCATTATTCTTGTTCTTTCTAGCATGATCAGCCTTTTGAAGTCTGAGAGTAGCTTCGATAAGCGAGTCAAAACTCACATGTTGATAACAGTCTTCAATAGTATCAGAATACTCTAGGCGCACCAAATTAGGATTATGAAATGACAATGACACACTGATCTCTTCATCACGCTCATAAAAATCTCCATCCTGAAAACAATCTTTATTCTCATAAAAATCTTCAGAACGACAAAACTTTAGTCTCTTCAAGGATGGGATAGATATGGTCACATGGCAAGGCTTGGGTTCGGAAGAGTCCCACATCAAATTAATCAGCACTAAATCTTCGAGCACATGACATCCAGAAAGAAGCTTGTTTAGCATATTGGTTTCTATCTTAACATAATCAAGATGGAGGATCTTGGGCTTCGGAAGAGAAACAACACCTTCCACATCAATGGTGACGCCATCCTCGAACTGAATCTTAAGACTAGTCAATGTATTGCTCACAAAGATCTTAGAAGGCAGAAGATAAAACTTAGAATTTGAACAAAAACCGCGAGACGAAGGGATGTGTAGATCAATATCTAATACACCACGTTTCAGCACTTTAGTTATCCAATCAAGCACCGAATATTGATCAACAAAATCCTTACACTTAACATGTAATCTCTTCAATGGAGCATTCCCTTTAGCATGCAAAGCCAATACACTATCCACGAAACGCATAACACTTTCAGAACCATTTCTCCTTTCACCATAAGTCATTGGAGGATGGAGATAGATGGAGTCATCAAACTCAAGATTGGGTACAAAAGCAAACAAACCCTTCCATTGTTTGGCAAGAACAGACCTTGAAGCAGCTTCTTTAGTAGGAAGAAATGATAAGATATGGCAAATTAATGTGTTTGGTAAACGGCTGATTATATCTCTAGAACCACCCAAATCCTTCTTTCTCGATTTCATTTTGAGACAAACCTGATTAATGGGCATCATGATACTACAGTAAGAAATTCGTAACAGCAGGATTCAAAATATCAAATGTTTGGAGACAAAATAGAAACATACACTCATGAAGAAGAAAATAAAGAAAGCTTACTTCGTTATATCAAAGGCTGAGGTTTGACATCACTGGAGCAACCAAATTCAGTGATGCGTTTTTACCAAAAATAAATCAGTGATGCAAGAAAACGAAAAGTTAGGGATTTCTATTTTTGTTGGACGAAATTAATCTTATTATTTTTGTATTTTTGTTGGACGAAAGATGGTGGAGAATTCGCAATTTTAGGTGAAAAGGGGAAGAACACGAACGAAGAAGAGAAGAAACGGGAGGGAAAAATAAGAAAGAAAAAGGTGTTGAGAAACTACTATTAATAATAGTATAAAGTAAGATATATTATATGTATGTATATATAATATATATTATAATATTATATATAAAAGAGAGGGAGACGAAATGTCTTTTTTTATGGAGTAAATGTGGAGTAAGTCACTTCATATTACTATATTTTTACACACACAAGCATGTATTTATAGATGAAAGATAATCATAAGTCGGTCATAATTTACCGATTATGAAAATATTAATTTATTGTAAAAGTGGATAATCATATTTATTTGTAACACTCCTATTTGATTATCCATCGTTATTAATATATTACGTATTGCCTCGTTAAAATCTTTATCATAAAAAAATCCAATGGGATAAAAACTATGACAAGAAAAAAAGAGTATAGTGACGTAATCTCCCCCTGAAATGATGGAAAAATCTTCTTCTTCATAAATCATGTAGGTGACGCATTCCGATACTATGAACATATTTTATGAATGTTGTAATTGGAAGCGCTTTCGTAAACAAATCAGCTGCATTGTCCGTTGAGCGGATACATTGAATATGTACTTCTTGATTCTTCTCAAGTTCTCGTATATATGAGAAAAATCTTGAGGAAATATGCTTCGTTCAATACATGCAGCATTATCTTCGAACAATTTTATTGGTTGTTTGCCAGTAACTACTCTGCTTAACTGTTGTATATGATTAGTCATGGATCTGAGCCAAACACATTCTCTACATGCCTCATGAAGCGCAATGATCTCTGCATAATTTGATGAAGTAGCGACCATAGTTTGCTTTTAGGAACGCCAAGATATTGCAGTACCTTCAACTGTGAAAACATATCATGTTTGCGATCGGGCTTTATGCGGATCTGATAGATAACCTGCATCTACAAAAACAGCTAAAACAAAAGTGGAGTTTGTAGGGTAAAACAATCATAAGTTAATTATTCCTTGAAGATAACGAAAAATATTTTTTATTCCATTCCAATGTCTACTCGTGGGAGATGAACTATATCTTTCAAGTAAATTTATAGCAAATGCTATATCTGGTCGGGTACAACTTGCAAGATACATAAGTCCACCAATAGCGCTCATATAAGGTACTTTAGGACCTAATACTTTTTCGTTATCCTCACAAGGTCGAAATGGATATTTATCAACATTAAGCAACCTATTGACCATTTGAGTACTCAAAGGAGTCGCTTTATCCATATAAAAATGTTTTAAGATCTTTTTCGTATAATTTGATTGATGTATAAAAATTCCTTCTCAATGATGCTCTATCTAGAGTCGAAGACAAAATTTTGTCTGTTCAAAATCTTTCATTTCGAACTCTTCTTTCATGTGAGTTCTTGCATCATCAATCTCTTTTTGAGTTCCAATTATGTTCAGGTCATCCACATATACAATAATGATCAGAAATCCAAATAAAAATTTCTTAATAAATACACAAGGGCATATCACATTGTTGGTATATCCTTTACTCAACAAATATTCATTTAATCGATTATACCACATGCGTCCGGATTGTTTTAATCCGTAAAGTGATCGTTGTAATTTGACTGAACATATTTCTTTAGCTTTTGAGCTTAATGCTTCAAGCATTTTTAATCATTCTGGGATTTTCATATATATCTCATTGTCAAGTGATCCATATAGATATGCAATCACAACATCCATTAGATACATTTCTAGATTTTTGGATGCCGCTAAGCTCATCAAAAATCTGAAAGTAATTGCATCCATAACCGGGAAATATGTTTCTTCATAATCAACTCCCGGCCTTTGAGAAAATTCTTGGGCAACAAGTCGGCATTTGTATCTTGTTACCTCATTTTTCTCATTTCTTTTCCGAACAAAAACCCATTTATATCCAACGGATTTAACATGTTCGGGCGTTGTGATGATAGATCCAAAAACCTTTTTTATTTATTTATTGAGGGAGTTCAACTTAGTTTTCATAACCATTTTCTATTTCTCCCAATCAGATCTTCTCTGGCATTCTAATATGGACTTTGGATCTGGATCATCACTTTCATAATCAATTTCCTTGGATATAGAGAATGAGAAAATTCCATCATCATCTTCTATCTCATTTCTACCTCATAATTTTCTATTTTGGGCATAGTTGATGGAAATCTCATGTTTTTCTAAATCAGTTTCGTCTTCAAGACTTTTATTTTCGTCTTCAGAACTTTTCGCTGTATTTGGTTCTTCTAGACCAGTCTCATTCATTTTTCTCAATTTCTTTTTCTTTCACGGATTTTTATCCTTTGATCTCACTTGCCTCCCCCTTTTCAATTGAACTTTGGGTTCATTTTCTATTTTTCCATCAGTTTGTTCTTCTGGAACGTTAATTCTTAATGGAACATTTGCAGCGGGTATATATGATTTCATCACCCTTTTGTATCATGAACGCATCTGATAATTGATTTGCCATATTCTGTAAATTTACAACTTTTTGAACTTCCAGTTCACGTTGTTTCGTAGGAAGATCAAGGTACAACAACGACGATGTGCACCATGTAATATCTTTGGAACTTCTTTAATTCCTCTCCCTGATACTGGGAATTCATCTTCATTAAAATGGCAATCGGCAAAACATGCCGTAAACATATCACCAGTTCGCGGTTCAAGATATCGAATTATACTTGGTGATGTATACCCGATATATATTTCCAATCTCCTCTGTGGTTCCATTTTTGTTCTTTGTGGCGGAGCTATAGGGACATAAACTGCACACCCAAAAACTCAGAGAGGGGATATATCTGGCTCTTGGCCAGATACTAATTGTTTTGGGGGTACTTATGAATGCACTTGGCCGTATTTGAACTAGTGCAGCAGCATGCAAAATTGCATGACTCCATACTAAAATTGGGAGCTTTGTTCTCAATATTAACGATCTAGCAATAAGTTATAACCGTTTAATCAAAGACTCGACCATACCATTTTGTGTATGAACATGCGGGACTGGATGTTCAACATCAATTCTTAATAACATACAATAGTCATTGAAAGCTTGTGAAGTGAATTCACCAGCATTATCAAGTCTTACTTTCTTTATTGTATAATCAGGGAATTGTACTCTCAACCTAATTATCTGGACAATGAATCTTCCTAAAGCCGTATTTCGTGTAGTCAACAGACATACATATAACCATCTGCTGGATGCGTCAATCAATACCATAAAATATCGAAATGGCCCGCATTGTTGCAACATTCGCTTCTGGGAATGAAGCTGATCCAGTAGGATGAGTTTGATGGTTTAACATCACAAGTTCATTATTTTGTTCAACAACCAATAGAACTTGCATCAACTCTGAATACTTCTGGTATCTATTCGCCCGGTATTGTTGCTGCAAGATTACGTTTCCAGGATGAAAAGTTTGGAGAGTTTTCTCGATCACATCATAGTCACTTATCTTCTCTCCACATAGAATTATCCTGGAAGTGATTCCAAACAAAGCAGAATTATATTCACTAACACTTTTATAATCTTGAAACCGGAGATTCAACCACTCATGTTTAGCTTTCGGTAAGATCACATATTTCTGGTGATCGAACCTATGTTTGAGTGATTGCCAAAGATCTGCAGGATCTTCTTTTATCATATATTCATCTTTTAAACCATCATGGATATGGTGGGTTAAAAATATCATAGCGTTAGCCTTTTTCTCTTCTGGAGTTGGCTTTGATTTATCGATGGTATCAAGGAGCCCTCTTCCTTTTAAATGCATTCTTGCTGCAACTGCCAACCTCATATAATTATTTTCAGACACCTCAAAAGGTTGATTAGTGAATGGGCTCCAAAATGTTCTAATACCATGTAGAATGTTATCAGTTTTTCTAATCTTCAGTGGTCGTCCTTTTGAAGACTTCTTCACATGTTGTTTTGCTTGACTTGTTGAGGATGATAGCTGAGGAGCACTAGAACTTACCTCAGCTTCACCAGTTGCATTTGATGGTACAAGCTGAGAACTACTTTTAGTGGTTGGAGTCTTCTTTATTCCTTTTGGCTTTGGATGAACCTAAAATACAATAAGAACATTATGTAACTACAACTTCAAATACAACAAGAATATACAGCTTCAGCTCTAGTTACAACTTCAAGTTCAATAAGGACATAATGAAACATGAAATTACCTCGTTTGGATTCTTGAAAGGTCTATTACGTCTATAAAATTTGAGGACTGAAAGGATTTCCTCTTTTCGTTTGAAATGCTCGTCTTCCTCTCTCTCTCTCTCAGTCGTTGTTAGTTTCTGGATTTATTAGGGAAAACCCTAATATCGATTTGGGACTTTTTGTTTTAATTTATTTTTCTGTAAATTAATTAAAAAGTGTTTAAATTACAATATATATAATTAAAAAACGAAAAAAACATGATTTTAATAGTTTCGTTAATGGAGTTAGTGTTCCGTCTGCCGGGTTAACTATTCCGTCCAGATTTAAATTGAAAAAAAAGCGAGGGAACTATTTTCAAGGTTTAAAATGTTAGTGAAAATACTTAGAAGGTTTAAACTGCTAGTGAAATACCCTTGAGGTTTAAACTGCTAGCAAATGACACTTTCGAGGTTTAAAATGTGATTTCCCCCTTATTTTTATGAATAAAACAGAGGAAACATAACAAGAGATACCTGAAGCAAACGAGTCGATGTGGATCCCTATGATAATATAGTCATTCGTCTTATTTTGTGAATAAAACAGAGAAAAAAACCTAGAAATACCTTGTGCACATATAGTCATTTGTACTCATTTGAAACTTAAATCATTTGAAACTTTCTTTCTTTGGTCTGCACTACCATATCTTTTATTTGAAAATTTTCGTCAAAAAAGATTCATATTGTTACTAATGACTCAATGAGTTATATATTTCATATACCACAGCTTTTATGTGGAGACGTTGAAAGAAGAAAGGTCAGATGTTTCATTTGTGGCAGATTTTGCATTGACAAGGTTTTTCATAGCTTACTATATTATATAGGCTTTGAAATAATCATTTGAGTAAATGTATCATCAATGTAACTGAGTTTTAAAATGATTATTACTCTAGATAATTATCCTTGTCGAGGAATATCATTCAAACTCAGGTGGCATGTGAATATTGTTAGAAAATAAATTGGTAATCTTAATTTTATTAAATTAACCTCAATAAAATAATTATTAGTAACTATATGATTTTTGGACAAAAAAATCCTATCATTTCCATATACCTATTAGATAGATCATTTAAGATTAGATTGGTTTATTAATAACTAAAGAGAAACAAAAAAATTAAAAATGATTTGGAATTATGAAATAGAAGAAGATGAATCACTTATTAATTTTTAATGATATATTTTAAGTGATACAAATAAATTAATATGCCATTAAGAGAAGCGTTGATGTGTCAAACTCTTAAAAAGTGGCTTCATCCATTATATATATGATTATGAATTTTTTGGTTCAAATAATGTACATAATCTATACTTAAAATTTTTTAATTCATTCCCTTTTGAAATTGATTGCTCCACTTTAATTAATAAGAGCTCTCATTTATTCAAAATGTTTTTGAAGAAAGATTTTGAAGTAAATGATGTCTATTTTCATTGAAAGAAAAACTTGTGAAATTATTAGTTTCTTAGTCAATTTGTTTTATATTATTAGTTGATGGAGTTGATAAGCTCTTACAAATGCAGTAACGTTCACTCCAATAAACATAATGAGTGATATACAAAGTCTTAGGTAGAAATTTATCATAGTGAGCCAAAATTTAGAATTTTAAACATATTTTAGGCTAAAATTTTAGTTATATTACTAATAATAAACTAAAAGATATGATCCATGATCGGTGATCGGTGAATTACCCATTCCGATCTCGAGAGGTCCTTCCTCCATGTCGAAAGAGAAAGTACAGAACCAAAATCAAAAGAAAAGATGTGATCCATGATCGGTGATCGGTGACTTACCCATTCCAATCTCGAGAGTTCCTTCCTCCATGTCGATGTCGATACTAGTCGTTCCCATTGCCACAGATCAAAATCAAATCGAGCCGCTCCACATTTCCAGGAGAAAAGTCAAAAATTATTATCAATATGAAACAAAAATCAATTGAAATTTTGATCTGATAATATTCAACTCGAGTATGAAGAAGAGGAAGATACAATCGAAAGATCTGATGAAGAAAAGATGAAAATACAATTATCTATTTGAGAATCAGTCCCCTTTTCTACATTATAATCAATGGAGAAATTAGAATTACCCAGAAATAGAGAAAATTAAACGCAATAAAATGAAAAAGAAACCACTCACAAGAGATAAAATCGAAGGTTCTCTATCGCCAACTCACTCTGTCTTCTCTGAAGGTTTATGAGAAATCTCCCTTGAGGAGTCTGTGTATTCACATTCAAATATATAGCATACATTGTTACAAAACGGAAGGGATCTTCCTAGATATGAGGAACTAATATCCGAGAATATACATAACGATTTTAAGAATATTCTACATCCTATACCCTCTTGCAGTCTTAGTGTTGGTCGATGAATAGCAGCCGGAATGTGAAAAACATTAACTTCACCTTTGGCAACCTTTTCTCAGACAAAATGAATATCTATCTCAACATGTTTCATTCGCTGGTGCTGAACTGGGTTCGTAGAAAGATAGACCGCACTCACATTGTCACAGAACACCAGAGTGGCTTCAGACAGTGGACAATGCAGGTCAAGCAATAGATTCCGTAGCCAGCACGTTTCAGCGACCGCATTTGCTACACCTTTATATTCCGCTTCAGCACTTGATCAAGAAACAGAGCCTTATCTTTTTGATGACCAAGAGATCAAAGTGTCACCAAGATAAACACAATAACCAGACGTTGACCGGTGTGAGTAAGGGCAGCCTGCCCAATCTGCGTCTGTGTAGGCTGTGAGCTTCCGAGAAGATGACATGGCAATATGTAAACCTTGCGTCTTCGACCCTTGTATGTATCTGATGATGCGACGAAGAGCATGTAAATGGCTTTCGCGTGGGTCATGCATAAAGAGACATACCTGTTGGACAGCGTAGGTTATGTCTGGTCGAGTGAAGGTTAGATACTGCAATGCTCCAGCTAGACTTCTATAAAGATTTGGATCTTTGACTTTCGGACCAGCTTCTGCCGAGAGCTTGTATTGAAGATCCACATGTGTAGAGATAGGCTTACAGCCTTGCATTCCAGCTCGTATAATTATGTCCGACGCATAATGTTCTTGTGTTAAGAATACACCATTGTCGTTAAAGTCTGCTGAAATTCCAAGGAAAAAACCAAGTTTGCCACAATCTGTCATAGGAAAATCTGTTTTTAGCGCCTCTATGATCGATGACATGAACGCTGGAGAAGATGCTGTTAGCATTATGTCATCCACATAAAATAAAAGATAGGGCCATGTCTCTACCCTTCCTGTATACAAACAACAAAGCATCACACTTGCTTTGAATGAAACCCATATGAGATAAGTATGCCGCAAATCTAGCATTACATGCCCTAGGGGCTTGCTTTAGGAAGAGAAGAAATAGAATCAACGTGAAGGGAGAGAATTTTCTTTGGTTTGTGAATACTTTTTTGAGAGCGAGTAGTCATCCTTTGTGGTGGTGGAGGGACAAACAAGGCTGGTATGACTGGAGGCTGAGTTTGGACAGCCGGAGTGATCGCAGGCGCAGGAGAAGTGAGTATTTGCTTTTGATAGACAAAGGTTTGTGTGAGGATAACACAAAGAACCAAAATCCCTGAGATGAGCATAGGTTGGTAGTTTATTGAAGAGAACAAAAAACGGAATTTTATTGTTGATTGAAGAAGAAGGTAGAAGATTTACTATGTGTACCGCTGTGTTTAACGCCTCAACCCAAAACGTTGGAGGAAGATGAGCTTGTATGAGCAGAGTTCGAACTGCATTATTGATCGTCCAAATCATTCTCTCAGATCGCCCATTCTGCGGAGATGTATACGGGCAAGAAAACCGGAATTTAATTCCGTTGGAGGCAAAGAAATCATGAGACTGAGTATGTCATACTCTCCTTCGTTATTGCACTGAAAAGACTGAACGTTTCCGTTGAAATGATTTTTGACATAAGCATGAAACTCTGTACATTTCACCAAGGAGCGTTTGATCATAAACTTTTCTGGGTTTGCGAATAGCTCTAAATTTCAAATTTCTCAAGCCTTAAGTTGATAATTAATTAATATTAAAATATGACAAGAGATTATAGATCTAGATTACATATATAAGCAACTGACTTTACAATCTTGTAACATTTTTCTTTGGTAAAAGTGACCGTTGTAGCTTTCATCTAAATATTAAATCTTTTTTCATTTTAAGTGATCGACCAATTAAACTTCTAAAATCTTATTAGTTGTGATAATAGTTTTGATAATCTTTTTGTCATTTATGTCCTTTCTTTCGGTACACGTTTCTTATTATGCTCGATATTTTAATATAACTATTATTCAAATAAGTTTATGCTTTTATAAAAATAATTTTTTAATATTTGTATTTCGGAAATACAAGTGATCGAAAATGTGGTAGAAATACAAATGGTTAGAAATTAATGGGAAAACAAACTATCAATTTTTATTTTTTTATGATAAAGTTATGGAAAATTTTATATAATTTTTTCTATAAGAAAAGTCTTACGACCAATATTATATACGATATTTCCATCCAATTTGATGTTTCTTTTTGTGGATCTGCTGATTTTGATCTCCTCCCGTGTTTAGATTTGGCCTAGGATTCGTTCTTTGGGTTCATCTCTCGGATGTTATCTCGTTGTGGAGGCATCTACTACCTCTTCTTTTAGTCCTTTGGGGTTTGGTTGGATTTAGGACGATCTAGTATGTTCGATCTTCATGTATTTTCTTGCCAGAAGGTGGCCAGTTTTTTTGTATGTACGTGGCTGAGGTTGGATTTGCATGTGTCTGCCTATAAGAGTTGCTGGTCCTGTTTGGTGTTTTCCCTGTCGAATTTCAAGGTTCTCCTTGAGCCTAGGTTATTTTTAGTGCTACGGTTCTTTGAAGAGGGTGTGAGGGTGTTATGTTTTGTGCTCTGTATTCTCCTTTCATTCTTGCTTTTATTTTCTGCCGGTGTTGTTCGATAGTTGCTCTCGCTTCGTATCTTTCTTCAGACCTTTAACTCTTGCGAGGCTGTCTAGGAATTTAGTTCTTTTGGAGGATTTTAACCACAGTTCTCCGGCATCAATATGTGTCGGAGGTGGGCCGAGCACATCTCCATGTTGTCAGCCCAAATTTACCTAGCCCATTAAGTGATCAATCCATAAAGAAGAAAAAGTTTCTTGGAGAGGGATGACCCAAAGGCTATAATAGAAGAGGTTCAACTGAACATCATTTCATGATTTTTCGAAAAATAGGAGTAATCACTAAGACTAAAGTTGTACTTTCCAAGTATTGTCTCTCTCCATGTTGTCATACCGAACAACATTTGGCGCCATCTGTGGGGATCGAACAACCTCTCTACGCACACACTACGAATGACAGGACAGCCTCCACCAGCAAGAGTTACCGGCCCAACAACCAGGGCAGCAGCATCACGTTTGGTGGGGATTAGAATCCCGAGACAGACACCAGCCTCAAGTTTTAGGTGGACCAGCACAAAACGAAGTCGGCGGCCCATCAGCCCAATATTACAACCTACCCTAGACTATGAGGCAAACGGGATCGTGCAATCAAGGCACATGGAGAGCAATGCCGAACACCGAGCCCGAAGGATCCCTTCAGCAGGAAAACAGTAGAGTCGCAACCAAGGATATCGAGGACGTGAACCTAGCTAAGGAAACAGCAAACATCGCGACAGAGGTGAACGCCCGGGGTAACCGACACACAGAAAATAATGAAAATCCCCGAGAAGATAGAGCCCTCGCATAAACAAACACATTGTTATACGCACTAATATGCACAAATGGGAGACTTCGCGAGCACTACGAACAGACGCATACACGAATTAGCAGTCGAACAAATCAACCACCAACTACAAACTCGTCGTGAGCAATCTCCAGAGGCCATCTACGAGCAAACGAGACAAGTTACCCCAACCAACGATTGCACATGCTGCACATCGGACAACCCAACAGAAGCGAGCACATGCCTCCATGGGATAGTGCAATGCACGTAGACTCAGATCAGCGGCTTGCATCGTTTCAATAAGCAAACAATTTGGAAGCAATGAAGCAACATCTATAGAAAAAATGACGTCGAGACTATATCACGCAACGAGCTCTCCTCCAGAAATTAACCGCATGTCGATCAAAGTGCAAAACATCCCGTTCACCAGTCGCATACGGCATACGAGGGTCCAACCACAATAAAAGCTAAGATTCCCGACCTACGATGGAACCTCTGATCCACAGCAGTTCATCGCAACTTTCACAATCGCGATGGGGCGAGCGCAAATTCCACCAGGGGAAGAAGACACATCCTATTGTTAGTATTTCGTCAAAAATCTGGGAGGATTGTCGCTAAACTGGTACTCCCAACTCAAGAACAATTCAATAGGGAGCTACGAGCAACTCGTTACCGTATTCCTAAAGAAATACTCCTACTTTATCGAGAGGAATACTTCTAGCGCCGACTTTTTGACACTCCAGCAAAAAGTAGACGAGCCTCTGAAATCCTTTATCAACAAATTTAAAGAAGTAGCTTCAAAGGTCAGCGACACTAACGAAGCCATGTTGATGGCCTTTGAGAAGGGACTTTGGCTTAGATCAATTTTTGGAAGTAGATTAAGATCCGGAAGCCCTCTACCTTGGAAGATGCCCTACACAGAGCGACCAGGTACATCAAGATGGACGAAGTTAATATAGCAATGAACAAAAGGTACACGACAGCAAAACCACATGCCGCAAAAGAGAAAGCAAAGGACGACCAAGTATGAAAAAATCACCACGAGCCCAGACAACACAGCAACAAGGGCAGAAACGAGCAAGAAGAAAAAGGAAAACGAGCGTATGTGCTTGCAGTAAAACCTCAACAGCCGAACCCTCATTCATCACGTTGGAACAGCTGGAATAGATCGGAACCGCATGAGGAGGATCTATACTGTGAATACCACAGGGATTCGGGACATTCGACCAAGCAAGCTACCTATTCGCTCAATATCAAAGAGGTGAAGAGTCAAAGCAAAATAACAGAGGAAACGGGCCGAAAATTGAGGAGAGAAACAGTCACCAGCTGGACATTGCAGACCATGAAAACCGGAGAAATCAAATGCTACCACTCCCCGTGCCAGGGCCAGCCAGCGAGATGCAGAAAAGGGCCCGATCAGAGGTTGATAGTCACCGACCACAAGCAAATAAAAGAGTAACAATGATAATGGGAGGACTACTCGACTGCAACGACTCCATCTGATCTATCAAGAACCACCAACGACGAACGATCACAGCTGGAAAATGGACACCCGAGGCATCAGGGGATCCGGTTTAGAAGAACCAGCGGTTAACGTTCGACAAACAAGACACGACAGACTGGACACACCGCACAATGACCCTTTATTGCTGGAAGTACAGATCGCCAATTTAACATAGCACGAACACTAATAGATACCGGAAGCTCAGTCGATGTAATATTCAAGGAAACTCTGTGCAGGATAGAGCTTAAATCTTTTAAAATCAAACCCAACGTGCAGCCACTTACCGGATTCGACAAGGACACGATGATGACGATCGGCACGATAAAACTGCCTGTATATGCCGGCCTGCTAGTACGAACAGTCAAGTTCTTAATAGTTGACAAACCCGCGATCTACAATGTAATCCTTGGGATTCCATGGCTTCATCAAATGAGAGTTGTTGCATCGACTTTTCACCAATGCCTCAAGTTCCCGACAGAGTTTGGTGCATACAAAATAAGCAGAAGCCATATAGTGACTCGATCATGCTTTATCACAGACCTACAACAAAGGAAGAAAACCTAGGAGCCAAAGAATTGCCTACTCATCAAACTCCAAATTTGGGAAGACCCCTCAACTGATGTCATGTCGCAAAAAAATCTATCCGAATTGGTAAATATCGATCCTAACGATCTGGAGAAGTGCCTAAAGATAGGAACATGACAACCGGAGGATATGCGCGAAGAGCTATTACACTTCTTGCAGAAGAATATCCAAAAAATCGCATGGAAGGTCGATGAGATGCCTGAAATAGATGTCCGGGTAGCAAGCCACAAATTGATGTTGACCCAACACACAAGCTTGTGAGACAAAAGCGGCGAAAACTTGGTCCAGAAAGTGTCCAGGCTGTACTCAAAGAGGTCGAATGGCTCTCCGCAGCGGGATCAATAACCAGGGTCCAATACCCCAAATGGCTAGCTAACTAGGTGGGTGTCAAGAAAAAGAATGGAAGTTAGAGAGTATGCGTCGACTACACCAACCTGAACAAAGCGTGCCGCAAAGATAGCTATCCTCTACCGCACATCGACCACATTGTTGAAGCAAAAGCGGGCAACAAGCTCCTATAATTTATGGATCCATTGTCTGGATACAACCAAATCGCGATGAACCACGATGACATAGAAAATACGGCCTTCATAACCGAGAAGGAAATGATTGTTACAAGATAATGCCGTTTTGCCTTAACAACGCCGGGGTAATATTTCAAAGGCTCGTAAATCACATGTTCGCTGACCAGCTAGACAGAACAATGGAAGTCTACATCAACGACATGCTTGTTAATCAATGCATTGCTAAAGCAAATCTCCGAGACCTGTCTAGCATTGCATCTAATTGACTTCGAGATCATGATACAGAACAGGTTCATCGCAAGATCGACGGAAAAGTGCCTACCGTTCTACCAACTCCTCCGAACGAACAAAAAAAAAGCATTTAAGTGGGAAGCACATGCGAAGAAGCATTCCAAGAGCTCAAAAAATACTTATCCACATGATATGAGCATGACCAAGGATAAGGAACTTGAACCAGAAGCTGGACTCGGTCACCAGACCGAGTGGTGCAAGCCGATTGGACCAATGACGCGTGCTAGGACCCGGAAGCTCGAGGAGACTATCCATTCTCTACTTACACACTCGAAGAATCGTTTTAGAGAAAGAGATGCTTATCAAACCTCCCTGGTTTTGATTCAAGCTGCATGATTTCAACAAATGGGTAAGGTGAGCAATTATACTCTTTTTCCCTTGAAAAGTTTTGTCCCACTGAATTTTCTTGTCAAGGTTTTTATTGAGGTAATTGTTCATCTCGCTAACCCCATTTGTTGGACCACGACCGGCGGAAGCTTCTACACCTTCCGCTGCCTGTTTTTATCTTATCTTTTATTATTATGTCATTTCAGTTTGGGCCTATCTGTTTGGGCCTTAAAAACGTGTTGGAGTTTTTTTCTTTCTCAATTCCCTATTTAAACTCATGTAAAACTCAGTTTTATCTATCTAGCTTTCTTTTCTCAAACTCTATGAATCTAGATCCAAAACCGGTAAATCTAAGGAGTTTCATTCCCTTTGTGTGACCCATCGATCCATCGGTAAATCTAAGGAATTCCGCAGCCTAACTGTAACCACTACACTCCACTGTTACTCAAATCCACCCGATCTATCTCATCATTCCGTTGAATTCCTTTATGCCAGCTTCTGAAGTGACGATTTTGGAGTAGAATCATAATACCACACCACCGATACTGGTAAAACCAGAGGAGGGAGAGCAGTTCTACCTCTACGTCGCCGTGTTGAACTTAGCAGTAAGTGGCATACTTATAAAAGAAGAGCACAGAGAGTGAAAGCTGGTCTTCTACATCACCAAGTCGCTCGACGGCGCAGAAACGATGTATCCAATACTGGAGAAATTAGCTTTTGTGGTGGTCACCTCAGCATGCAAGTTGCAACCATATTTTTAATCACACCCCATAATCGTAATAATGAGCCAACCATTAAGGAGCATACTACACAGCCTGATGCAGTCTGGAAGACTGCCTAAATGGGCAATAAAGCTCGAGGAATATGACATCGAGTATCGCAAACGAATGAGCATTAAAGCATAAACACTAGTGGATTTCATCATCGAACTGTCCCCACAAACCCAAACTGAGGAGCCCAAAAAAGCCACCAACGTCAAGAAATTTGTTTGAAAGAATATTATCTGCATACATGGCCACCCCTACGAGATCATCATGCACAACGGATCACAATTCACTGCAGCCGTGTTTGAAGAATTCTGCGCAAGATGGAGGATAAGGCTGAGTAAATCAACAGAACATACAGTCAGAAGCGACGAACAAGCGAATCATCGATGGTTTCAAGAAATGCGTATGACAATATTCGAAGAAATGGTCTCGCGTTCGTGGTACTCCATCAACTTAAAAAGATACTACTACTAGGAGTGGTACCTCAAATATATATATATAGATATCTTAAAGAACTCCGAGCTGCCTTGATCCCTTCACTGGGTACGTGGGCAGCACACACTTAGAGTTCAACTCAGCTCTTTTTTCACCGATCTCATCCCTCTTTTCACCGACCTCACCCCTTTGTTTTTTTTCACCGATATCATCCCTCTTTTCACCGACTTCACCCTTCTTTTCACTCTCATCCCTCTTTTCCTCAATCTCACTCTCTTTTTATCGACCTTAACTCATTCCAGCAAAGCCCGACAAACCCCTTCATCTCCCTTACCTGAAAACACCTAAAACTACCGAACTAAGTTTTGGCTTGATCCCACTCTAGGTATGTAGGCAGCCTATCTCGGGTCTAGTTGTAAAGAAAAAATACATATAAAGTACATATACGATTAAACAAAAATGATCAAAAGTTTGCAAAAAAACGCTAATACCATAAGGAATCTGTGCAGTCCACTCAGTCTACCGGATGAAGATCCTTCAAAATCTTCCTCATACAATGAGGAATCTGTGCTCCCATTGCCTTAAAAGCCTTCGGGTCCCACGTCCAAAGATCACTATCCAGAAGTGACCACCGCCCTTGGCTAAATCTCGTCTTCTCCAGAGTGTTAGCCAGGTCTTGCTCTAGCATCCAGATCATCCTCCTGACACATAGAGAGTACTTCCCAACGGCCTCCAACCTTTTGATCCACAGAGTTAAATCGTGGCGTTTAACTTGCAGCTCACTGAGCTTGCAGTAAGTCCAGAACCGAGCATTCGTTACCTTAAGAAAAATGAAGAATAAAAGTCAAATAAGCGACAAAACCGAACAGAGAAATGAACAACCGCACAAAGCTTACATCAACATAAAAATCAGTCGCGTCGATAAAAGATCGGCCAGTAAGGCGCTCGGCATGCCAATGTAGACAAAAAGACGTCCAGCAAAACCTCGGTAATCACTGCACTCATTGATGATGTAATTAAAAAAGGGAGAAAAGAAATAAGAAAACATTAATTATTATTCTTGTTTCCCGATAAACCCCCCCCCCCCACACTAGCGTATTGTAGATCCAGAAACTCGGAGTAATTTGACTTCCAACTCCCGTTGCGAAGAAGGACAGAGAACACTCTTACCCCGTGCTTGCGTGTCAAACTGATCGCTATCATTTGACTATTCGGACACTGGAAATAGTTCAAAAATACCTCTATGTTGTGGGAAAATTCGCGTTCCAAAGCCGAGCACAGATCATGCAAAACACTCTGATCTCATCAGAGACGAGGAAGCCGAGCTTACTCGCATAATCGATGAGAATGACAAGCGGATTTAGGCAAAAAACTGGAGTGCTCAGATCTCGCAATAAAAATAAAAGTCGAGCCCAGATCTCACCATAAATATGATCACCGAGCCCAAACAGTTAAGCCAAGCGCAAGCTTCGTGATGATCAAAATTGCAAATTTACTTGGTTAAACTATAAACGGCCACAAGCGACCAAGGGAATTGCATCAACATGATATGCTCATCATTCCTGCAGCGACCTCTCATCGCCCCTTTTCTCAGAAGCCTTTTCACACTGATCGTCCCAATTGTCCCCCTCTGATTCACCATGATCGGAGTCATCGCCAGAGGAATCATCCTCTCCTTCCTCTTAGTCATCTGAAGGGGATTGAAGCATTGGATCGTCGGTGATTAAACTCCTGAACGTATCCTCCGCATCTAACGAATTGACAATAAACAGTTAGGAAGCATCAAAAATCCCTGGAAGGAGACCAGTGATCGAAGAGGAAGATGCCTGATCTTGGAAGACCTTCATGTCAGAACAATGCTTTTCCAGAACCTCTGCGGGACAATGCACGCCTTTCTTCATTAGACTCTTGAGGTTCGTAAGTGTACCCTTGGCCTGGACGAACAGATGAGAAATCTCGCCATACTGAGCAAACTCCTCCATAGAAACTTGATGAGAGATCTATGCTTCTTCCGAAAGAGCCATGGTACTCTGGCGAGCTTCCATCATAGAAACCATGCGCTTGGAATAGAGAGAATTGTAATTGAAAACAAATCGCAGGTTATTCGAGACCTCAGTTTCCTGTCCGATCTTATCCTCTAACTGAGCACGAACGGCGAAGAATTCTGCCTCTGCCTTCTCGGCTCTGCTGCTCTCCTTAAAAACCAACTCCCTTATAATGGTCGACTGGTTTTCCGAACGCGATCGTTGTACATAGAAATGACGTTGTTGAGAGAGTAGATGGTCTGCAGATAGAAAAGGCATGAATCGAAAACCTAAGTCACCCAGAAACAAAAACAATGATAGTAACGACAGAATATAAGCCTATGACACTTACCTAACAAAGATCCCGAGACATGTCTACAAAAGCATCCCTCTCAAGGAGGTTGATGGATGCAGTCTCGTAGTCAGCGTTCATGCGGTGAATCACGTTCGCACAAGCAAGACGATTATCGGTCAAAGGCCGGTGGGAGAACCCATAAGTCCCTGTCAGAACGAGTCCTTTTCTCATGACGTCTCGCCTAATGTGATCGACTCGTAGCGAGCCAATCAGCGCCATGGCCGGTATGACCTCCTGATGAAGGGTTTTTGATCTGCGGAAAATGATTAACTTTTGTGCGAGATTTCCCCGCCTCCTTTTCACGAGGAGTCTCTCAGTCGACTACAATCCCTTTGCCTTTCGTGAGACGGGGATCCCGTGGAGGATCAGCCTGAGCTCGCCTCGTCGAGCCTGCCTCCCCGGCATTCATGGAGTAGGTCAGAATCTTACTGAGATTTGGCTTTCCCATTACTGTGAAAAAGGAAAAGCACGAATAAGGCAAAAAACAAAGCGAGACAAATGGATTACTAGATTCCGAATAGGACTAACCAACTCCTTGCTGCAGCCGGTCACACTCTTTCTTTTTGTGACGTCTAGATCTCTTCGCTATCCTCGCCTCCAATTCCTCAGGCCACCAACAGATACCCTCTTCTCTGAGCCGATACACGTCCTTGGAAAAAATTTAGCGAATTGTGTGAAGACGAGGAATCAGCGCTGCAAAAGAAAAACAAAAGGTTTGCAAGGAAAACTGTACCTCGGAATATGAAAAAATTAGCCGAACTACCCAGCCAAAGTTTCCACTTAGGAAAGAATAGTTCGTTAAGATTCTCGAAGAATACGCTGGACAGGCAGACAAAAAAGAACCCTTTCTTCTAATATCAGACCTTGCTAACGGTCTCAAGAACGAGCTGGAAATTAGTCCGCGCATTCATGTAATAGAGGCCGGTTTTCTTACGAAACTGAGTCAAGTCTTCGAAAAACTCTTAAGTCGATCGGAATCCCGAGGTCGGCACTGAGTTCGAGGATGGTTACCAGGTGATGGATCACCGCGGTGGTAAGTTGGAAGAGCGCCATCTCCCTTACCAAGCAGTAGTTGGTGAGAAGAGCTATCCATTTCGAGCACTCTCTCGAAAGATTTCGGTGTGGAAACCAACAGACCCATAAAATCGGGGGCATAATTAGCAGGAAAGTTGACGCAATCGATTCAGGGTAGGGAAATCGCTTTTGAATCCGGATCTCCATCATTCTCTGCGGCTTTTCTCGAAGAAGCGTTATCACTAGAGGACTCTCCCGCATCATGATCACGACTGACGGGGTTGACATCATGTCGAAGAGACACGATAAAAGAACTACTCGGTTGATACACTCCCCCACTAGGCGACCTAAGAACCAATGATTAGAAATTCCCACTAAAGAAGTTGACCTGCAAGGCGAATCTCGGGGAGAAGAAGCATCCAAGGGAAAGTCCGTCTCAGAATTCCTGAGTCGCCGAGATCCTGAGCTGTCCTCCGAACACGAGGGAATGCGCTCCTGAAGGAAATTCGTCAACTGAGTAAGCTGAAGCTTCCCGATCGAAGTCGGATATGGACATTATGTTACAACAACCTGCGAACTAGCTGTCACCTGACCGACCCGGAGGATGACAGACCAGCGTATCTTAATATTACAACAAGATAGGAGGGAGAGCAAGGTTAAAAGAGGAACGGAAATTTACCTGAAGTGAGGAAGAAGCAGACAGATGGACTACTTATAAAGAGCGCCTGCACCCTAGGGGTACAATCACAAAATGACCCTCTCGCTGTAATCGAGACAAAGAAACCGGTCATTCTCCCCTAACTCGTGAAGAATAGTCTACAAGTAATGGGTCTGGGTGAATTCGTGCTTCGACCAGCTCGATAAACCATCCAGGCGGACATCGAGCTAAAAGGGGTGGGGGGACAAATGTCGGAGGTGGACCGAGCACATCTCCTAGACAACTCGGCCCAAATTCATCAAACTTATTAAGTGATCAATCCATAAAGAAGAAAAAGCCTCTTGGAGAGGGGTGATCCAAAAGCTATAAAAGGAGAGGCTCAACTAAAGATCATTTCATGATTTTTCGTACAACGGGAGTAATCACTAAGACTAAAGTTGTATTTTCCAAGTATTTTCTCTCCTTGTTGTCATACCAAAGAACATGGGAGTAATTTGGTTTGGAGTTTCAGTCTTAGTTCCCTGGCTTATGTTGTTTTTAACCTTTTCAATTGTTTTTTCTAAAGCTTTTTTTCCTGTTTGTTTCCCGTGTTAGGGCTTTGTCTCCTAAATTTCTATATTTTCACCGGATTAGTCTCTTGAATGCTTTAAAGCTTTGTTGGCATTGTATAACTCATCATTTAATATCAATGAAATATTTCAATGACATAATTTTATAGCCCTTCAAACTTCACATTTAAGCATTATTTGTTTTCATAAAATAAATTTGGTTGAATTTCTGAATTTAATCTTTATGGAAGAAACGAAGGTAAATTTATGTAAAATTATACTAGAATAACCCTTAAACGCAATTTAATAGCTAGATTAATTCTTTTTTTTTGCCAAAATACAATTTAACAAAAGTGAATCTTAATATTTACAGTATTGTCATTCTGATATGAAATTAGAGAACAAAATATTTCATTTTCAAAAATTTATCAGATTTTATTTTTGGAAAGAAACAATATTCCCGTGATTCTCTCACCTTGCGGAAATACGACAACCACTTTTGCTATCAACAACAAACAACCATCCATTCATTACTTGCGAAGATTCATTTTTCATATACAAGGATGACATGCTTCATATTTTTATCATTCATAAGATCAGTGGCGGACCCAGGAATTTTTTTTACCGGGGTCAAAACATAACTAAAAAAAATCGTCTTTTAATATAAATATAAAACATCCTACAAAAGCATTATGCGCTCTTTCATATTCTAAAATCTTTTCATCACAGCCTCATTTGTAATAATCTCGAATACATCTTTCTCGATAAAACAAACTAAACAATCATTCAAAAACTGATCTCCAATCCGATTGCGTCGATGTGTCTTCACGATCTTCATTGCTGAAAAACATTTTTCAACAGTTGCAGTAGCAACAGGCAAAATCAGAACCAACTTCAAAAGCCTATACACCAAAGGATGTGACATATGTTTTCGAGTTTCCACAAAAATACGAGCAAGTTCTCCGAAATTCTTCAAATCAGTAAATCTTTCATCATTTCGAACACTATCAATGTAGATATCTAATTCTCGCTCAAGAGATATGTACTCTCCATAAGTGAAATCTTCCGGGTAGAACTTAGATAAACCGCAACAACTTTGAATGATCAAACTCAGAGAATGAATCAATAGGAGATAGAGAAGCAGCACAAATAAGCAATTCAGTGTTCACCTCATTAAAGCGATCGTTGAACTCTTGAAGCAGCAAATCCAAAACAGCATACAAGCAATTGACTTTATAGTGATGCATATTTGATACTCCTGTTTTTTTTCTTAGTCTCTTTGAGTCAACAAAATCTTCCTCCATGTCAACTTTTTCAATATCATGTTTCTCACAAAAAGAAGAAACTTTAACCATGAGAGAATCCCATCCATCATCCCTAAACCTCTGAAGTTGTCTCTTTGTCGATTTCACCAATGACATGTCATTCAAAATATCTTGATCTCTTCTTTGAAGCGCCATGGACAAGTTCTCTGTGAGTCCCAAAAGATGTATCATCATTTGCAAATAAAACACAAAATCAAAGCTGTGGATGTAATTGATGAGACCATGTGCTTGACATCTTTTCAAGTCTTCCACGCCTTCATTCTCAATGTACTCGAGCACCTCAACAATAGAAGAAAATAACTCAATCAAGCGCAATAGAGTTTTATAGTGGGAATTCCAACGAGTATTCCCTGGTCTTTGACGAGAAACTTCTTGATTCAACCCTGTTCCTGTATTGATTTCACCATTACTAATTCTCTCCTCAATCTTTTTTCTATAACTCTCTCGGATCATATCCTTTCTATTGCACGAAGCTCCCACCACATTCAATAATAGAGAAATCATATCAAAAAAATCTCCAACATCAAAATGTTTTTTTTGTAACTGCTACAACAACAAGTTGAAGTTGTGAGCAAAACAATGAACATAATAAGCTGATGGGGTTTCCTTCGAGATTAATGATTTTAGCTCATTGAACTCACCTCTCATATTGCTTGCTCCATCATAACCTTGTCCTCTCAACTTTTTAATGCTCAGTCCATATTTTGCAAACAAAGAATCAATAGCAGCTTTCAAAGATGCGGAAGATGTATCACTCACATGCGTAATACTCATGAATCTTTCTTTGACCATCCCTCTTTTATCAACAAATCGAAACACTACTGCCATTTGTTCTTTATCAGAAACATCAGCTGACTCGTCCACCAATAAACCAAAAACATCATGACCAATCTCTTCAAGAACATATTTGACTAGTTCTTCTGCAAAACAGTTTACTATATCTTTCTGAATCTTTGGAGACATCATTTGATTATTCCCAGGAGCATTTTCTAAAACAACCTTACTCACAGCTTCGTTTTGTCCAGCGGTGTATTTCAAAAGCTCCACAAAATTTCCTCTATTTGCAGAGTTTTCAGACTCATCATGACCACGAAAAGGTAACCCTTGTCGCAATAAATATCTAGAAACATCAATCGAAGCATTCAACCGAACTCGATACTCATTCTTCATAATATCATCTTGCTTATTCAAAGCATGCTTGATAGACCGACTTTGGTTCCTTAAGTTTTCACACTTCATGACTGCATTCTTATGAAAAATACCTTGCGCATGGGTTGAAATTCTTTCAAACTTATTCCAGCCAGTGAACCCTTCCATGTTCCATGCATCATTTTTACGCCTTTACCAACATTATCCTTGAACAACTGACAACATAGACAAAAAGCTGCTTCTTTCTTCACACTATACTCTAACCACTCTGGAAACTGATCAAACCAAGCTACATTAAATCTCCTCATTACACCTCCTATCAGTATTTGTTTAAAATTATGACCTCGAGGTTGGTAAGGACCTTTAGCTAAGTACCAGCGAATTACCTCGTCTCTTTGATTTGGATGATAGTCTGCTATTATTTTTCGATCGGCAGGATCCTTTGGTAAATCATCTAATTTAAAACTAGATGAACATGGTTCTTTTCTTTTTAAAAACTTTTCCATTGCTTCTTCTGCTGAAAAAAAACAAACAAAAGATAATAAGTATTTTAGTATCTATGCCAATTTTGATTAAGCACAATCAACAAATAATCAATTACGTATGTCAATTTTGAATTTTTGATTAAGCAATTATTTATATTTGAATGAAGTTTAAAAAAATATATTTAAAAGTTGAAATAATAAGTCAAAAGCTGATGACTTACGTGAATGAAGGTTGGAGAAGTAGTGTGGGATTCGAGAAGAAGAAGTGGAACAGGTAAGGTGTAGAGTTTTTTTTTTCTTACGTTCTTATTAAAAAAAATTTCTTCTTCTTTTTATTAAATATCAAAAACAAAGTGGGTTTTGGGTCTTGTTGGAATTTTTTAAAAAATAAGTAAATGAGTTCAAAAAGTAGATGGGATAAAGAAAAACTAAAGTTTCATGGGTTCAAAGTTGATTTTCAACAAAAAAAAAAAATTATATATACACAGAATTTTTTTGTTTTGTTAATTTATGGGGTGTCAGCTGACCCCACCCTAATATGTGTGGGTCTGCTCCTGCATAAGATGGAATGCATGATAAGTAAACAGAGAAATAATGAGATAGAGTCTCGTGAAAAAGAATAGTTTGGGGATGAAGATAGAAAAGTGAATGAATACTTGTAGAAGACGAATAATGAGGCTGAAATAAACCCTAAAATCATTGATGGCTGAAGTTATATTTTTATTAAAATACTCCATT
Organism: Cardamine occulta; assembly: GCA_028015245.1. Lineage (NCBI taxonomy): Eukaryota > Viridiplantae > Streptophyta > Magnoliopsida > Brassicales > Brassicaceae > Cardamine > Cardamine occulta. Next base: position 6,761,181 of record CM051371.1, read on the forward strand.
ATTTTCGTCATTAGTTTTTTT
>CM051371.1:6761301-7161301 GCA_028015245.1 Cardamine occulta
AATGACATCACATAATTTTGAATATTTTTCACCAAGTATGCAGTAAAAATCTGCATGCAATTACATAACCGTAACAAATCTGTTATAACAAGTCTGCGTACACTAAAAATACTATTCTACCTAAAAAATATATGTCGTGAAGGGATTGAATAATTTTGTCGTAAAGAAATTGAATAATTTTGTTGGAACTAGTGTTTATTTTTTTGAAAATAACAAATTTACGATGACTCAAAATAAATCTGTAGCAAGTAAAAAGTTAATCTAGCAATTAACTTTTGTAATCAAATCTACAGCTACTAGTATGTGAAACAAAACTCGTACACAAGGTAAATTTTAAATATACGATGGAAAAATAAGTTTAAAAAAAAAATTGGGACAAAAATTAAATCTTTAGAGAAATAAAAAAAAAAAAATCTTTAGAGAAATAAAAAAATATGATGTGACAAAAATATCACAACTTTTAGAAAAATAAATCTACGAGTATAAAAAAATCTGTGATGATTTAAAAATCTGCCACAAGAAATAAAAAAAGCAAATCTGCTATACAAACAAATATGCGGTTGCAAATTTATTTCATATATATTTTTTTCAATTGTGGAAAATTCGTAAATTTTTGGTCTTTTTCTCCTAAAGAATTGAAAATTTGCTGATTTGATATTAATATATATAATGACACTTTTGTAATTTTGTTTTCATTACAAATGATTTAAGGGGTAGTTTTGTGATTAAAATAACTTAATTAACCCCGAATTTTACCTAAGCAATCTAGCAATTAAATCACTCTAAAGGTTATTGTAATTTGAGTTTCTAAATTTATTTGTTAGTGAAAATTAGATGATAATATATATTTTCGGAGAAAACAATATGTTTTCCGACATTAACTCACAATTTTTTAAAATGAACTGTGGGGTAATGAAGTTGCGTAAACTATGGGGTAAGCTCTTGCACGAATACTTGGTTGAATGTTTATTAGACAATGTAACATTCATCGAACCTCCAAATTCATATGATTAAATTCCCCGTCAGGCGTGGTTCTGTTGCAGTAAGTAAAATCTTTTACTTCAAACTAAACGTCTTCCTTGTCTTGCAAAGCGTCTCCCAAAACTCATTTGAATTTCAAAGGTTTATCAAATTGCATATTGCACTAATATTTATAATCCAAAAAAAAAAAAAAAAAAAAAAAAAAAGGATCCCAAAACAAAGACTCGACTTATTTATACATTAAGCCAACTCTGCTACTTTCTTATCTTACAGTCCAATATCACTGGTGAATCTTTCCGTCTTGAGTCTTTAAATTTTGGTAGGATCCGGTTCTGAAAGAGCAGAAACAAATTGGTCAATGTCGACTGAGGCTTCGCTCTTGCTTCTACCACTTTCCTGTCTTCTCCTCTGTCCATCGCCTTGGCAATCACTAGGAGTAGCTTCATATAAGGTTACAGACTTGCCTCTGCTATGAAGATTAGTCATGACTTCCTCTTGAGCATCGTTGTCGTCCTTGAGAGTTTCAAGGACTTCTACCACATGATTCATGAGAGGTCTTCCTTTTGGGTTTTGGCTTAGGCATTGGTATGCCAAACCGGCTACTTTCATCAACGCCTTTGTGGCGTACTGTCCATCCATTCGAGGGTCTATGATCCTCAAAAGCTTTTTGTTGTGATTCAGCAGCGGTCTTGCCCATTCTACCAAGTTATGCTCCCGGCAAGGTCTGCTTTTGTCCATCGCCCTCTTCCCAAGGAGCATCTCAAGGAGAAGTACACCAAATCCATAAACATCACTTCTTGATGTCAAATGTCCTATAGTACAACAACAATCACATACATGACGCATTTACAAAGCAAAGCAGTTGCATATATTATATGATCATATCAGCATCAGCGTATCCATATAGTAATGACAGACCTGTCATTACATACTCAGGAGCAGCGTATCCATAAGTACCCATAACACGTGTTGACACATGTGTTTGATCACCTCTTGGACCATCTTTTGCCAATCCAAAGTCTGAGAGTTTAGCATTGTAACACTGCGCAAGCATTACACCTTTCAGGGGCAACATAGATGAATATATCGAAAAAACTAGAAAACCAGGTCATTGTAGACTATCTATTGAAGAACAAGGATTAGAAAATCTATGCAATTTCAAAATGAACTACGTAATAGCTGACCTCATCTAGCAATATATTTGCTGTCTTCAGATCTCGATATATGATGGATTGTTCAGCACCATGAAGAAATGCAAGACCCTTTGCTGCATCTAGCGCAATCTTCATTCTTTTCGTCCATGTCAAAGTGCATCCAACTCCTGCCAAAAGAAGACACATTTCGTCACTACAACATTTATATATTGGAAATATAATCTCTATTATATTCATGCATATGCTTTATCAGTTTCTCTTTAAGATATTCTCATGAAGGCTAAGAACTAATATATCCATTTAAGTTATTGTAAATTTTGTTCAGAAACATATACTTCCCATCTAACAACTCGTCTGAACCGATATATATTTACCCATTGCTAACTTCCATCTCATCTGAAACTAAATCTTTGTCAGTGGTTTTCAGCTTTATCAATTTGATATATAAACTCCCCCGACTGTTCTTAAGAGCCCTAGCAGGTTATTCGTCAGTTACTTGAAAAGCATATTTCAATAACGGATCCATTACCTTATAGGACTGAGATAACTCATACTCAATATGCTCCAATTTTGGAAACTATACGCAAGCACATAAGTGTAGTATGTAATGACAAAAGTCATTTGCAGTTATCTAAAGCAAGCACATAAAAAGACAATAGATGCAGGTTGATTTTAACTCTTCATGTTTTAGTTGATGGCAAACTTACTTCGGAAAAGATGTTTCTCCAGGCTCCCCAATGCCAAGTACTCATAGACTAATAACCTGTGTTCATCTTCACAGCAGTAGCCAATAAGCTTGACCAAATTCGGGTGACTTAGCTGTCCTAAATAGTTAACTTCAGCCTACAAGAAACGAATATCATCGGTTTTAATAAACCACACGTTCCAAATTTCATATATGAAAGAAGATACATTCATTGAGCACGAGGAACAAATTTAAAAAAAAAAACAATTACCAGCCACTCTCTATCTCCTTGAAACCCTTCTGGATTAAGTTCTTTGATAGCAACTTTTGTAGTCTTATAACCAGCTCTCACATTTTCATCTATAACTCCTTTATAGACCACTCCAAAACCTCCCTCGCCGAGAATATAATCCGGCCTGAACTGTTTAGTAGCAATCTTCATCTCTTCGTAAGTGAAAATATCGACATTTTCATATCCTGGATTAGATTGAAGATCTTTGATGTTTTTAGGAGCCAAAGGCAAGTTACTTGCACTCATTTTACCAACTGAATCTTGACAATCAGACTTCATTAGATACACAGCTGAGTTTTTCCCTGATCTACCTGTGAAAATAACCAATAAGAGTTCCCTAAGCCCACAGGTAAAGTCAAAAACAAAAATATTGAGATCTTTTTCACATAGCATCCAAAAATCATCAGAACACAATCATCAGAAATGATAAATTTTCATATTACATCAAAAATTCAATAGCTTTTGATCACTAAGAGGCCCCATTACATCCAAATTCAATAGCTTTAGATCATTAAGAAGCCTATATTTCGATTATTATTCAATATAAATACCACCAGAATCAGAAAATTTTACCCAGACAAATAACACGTAAACAAAACGATCAGTAGTAAGAAGATGATACCATCAATCAAAAAAACTTTTCAATAGTAAGAAGATTGAAATTTTTCCCATTACATAGAAAATTCAATTGCTTTGGATCAATAAAAGACCCAAACTTAAAATAATCAATAGAGAAAATCACCAGAATCAGAACAATAATATCAATAGAGTAAAAGAACATATGATCAGACAAAACAAATAGTAAGAAATACAGAGAAATCTTCAACATTAAATCCAAAAATTCAATAGCTTTTATTGATTATTAAGAACAGTTACCCAAACAGATTACATCCACACAAAAAAAAAATCAAAAGCTGTTGATGATTCAAAACTGGGATTTTCAATAAAACATAACCAGAATCCAAGTAGTTAGAAGATTGAATTTTTTTCACAAACCATAAAAAAAATTCAATACCTTTTGATCACTAGTAAGAACATAAGTTATCCAAACAGATTAAAACCAAAAAAAAAATGACTATAATTATTTTCAATAGAAACATAACCAGAATCCGAAAAAAATAGAACCAAACCCTAGAAATAACGCAAATTAAAAAAAAAAAAAAAAAAAAAACGAATCAGATTTGATTACCTGATGATGTTTTCTTCTGATAATTTTGTTGTTGTTGAGAATATTGATACTGTTCTTCAGCGGCGCTGAAGCAAATCCCCATTCGAGATCTTAAGAAACTCAAAACTAGTTTTTTGAACAACACACTCTCAACGACTAGAGGCGATTGTGTTTCTATTCAATTGCAATCACATTGTTCATCAAATTCGAAACAGATCCACAAAGACAAAAAAAGAACAAATCCGATCTCCGAGAAACTGGTGTTACTAAACTCAGGGGAGGAGGAGAAAGGAGAAATGGAGAAGAGATGGGTTTCTCGGAGGTCGGAGAGAGAGAGGAAAAAAAAAGAGAAAAGAAGATAATTGTAGAGAGAGAGAGAGAGAATGGATGATCCGTTGGAATCGATGGGATTTGAGACTAGCCGCCAAAAACGCAAGGCCAAGCGACCTACCTTTAGTTTTTGCCTTCTTCAACGGTTTATTACGTTTTTTACCATTTTCATATTATTCAAATACGTTATGTAAGACTATAAGTATAACCTCCATCTCGCTTTGATTTTTGATATTGCTAAATAGTAAATACTTTTTTTTTTTTTTACATTTAAGAAATGTTACGAGTTTTCATTTTAAAATTTCCGTTTTCATTTAGATTAGATTCCGTAAATGTACAATAGCTTCTTACCAAATCTTATTAAAGAATTCATTTATATTAAATTTTCAAATCTATGTCCAACTCCAGCCAAATATTTTGGTCAAAGGTCAATATTTTGCAATGCATTCATTATTGTCGTTGTTGACCAATTTTGGAGAATTTGCACATAAAGCAAATTTTATCAAAAAAAAAACAAAAAAAAAACTAGATAAAGAACCGTCTGTTAGGTTTAACAAAACTTTGAATGCAATTTTTATATTAAAAAATAAATTATTATCATTGTCAATATTATTTCCAGAACTTAAAACTTTATGATTTCATAGTTTTTTATCTGAAAAATAATTTCACAATTTTGTTTAAAAACATTTATTCTGTAATTTCTCACCAAAAAAATCCAATGTTAGTTTTTAATATGAAAATTATGATTTCATAATTTCTTGAACTTTTTTGACGATAAAACTATTTCAGTTAGAAAACTATAATTTTTTAATAAATGGTCAATCGTCCGGGTCAGTCGAACCAGTAACCGAACTCATTTCAAAAAGTTATCGATCGGTTCACTCCTCTTAATTGTTTAATAAATATTTTCTGATTAAAAAATCGAGAAATACTATGTAGTTTTCTAATCAATTTTGTTATTGTGAGTCAATTATATCTAAATTTTATTGAGGACCATGATAAAAATGTTTAGGTATCCTCTTAAATCTCATTTCATTACTTCAAATGTATTGTACATGAGATCAACTCTTGGCATTCTTGATATCACTGGTTAACCTATTTGAATCATTGAGATTGACATCTAAATATTATTTATATTCTCTTATAAGTTATAAAATGGTAAAAAATCATCATTTCCGAATTTTATTTTCTTGTTTTTCACTATCTTTTCTCAAATTTTAAATAAATTTATTTGTTCATGGATCAACATATTTTACTATTTGATCCGTAAAATTAAATAGATTTTTGGACTAATATGATCCATTGAATTTTATAGATTCATGTGATATTCTAGTCCACTTAGTTTATGATTTAATAATCAAAATGATCGATAGACATGTGTTGTGATCATGTTAGTTATAATTTTGATGTGTGTCAAGCTATCATGAAAAGAATCAAAATTTATTGATGAAACAAATATATATTAAAAATATTATATTTCATCAAAAAAATTGTTAGTTTTCTTTGTTGATTAACAAAAATAAGAACATAAGTTTTTTACACGTGTCAAAATCTAAAAGATCAACCAACACATGTTGTATCTTGTTTGTTATAATTTTGACATGTATCGAACTCTTGTGAAAACATCTAAGATTTATATAATAAGATTTTTCCGTTTATTACATCATTATTATTATATATATTTGATCTAATTCTATTATGATGTTATTCAATTACCTACAATATATGTGATTATGATAACCAACTTCTTCAAACAACGATTCCACGACACAAATTCTCCCCAACAAGCAGTTCTCCATGTTCAACATACTCATGATGGATTGACTCTCGCCACAACCCAGAGTCCCAACAGACGGTTCTGCATGTACGACATTTTCATGATAAATAAACTCTTGCAACACACGAGACCACGACAAACACCTCTATCAGCAGCACTTTGGAACCTCTGAAAATTTTGCATCCATTAATCTGTAACAAACTGCATTCGCTAGGGATTGAACCATATACCTAGTGTAGCAGCCTTTAAATTGTCTTTTAAAGAAAATGAAAGAATGATAGTTCCCCATTTATTAAAAATAGGATATGAGAGTGATAATTTTGATAAACATGATTTATCTTAGTTATGTCTAAGCTTTGAGTCGTTTCCTATACTAATGCTCCTTTGGTCCTTCATATTCTTTTGTTTGAGTCTGAAAGTTGTTTCGTTTACTAATAGATATCTCTTTGATGATAAAGCCGTGATAAGAGTTATGAATGAAAAGTTAAAGACGTTTAAAAGAAAAAGAGGTAGTTATGAAGGAGCCAAAAGAATTAAAGACCGTCCGCAAAATCATTATTTATTTCTGCATAATAATAAGTATGATTTTACAATCCTTCCTACCCAAAAACTCTTCCATATCTATTTTATATTCCATATTGGTGTCTAGCAGCACAACATTCTATTTATGTAAAAAACCATTTGAAATTCTTTTAAATATCTAATCGGCCGGTTTTGAGTATGAACCGCGACTATTGTCTATTGTTTATCTTGGATTTGTTCTTCTATTATTGTTTCATTTGAAGGCAAATAATGACTTTCATATAAAATTCTTACTCGTCTACATATTTATGCTCTGTTTCTATTGTGTTTTTTTTTTATTACCTAAAAATTATGTATTCTTTATTTCATAGTTTCTCTCTCATAGTTCCAAGTTAGGTCTCAAAATTTCTTTCTAAGTTTAAGATTTGAGTTAGAAGAAAAATAGTAAACCGCACAAAAGAAAACTTCTCTTGTTTACAAAAACAAAAATCGCAATAATTTTATTCTATGGGGATATTCTCGTTAGATCATTTTTAAGGAAAATAAAAAAATAATCCTTTAAGTCAATAAAACTAAGCACAATGGAGTTTTAATCAACGTCAAAAAATCATTTAACATCGTTAACATCTGTTAATTATTTGCTAATTCTGTTTATTTTTTTATAATTTTTATTTACCATTTTTTATTTACATATAAAAAAATAGATTTTACTTTTTTTTTTAAGTATTTATCCTTAAAAACTGGTAAATAAAAATAAAAAGTATTTTCTTATATGTAAATAAAAAATGGTAAATAAAATACTTTTTTAAGGATAAAATACTTTTTAAAGGATAAAAAATATTTTCTTATATGTAAATAAAAATGGTAAATAAAAATTATTTTCTTATATGTAAATAAAAATGGTAAATAAAATACTTTTTTAAGGATAAAATACTTTTTATTTTTATTTTTATTTACCAGTTTTTAAGGATAAAATATTTTTTTTAAAAGGTAAAATCTATTTTTTTATATGTAAATTAAAAATGGTAAATAAAAATTATAAAAAAAAATAAACAGAGTTAGCAAATAATTAACAGAAGTTAACGGTGTTAAATAATTTTTTGTTGACTTTTAGTCAACTCTCCATTGTGCTCAGTTTTATTGATTTGAAGGTTTATTCTAGCAAAATTATTGACTTGGAGGTTTAATATGGAAACAGAAAAAGTTGAAGGTTTTAGTTGGAAAAATGTTAATAGTTTGAGGTTTTTTATGGGATTTTCCCTTTTTTAAACAAAATATACAGATATTTTTAAACTTCCACCTCAACTGTGGGAGGGCATAATTCCCGTCCTCTCACATCCCGTCTCGTCCCGTCTTACTTTCGTTCTCAAATTCCTATATTATTATAAAATATATTAGCATATGTTCCTATTTGCGAACAGAATGAGATGGGACGGGAACGGAAATTTTTGAAATCTCATTTGGGAAAAATATATATATATATATATATATATATTCTATAAATATAATAATAGAAAATTAGAAGTATTGAATCTTAAATTTTCAAAATTTTCTACTAAATCTAGAGCATAACGTACATGGATAAAGTCACATTAGATACCATAACTTTAATTCTTTAAAAAACCTTTTGATATTTTGTATGTTTAAACTTTAGATATGTTTTTTTTAGGCATGGGCTTACGGTTCGGTTTGTTCGGTTCGGGTCGGAATAAACCGAACAAAACGATTTCGGACACCGACCAAAATCAACCAACAAACCGATCGGATTGAATTCAAAATTGGAATCGGATCTCGGTTTAGTTCGGTTCGGAACCCAACATCCGATTAAATTACCGATTAAATTTTCCTTAACCAGCTTTCTAATTTCTAAATGTAAACCCAAACCAAAACCCAAACCAAAAGATCATATCTCTTTTCATTTTCGACACAATCTTATTTTCTTCTCAGTTCTCACTCTACACGCCGAAACCGTGTTCTTCAGTCGTTCATCCAATCTTCAAAAATTCTCATAAATATCTTTTGTTTTGACACGAGAAAAGGCAAGACGAATCTCTTCTCCATTTGGATCTCAATATCTATGCATTGATTAAGTGATCTTAGTAATTTTTTAGTTCTAACCCTAATCGAAAATTTCATTTTAAAAAAATTTGGGGGTTTTAAAAACTAATTTGATTTAGGGGTTGTCGATGTCGTATTTAACGAAGATTAGTTATTAATTTTTAGTTTTCATGGTTTGATTTTGTTAATTTTCATTCACGAAATTGAAACCCTGATCGAAAATTTTCGATTTTCAGTTTGAAAGTTTTTTAAAATCTAATTACTTATGTTGGTTGGAAATATGTTATTTAACACGGATTAGGTTTTAGTTTCATGTTTCTGTAAGTAGATTTTTATGAATTTCAAATTGTAACTTGAAACCCTGCTCGAAAATTTAGAAATTTCGAAAAGGGGTTTTGAATTCTAATTATGTAGTATGGTTTTAGATGTTTAGTATGCTTGATTTTAACATGTATTTGGTTTTTTAAACCCTAATATGAACTCTGATTATTTTTCAAATACTAATCAGATTGACTTTTTTTATTTGTAGATGGCTTCTTCTCAAGGCACAGGTGAACCAGAACCTGATATTGACTCGTCTGGTCAGCTTGGAAGCAAGAGGAAGACACCACCAAGTGATGCTGCTCTGCCACTGAAGCCTAAAAAGATCTATCCAAAACGAGCTAAGTGTTGGGAGCATTTCATTCAAAGGGAAGATGATCCAAGTAAGTCTAATTGTAAGCACTGTGGTCATGAGATAGGTTGTGACTCTAAGTCATCTGGAACTAGTGCGATGAATGGCCACCTTAGTAGATGTAAGTTGGCTTTAGATTATGAGGATAGAGAGAAACATAAGATATTGGCTGGTGATAGTAGTGGCAAGATGAAGCTTGTTTTGTATGATCCTGATCGGTTTAGAAAATCAGTTAACAAGTTAGTTGTAGTCAATGAGTTGTCTTTCTCATTTGTTGAATCAGACGGGTGGAAAGAGTTTTGTTTTGATATGTTGCCTATGTACAAGACATTCTCTAGAAGAACATGTACTAGGGATATAGCTACAATATACATGGAAGAGAAGGCAGCTTTGAAAGAGTTGTTTCGAGTTGAGAAGAAAAATGTATCTCTCACCACAGATATATGGGTGTCTCCCACAACTTCTTACAATTACATGGTGGTGACAGGGCACTGGATTGATGAGGAATGGGAAATGCAGAAAAGGATCCTCACCTTTAAGGTCATCACTGATCATAAAGGAGATACTATAGCAGGCCAGCTGATTGAGTGTGTAGAAGAGTGGGGTATTGAGAAGGTTTTCAGCATTACGGTTGATAATGCAAAGGGCAATGACAAGGCTTTGAAGACTTTCATCAATTATTTGCGTGTGAGAGGACCACAAGCCTTAGTTCTAAATGGAGATCTGCTTCATATGCGTTGTTGTGCTCACATTCTCAACCTTATTGTGGGAGATGGTCTAAAAAAAGCTAAGCCTAGTATAGTTGCTATTAGGAATGCATTTAAGTATGTAAGGTCTTCTATCACAAGGTTGATGTCTTTCCAGTTGCAGTGTGATACAGGTAAGGTCACTAGAGGTAGCTTACCATTAGACTGTGTAGCTAGATGGAATTCAACCTACCTAATGTTGACTGCTGCTATTAAACTTAGAGCTGCTTTTGAAAGGATGTTGAGTGAAGACAAGCTCTACTATGATTATTTCTTGGAGGAAGATGAGACGTCAAAGGTGAAACGAGTTGGTCCACCAGAAGCTACTAATTGGGAAGAAGTAGAGAGGTTAGTGAAGTTTCTAAAAATCTTTTACCAGATTACATTAACATTCTCAGCTTCTCAGTCAGTAACTTCTACACTTTGTTTCAATGAGATTATCAACAGAGAAAGAAATCTTATCTCCAAGTGTGGCAACAACAACGAAGGGATAAGAGCTCAAGCAAGGATAATGAGGGATAAGTTTGAGAAGTATTGGGATGGATTTGATAATATGAATCCTCTTGTGACTGTTGCTATTGTCTTCGATCCACGGAACAAGCTTCAGTTTGCTTCTCTTTGCTTTGATCAACTTTATGGAAAAGGTACAATAAAGAGTAGGAAACTTTATAGTAACCTTTGCAATATTATGAAGAAGCTTTATGATCAGTATAGTCTTAGGCTAACAAAACTGTGTGAGATTGCTGCTTCTGCTCAGCCGAGTGTGATCTTAGAATTATCAGACGATGAAGATGGTTGTGAAAGGATGGATTCAATATACAACAAGCTAACCAGCTTAAGGAGTACTGAAGATATCTTTAGTGAGTTAGACATCTATTTGGCAGAGAAAACTGAGATCCGAGCAGACAACAGTTTGGGTATGCCTTATAATGTTCTATCATGGTGGAAGAAAAACATGTCCAAGTTCCCTATCTTATCAGAAATGGCTAGAGATGTTCTAGCAATTCAAGTATCTTCAGTAGCTTCAGAGTATGCCTTTAGTACTAGTGGCCGAGTGTTGGATCCTTATAGGAGTTCTCTAACTTCTTATATGGTGGAGGTTTTGGTTTGCACACAACAGTGGTTGCGATGTGCCTATAAATCTCAAGTCGAAGTTGCTAACTTGGTTCAAATGTTAGAAGAAGTTGAGTTCCTTGAATCACTAGGTAAATACTAAGTAATATAACTTAATGTGTCTTTGTTTTCTTGTCTTGGATGTGTTGGTAACTTGCTGTATCTTTGTCTATGTTTTTGTAGATTCTCGGAATTCAATGGCAACTCCTCATTGGTTCTTGTTCGTAGGGAAGGTAACTCTGTTCTCCTTTGTTTAGTACTTTACTTTAATTTCAGAATTTCCTTGTTTAGTCAATGCTTATACATGTGTTTATTTTGACAAGTTGATGTCTGATGGTATTGTTTTTTTTCTGGATCCAGCCTTCACAGAAGCTGTTGCTATTTTGTCTTTTTTGGGTGCGGATTGCAGCGTGTAATAGACCTAACTCTACCATTAGGTGCTTGGGGAGGCTTACCAGGTTTGTTTTGTATTTTGTAATGAATACTTGTTGTGGGGTTTCAAACTACAAGTATTCATTACAAGTATCAATCATTTTGTGTATTTCAATCCTTTTTGTGTATGTATTTGGTTAGGTATTAGTCCCGGTTAGTTAAAGATCAATATTTTGGTTCAAACTCTATGTTTATGCTTGTAATCGGGTTAAAAAAACCGAACTAATGTAAGATTCAGATTTTTTCGGATCTGTTTTAATTAGCTAATTCTGAACCGATTAAAAGTTTATCCGAACCGAATAAACCAAATTTTTTTCAGGGTTATTTCGGATCAATTACTCAATTCTGATTAAACCGTAAAACCGATTATACCAAACCGAACAACCCGTTTAAACCGAATGCCCACTCCTAGTTTTTTTCTAACTAGCTACTATTTTTGTTGTTTTTGTATACACAAAACTCGGTGAACAAGTGAAACCGAAGAATAATGAAGATTGATTACTTGATTTATTTTTTTTCCGGCAATGACTTAGTTTATTAGGATTTTAGATTGTTGAAATTTATTTTGGTGTATTTTGATTTTGATGATTTATGACTATGAATTTTATGTTGGATTTTTTTTAGTTTTAAGTTTTTGATAACACATTTGTGCTAGGTAATTTGTTTGTCATGTTTTTTTGGAAATTCTAATTCCCGTACCGTCCCATTCTGTTCTTGTTCTAAATTTTATATGGGACATAAATGGGACCTTGTTTTCTATTTCTGAATTTCCTTCTACTTTTCGTTCGGGATAATACCATAAAAATCTCAACTTGATAACTTTTTCTAACAAAAACCTCCAACTATTTGTGTTTTCAAAACAAACCTCCAAGTTGACAAATTTTTCCAACAAAAACCTCAAATTATTTTTGTTTCCAAAACAAACCTCCAAATATAAAGTTTTGCTTACTTAAACCCTCAAGTTCTTAATATTGATCCCAATGAAGGTTAATTGACGGTCAACGATAACTCCACAAACGCATGTTAGCTATTTGTTAATTTTATCAGTTTCGAATACAAATTCTAGATGAAAAAAAACTCAATCTTGGTCTGATTGAGGGTTAACTGACAGTTAACGATAACTCTAGTTAACACAGCAAACTCCTGTTAAATTTTGTTAACTCCGTCAGTTTTGAATATGAACCCTAGATGAATAAATTGATTTTATGTAGTTGTAAACTCATTTTATCCTTAGTAAATAACTAAATAACAACAAAAATACGTAAAAATGGATAAACATAATTAACAAATAGTTAACGGAAGTTATCATTGACCCATAGTAAATCCTCAATGAGGCTCAATATTGGAAACTTGAGGGTTTAAGTAAGCAAAACTTTATACTTAGAGGTTTGTTTTGGAAACAAAAATAGTTTGAGATTTTTGTTGGAAAATTTTATCAACTTGAATGTTTGTTTTGGAAACACAAATAGTTTGAGATTTTACTTAGAAAAAATTGTAAATTTGAAAGTTTTTCATTGTATTTTTCCTTTTCGTTTCTGTAAATTCCTGTAAATTCACATCTCGAATTCCTGTTTGCTCACAGTGAAGACCACTAGTGCTTTATAAATATATTATAAAGTTAAGCAAAATGATGAAAAATTGTTTGAGTAGGAATTCTGATTTAAAAGGCGTCCAAATTTTAAGAAAGAATATTTGGTTTCATCTGTCTCTTTAGTTAAACTGCATAATATAAATATTTAAACTTGATAAATAGTCAAAGTATTTATGATATTTTTGTTAATAAAAAGTTTAAAATAATTAAAATATTTGAATATGGTTACAATTTTCGAATATTATACATAAATTATTTGTGATAATTTAACTTAGCAAAAATATTATAAATCAATTAAATTAATCTAATTTTAAAATTTTATTTTAATATTAACTAAATATAACCACTTTTATTTTGATTACCAGGAGGTTTTAGGTTTAAGCTCATAATCCCCCGAGACCTGAAACTACATCATATAATATTAGTTTCGTCTCAAGCGTCACTCGATCATGTGAGCTCTAAGCTTTGTCTAGGGTATTTTAGATAATTAAGTAAAAACATATGTTCCTTATTAATCCTATTTCTATGATTTTCACACATATTAAGAAAACATCTAAAAATTGATTATAAATGCATAGTTTTATGTGATTAATAATTTTCAATAATCCTAAACCAATATGATTCAATTATTTCTCTTGAACTATGCAATTCATCATTAATAGCTAATAAAACATGCATAAAAACTTACAAATTTGATCTTTTTGAAACAATTTTCTTTCCTAGAAATAAAATTATTAAAGAAAAGAAGGAGTATAATTTAACACTTATAATAATAATTAATAATATTTTTTTATTATAAGAACGAACAAAATTATCCACAACATATGATGGGGCTGACTAAGTCTGAGCATTTTGGTATCCATTCAGGTTCGGATATGGTTTTTGGGTTTCAGGTTTTCGGTTTTAAAGGTCCAGGATTCATTAGGATATTTTAGAATTTGATTCGGATTCAGTTTCGGATTTGGATCGGGTTCGAATACACGAAATATCGGGAAAAAAACAAACAAAACAGTTGGTTAAATTTGAATAATATTTTATTAAATTTTTATAAATATAACTATAAACTTTAGGATATTTTGGTTATTGTGGGTATTTTAGATTTTTTTAATCTAAAATAACTAATATTTTTGAATTTATAATTTAAATTTTGGGTAATTGAGTTAGAGCATGTGTAGTGGGAGGTTCTCAAAGAGTTTATCTTAGAGACTCCTTTCACACATGTTATCATGTGATTGGTTTTAAGTTTTATCATTTCTTTAAAATTTAAATAAATAATTAAATAATAACAAAAATATTAAAATAATATATTTGAGAAACTATCATAGTTTCTTCCTACTGCACATGCTCTTATATCAATTCTAAATATAATTAATAATATTGGATATATAATTATATTTGGATACCTATTTGATTTTCGGTTCGCTTTGGATTCGGTTTTGATTATTCGGAACTACAAGTTTAGGAACTGTTCGAATATTTTATCGATTATTCTGATATAAGAGTTTAGGAATTTTGGTTCCAGATATTTTTTCTAACCCTAGGACAAACAAAAGTTGATTTTTGTTATGATTGTGATTTTTGTGTGTTAGTCCGTCAAAGCATGCAAATCTTTATCCGATGCAATGTATATTAAATAGACGAGTTTGTTAAATTTAACACCTATATACATGCAATTTACATATATACTATACATTGAAATATTAATATATTTGACTTTAAAACCATATAAACCGTCTTATCATATAAGTTTTGGATGAACTCATGCTCCTATTAAATTTTGTTTAAATTCAATACTTTTTATTAATTTTAAATATCTTAAAGTTGTTTTAAAATTTATGATTTTCTGCTAGTTATGGTTCTGATACATATATATTGTTGAACACAATGTCTATTTGAACAAAAGAAGAAGAAACACAACGTCTATTTCTTCCATTAAACAATTTATTTTATTCAATTTTAACAATAGGTTAGAATAATATTTCTTCTCTAAATGATTTTTTATTACAAATAATTTTTTGTGTATCTTACTTCGAAGCAAATTCAGTGGTAAGAGACATTGTTCGGAGTGTGACTGAAATAGTCGATTGAGATCATAATTATCGGTGGTTGCAAGCTGAGGACCTTTTTCCACATTTTAATATCATTCGAAATAACAATAGTAATAAAAATTCAATAAATGTACAGCTATTTATTATTTAGGCTAAAAACAAAGAATTGACTTGAGAGAAAGGAAAATAAAAAGGCTGGTCAACGCGGTTTACTTGATTTAATGCTGGGCCCTAAACATAAAAAGTCTTAGCAGATGTGTGGGCACCAACTACTCGATTTAAGATTAGAGTCAATGTTCTAAATTTATTTTCTTGTTCTTTAAAAAAATAATATATAATATAGATAAATTCTGAGTGATAATATAGTGATAACACTTTTACAATTGATTAGGATACACATATTGTGATCATTTTAGTTATTTATTTGTAAATAAGTTGATTGGTTTATCACATAAATTTTTGAAAACAATAGGAATAATATTATTTTTTAAAATAATTTTTTTTATTTGATGCCACATTATTTTTCAAAATGTTAAAATGGCAAAAGAGGAGATCGTAAAAACATTCTCATTATAACATACTAAAATTCATAAAAACTAAATTCTATTAAGTAAATATGAAAAGTTTGAATTTGTAAACCAAAAAAAAAACACAAAGAAAGCAGTGAAACACCAAATCCAAAATCATGCCCTAAATCTAAACTAAATAAAAAACATTAAATGAAAATTCATATCTTATAAAGTCCAAAACTCTTATCAAACTGTGAAATCACTTATAGTAGTAGCATGGTTACGGTGGGGACGATGATGTTTGCACATGCATTATTGGTGTTAAAATTCGCGCCACATACTAGGTTTATGATATTGGAGGCTCATCATTTTACAAAGCCCAAAATTTCTATGTTGTTAAAAAGAGGCAGTCAAACCTTGAAATTAATTTAGAGAAAATTTCATGATATTATACCAACTATTTATCGATTTTTATTAAAATACACAAACTTTTTAGATATCCAATAAAATACATGAACTATTTTGTCTTCCTTTATAAAACACAAACTTTATATTGTATACATTTAATGTATAGAGCTTTACAAAAAGTAAAAACTGTTTTGTTTAATTAAAAAAAAAATATTGTGATTAAAAAATATATTTTATAAAATACTAAAAATACCAATAAAGTTCTAAAAAATGTAAAAAACCTAAAATAAGTCTTTAAATAAAATAAAATTGTAAAATTTTTAATTTGTAAATAAGGAATCCAAAAATAGATAAAATTCCTAATACTTTAAAAAATTAAAAGTTAAAATATTAATCTTTAAATTCATAAAATTTCAGTGATAAAGTTACCATTATTTTTTGAAATTAAAATCATATAATTGTGTGTGAATATAATAATATAGGTTGTATTTATTTGTAATTTGGGTAATTTCTTATGTAAATAATATATATATATATATATATTTATGTATGATTTTACAGTAGTTGATATATGTGGTTTACCTTATCTATGGTAATAAATATTTTAAAAGTATTTGAATATTTGATGAATTAAATTTTCGTAAAAGGTATACTATATGAAAATATTTTGAATCTATAATATAAATGGTAAATTTTAGACTTATTTAAAGATTTAATAATTTAAAGAAATATTTTGGTTTTTTTACAATTTAGTATTTTGATTTCTGTAAAATTACATAATTGGTTAAGATTTGAAAATAATTTTAAGACTTATTTTTTGAGTTTTGTATTATTTAAATAATGGTTTATCAAAAAACATTTATAATAAACAGATAATTATGTTAAATGTATACAATTTAAAAGTTTGTGTATTATAATGGAAGAAATAATTAATTTTTTTTTTTTGGTACTCACAAAGTTTGTGTATTTTAATGAAAATCAATAAATATAACGTGTATTTTTATGGAAATTTCCTATTAATTTATGATTTAATTCATGAATTAATGGTCATTGTCTTTTATATTTTGTCATCTTATTAAATATTCCTTATGAATATGAGAGTGAAGCCAAGCCGGACCACCAATTGAGAGATAAGAATTGAACCGTCCATCTTGAGTTACACTTCACCCGCTGTCCCTTGCATTTGAGTTTGCTTGGGACGAAGACGTAAAGAAAGTGAAACCCTGGACCCCGTCAATGAGGTGATGAATCTAATCCAAATATCCACGATATCTCAGCCACTTACCACTATTTTGTATTGCATCTACTACAGAGAGAATGATTGAAATTAATTGGTAAATTAATTCTGAAATTTATGGTCGATTAAGGTGACATGAAGAGAGAATGAGACTTATATAAAGGAGAAGAAGCAAACATAGAACAAGTTATATTTTCTCATCAAATTTTCCACAAAAGCAATATTTTACTAGAAATTCATAGTTTCTTATCATATGTAATCAAACACTTATTAATAAAATATAAAAGCTTATGTTTTTTTCTCCTTTATTGGATTTATGTCCATTCTTTCACTCAATTTAGATTTTTCCCTTCGAAAGCTTTGGTCCCAATTTCTCTTACATTGGGTTGGATTGAATCGATTTCTGCATCCACAATTTGGCGCCGTCTAATACCTCATAGTTTTGATGATTGTAGAACCTCCTTTTGTCTTGATTTGGTGCATTTACATTAGCATTTAGGCATGTTTAAGTGTATTTGCATTTACATTTGTGTCTATTAGGTTGTTGGAGTAATGCTATGAAGATTTGGTGTTTTATGGAGCATACATAAGCAAAAGGAACTAAGGACGACAAAGAAAAAGCTCAAGGGTTGAAGAAAGATGCAAACACGGGAGACGATCATGAATAGTCAGTCCAAGGCATCTTTAAGATTATGTCAGATGGAGACTTTCCCATACTCGTATTTAGCCAATTTTGGTCATAAGATAGGACATTGAGTGAGATTTCCAATGGAAGTGGTATTGGGATATTTGGATTAGCGGTTTAGAAGATACAATTCATTTAGTGAAGAACACTACACCAATCCGCTGGAGATTTGTCAATGGGACAGAGAATTTAGCGGCCAGATGTGGTTTGGAGACACCTATTGGGAGCCAACAGCCAAATGCAGTGACGTGACGACTCCACTGAGACCAATCTGTATCATGTTATCCAAGTTTTAACTCGGGTCTGAACCGGGTCTCACTCAATTTATTTTGGTTGATGTATGCATTATTGAAGCTATATAAGTAATAAGTAATTTACTAATTTTACACCCAATTGCAGGGGAATTTATCTTTTCATTAAATTTTCTTTGCCTCTTTTATGCAATCATTTTCATTTCTTTTTTTAGATTTCTTAACTACTATCCTTTAATCATTATTAAGCAAATATCAAACCCTATGCTTGTATATTAATAGATATTTGTGAATAGTCTTGTAAGAGCTTTTAGATATGGTAGATTTGAGATCGTTATGAGTTGATTAGTGGAGTTTAGGGTTGAAATATCTTAGATCCTTTCTTAGATCTTAGCCAATAATTTCATGCCCATAAGGTGTTCGATGAAATGCTTGAACAAAATTACTAAGAGCTTCAAATCTTAGCCAATGGGAACTGATGATTAGGATTTTTAGTGGCTATTTAGACTTGATATTAAGGCTCATTGATCATTTGATTGCGAATGAAAATTGTTGATGATTAGATCATCAGTGAAGATATTAGTACAATAGAAATAGATTAGTCTATTTTAGTGATATAAGCCCTAAAGATTATCTTCATTAAGTAGAAGGAGCTCCACAAATTAGCAAGTAGTCATCCTAGTCAATTATCGTATCCCAAGAGTTGGACTTTAAACCGCTTTTCCTATTTCCTGCTTTATTTGCATTTGAATCTTGTTACAAATCAAAACGAACTTAGTTTTCTTAGATTGGATAATTTCATGTATTCATAGTGAACCAATGTTTTCATACTCGGTCCGGACACCGAACCGGATCACCTTCCGTGTCACCGGTCGAACCGGGCTGACTGTCGAATCAAAGGAATATTGATAACATAATGATATATAAATTATTAAGAATTAAACAAATATTACTACAAATTATTATAAGACAATGTTGACACCAGATCCCAAACTGAGGGATGCAATACTAGGGGTGAACCCTTTTGTTCATCTCCTATTTTGGAAACCAATTAAAATATGCCATGTAATATTATCATTAATCATTCTTTTAAAATCTAATCAATAAATCATTAATCACTCTTTCATAATAAAATAATTAGATTAAATCATTAATCATTTTTATTATAAAAAATTAGATTAAATCATTAATCACTCTTTTTAAATCAATCAATAAAAATATGTCAACTAAGATTATATTTAAACAGATATAATAAATTAAAATTACAATTACACCCAAAAAAAAATTTAAAAAACAAAATAAATTAAGAAAATTAAATTTACTACTATCTTGAGATCACGAAATAACCTAAACCATTTTTTATGTTATGTTTCCGCTACTCGTTTTGTTGTTTCCCTTGAGTTCGCCGAATTGTATCTCTTAGATTATATTTTTATATGTCTTTCATATTTATTTTCGTAATTTATTTTTTCTTTGGGTTCGCTGAGTTGTATCATTGGGTCTATTTTTATAAAAAATAAATTACGAAAATAAATATGAAAGACATACCCTAAGGGATACAACTCGGCGAACCCAAGGGATACAGCAAAACGAGTGACCAAAACATAACACAAAATGGTTTAGCTTATTTTGTGATCTCGAGATATTAGTAAATTTAACTTTCTTAATTTGTTTTATTTTTCTAAATTTATTTTATTTGTCTAATTATAATTTTAATTTATTATATCTGTTTAAATATAATTTTAGTTGATTTATTGATTAGATTTAGAAAGAATGATTAATGATTTAATCTAATTGTTTTATTATGAAAGAGTGATTAATTATTTATTGATTAGATTTAGAAAAAGTAATACAGAAAAAGGAGGTGAACAAAGCGGTTCATCCTTAGGGGTGAACCCAAGTATTGCTCCACCTTCTAACAATACGACATGTGTCTGCCAACTCATCAAAGTAAAGGAATAACAGTTCGGTCCAGAAGGGGTCAATACGAACGGACCGAGGAAGGATTCAGAAGAGCTAGCCAAACGTTCGGAGAAAGATGGAAATTCGCAAAGAGACGAGGAGGCGTGGAGCAAAGGTAGTTCGTGGAGCGATGCACATCAGCGAACAGGAAGTGAATAAAGTTCAAGAATCGAGATGTTACAACACTTAAGACCAAATCAAATCGACACATTGAAAAAGAATCATATGATTAATTAGATATTTATTCATAGCATTTAAGTCGCGAATTATGTATAAATATATACTCCCATAGTCTTGTGAGGGGGTCAATTATTTTGATGAAAAAGAGAATAATAATACAAACTTTACACATTTTCTTTTGAGCAATACATTTTACTTTATAAGTTCAAGATCATATTTTGGGTGTTGGATCATTTATCCACATAAAAGAAAATTTAAAATATTATATTTTATTATGTTAATCATAAGACAAAAACCACAAAATATAGAGAATAGTTTATTATTATATAATGTGAAATGTTCATAAAGATTATAAATAAAGACAAAAAATAGATAGAATCACAAATAACTAGTTTGTTATGTTTCAGTCAGAAAATATAAAGGGCTTATGCGTATTATTTTATAAAATAACTGTATTAAAAAAACTTCAAAAGTTATAAAATAACTTTAAAGTATTATTTTATTCTCAAAATCGAATATTTTATTTGTATCAAAAGTATTCTAAAATAAAAAAAATTCAAGTATTTTGAAAAATTTTATTGACTCGTAACCCGGTGAACCGGTCAAACTAGCAGGGGGCAGGTTAATAGTGGTTTTATCTGGGGTTTTATAGTTTTTAAATTATTGGTTTTTAGTATGAAACCCGAACCAAAAGAACACCCAGGTCCTGGGTCAATCGGTCCAACCGGCCTGACCGGTCTAAGTCTCAAAACACTGTAGTGAACTGATGTTTGTTTCCTTGTGGATTGATCCTAAAGGGTTACATTGCACATTAGGTTAATTGGTGGGTTGCAAAACACGTTTTTGGGGGATATATATATAAATCTTTCTTACTTGAGGAATAACTTGAGGATCTGAAGGTAATTTGTTTGAATATTGGGCTTTATGGAACCAAGAGAGATGCAAGAATATGTTCGAAGTGGTGTTGGATCGATAAGGTTGCTGATCTGAGCTGTGCAACCCGTTCTCTTGCCCATATGTGAAAACGAGTATGAAACTGGTTTGATGAATTGAAAAATTAATATCTCCTTCATTGGAGCTGTTACTAGGCTGATTCCACTTTGACATGTTCCTATTATGAGTTAAATTTCTAGAGCAATTCGGCTTGTTGCTTAATTCTTCTTTGTTCGTTCGGTAGGCTCATTCGAAAGCACATATTTCCTGGATGGGTTCTTGTTGGTGATCAAGCACATTTTGATGGAGTTCCAGTTCCTCTACTGGTCTGATGACCTTATCAATTTCATTCTCTTTGGGTTCATTTTCTCTTTTGTGTATCCTTTTTATATGTATATACATATATTTCCGAAATACACATAATATAATACCTTTGTTATATTATAATTCTATGACACTTTGAAGTTTATTAACAAAAGCATTTAAAATAGAAGGGAAACTGTTTTTTATATACCTAAGCAATAAAGTCTTGTTAAGTGAACTACATGTATAGTTGAACCGTGCGCAAATATACGTAAAGTCGTAAACTAGTAAAAAGATATATTGCATATTCGAACTAAGAAATAGTGATGTATAAATAACATTGACCGACTCTGTGAGTCAATCCGTTGAGGTGGATGTCATATCACATGTCACATAAGAAGAATCATTAATACTTGTTAAGTCATATGTCATAACATTAAAATAAAAAATGAAATCTAAAACTAAATAGATATTTGACAAAAGAAACACATCTAAAAATTAAATAACATTATATGACATGGCTGTATTGATTATTTCCCTGATAATGTAGGTGACATTGCATTTACTTCAGCAGTGTTTGGCAAATGGAATAGGTTTAAAAGAAATAAAAACTGAGTTAATTATAAAAAATGTAAGTTTAATTGGAGTGTTTGGCAAATGGAACAGATTTAAAATAAAACTGAATTAATAATACAAAAAATCTTTAGAAAAATCGTAGGCTTTTCATGTACAAATATTTCTCTTTTAATATTTTCTTTTAACTTCAAACTTTATTATAGCCTTAGGCAGTGTTTACAAGATAGTTATAAAGCAAACTCCGTAAACAACACGGAGGATAAGTAAAAGAATTAAATGTAACATTTGGGTATAAGCAAACTTTGCTAATCTATTTGCCACTTTGTTTGATTCTCTTGACACAAAGGAGAATCGAACATCGGAAAAATTATTCACCCAACTGTGAATATCAATAATGATATTATCAATGGAGACAATCCTTGAATGTGTAGTAAGAGCGTCGTAGACTGATTTGCAATCACTCTCGATGACTATATTTCTGAAGCCCATACACCAGGAGGGATCCATTTAGACTCCCTATGTTGAGCATTGACTTGTCCTGTAAGTTGTTCTATTGTAACTTGAGATAATGCTGATAACCATTCATCCACACTAACCTTTGCTTTATTGATGACTTCTTTTGTTGACCATATTTCTTTGTTGAATATCAATGCATTTCTTGACTTCCATAGTTGCCAACATATCCATAAGGGGAGAAATGTTGTATCTCTTTAAAAGTAGACCGATCATAACCGGATAGAAGGACCTCGATATTTTCTTCTAAGGAGTTATCTTGGGCTTGGGATCCAGAGAAAATTGTGTTTGACTGCCGCCAAACCGAGCGAGAATGGGGACATTCAAATAATAGGTGATTAATCGATTCAAGGGCCGAACTGCATCTTTGGCACGTGATATCTATAGGAATACCTCTTCGACTCAACTCCGTAGCGGATCCAATAGCTCCGGATACTACTCGACAGAAGAAATGTTTTATTTTTTGTGGAATGGATAACTTCCAGATTCTTGTCTTCAAAGCAGTGGAACCAGGCGGAGGACGAGGAATATTTGCATTAGGATCACGGAGATGATTGCTTAACCAATACCCTGATTTAACAGAATAACTTTCATCTTTTGAGTAAGGCCAAACCCATTCATCAGCTACCGAGTTTTGAGGAATATAAATACGCTTGACCAAAGCGACATCTTCTGGAGATAAATACAAGTGGAGTTTTGCCAAATCCCATCTTTTTGATGTTGGTTCCCATAAATCACAGATGCGGAATAAAGGATCCAAAGAATGGGTAGTAGCCGGTCGAGGAGGATGAGACGGTATCAATGAATGTAGTGACGGATTGATATCAGTTCCATTGCCAATCTTATAACGGAGGCCTTTACGTAGCAGGTCTCGACCATGAAGGATAGATCTCCACCCAAGAGATGGTTGTTTCTTAAGTGTGGCTGATAAAATATCTCCATTGGGATAGTAGCGGCTCTGAAGCACCCGTGATTACAATCTATTTGAGTTTTTCAGTAATCTCCATGCTTGTTTTGTTAGTAATGCATTGTTAAATTTTTCTGTATCTCGAAAGCCAAGTCCCCCATCTTTTTTTTTGTGACTCAAACGTTTCCATGCCACCCATGGTATTCTCCTTTTTTATTCATCCGAACCCCACCAGAATTGGAAAAGAATAGAGTCTATCTCATGACATAATGTTAACGGAATCTTGAAACAGCTCATGGCATATGTTGGCATTGAAATGGCAATGGATTTTAGCAATACTTCCTTACCACCTTCAGAAAGATATTTGGTATGCCAGCTCTGTGTTCATTCACGAACTCTTTTGACGATGTAGTCAAACATCTCGCATTTCCTTCGAGTAAACTGTTCCGGTAGACCCAGATACTATCCAACAGTATTAGTAATATGAATAATTTTTCTTACATTTTGTTTCTTTGTTTCAGAAACTCTAGATCCAATTGTAATAGATGATTTATTCATATTAACATGTTGCCCCGATATCTTGCTATATTCCTGTAGAACTGAAGCCAAACACTTGTTATTCCTTTCATTAGCTTGACAAAAGAAGACAGAGTCATCCGCAAATAGAAGATGGCTGTTTTTATGTCCAAAGTTACTGATTGCTAATCCCTTAATGTTACCTCTATTTTCTTCTTGACACATGAGATAGCATCTCAGCACAGAATAAATAAAGATACGGAGAGATAGGATCACCTAGTCGGAGCCCACGACTCGGAATTATTTGACCATAAGGGCTTCCATTTATTAAAACTGAGTAAGAGACCGATTTAACTGTAGCCATGATCCAGTTAATCCAAACTGCATTGAACCCAAGTTGAGAGATTGCTTTTTCCAAAAAAGTCCACTCCACCAGATCGTAAACTTTACTAATATCAGTCTTTAACGCCAATATATGATTTGGATTGTCGCCTTCGGACTTTGAGCGAGTGTATTAAATCATGAGAAAACCAACACATTATCTGTGATTTGCCGGCCAGTAACGAAAGTTGTTTGCTCAGGGGAGATAATATTGGGCATGATTTGTTTCAAACGGCTTGTAAGGATCTTTGATATAATCTTGTAAGATGCATTAGAAAGACTAATAGGACGGTAGTCACTCATCTTCTTTGGTTTATCTATCTTTGGAATGAAACAGATATGAGTTTGATTCAGCTTTGGTGGCATTGTTGATGTTTGGAAGAACCGCTTGATCTCATCTGTAATTGTTTGGCCAATAGTTGGCCAAAAATGATTGTAAAAATGTCCCGTTAGCCCATCCCGACCAGGTGCTTGATCGCCACTAATTGCTTTAGCTGCTTCATGTATTTTCTCTGTTGTAACTTTCCGAGTGATCTGACCATTCGTCTCGGACGTTACTGAACACGTAAAATTATGAAAGAAATCCCCCCCCCCCCCCCATTGATCTGGACCATTACTCTGAAATAACTGGTTCAATAGCAACTTCAGATATTTTTTCCTCCTCAACAAACTCCACATTGTTATCATCTTTGATAGAAACAATTCTGTTTCTAGCTTTTCTTGTCTTAGCACAGCCATGAAGAAACTTCGTATTTTGATCACCTTCGCGCAACCACTGATTCCTACTTTTCTGTTTCCAAAAGATTTCTTCTTGAACATATTCCCGGTTCAGTTCACACTTGATTTGCCTAATCTCATCATAAGAATGCACCACCTTAGTTAATTCCAACTCTAAAGCTTCCTTTAACCGATCAATGTTGATAGCCGAGTTCGTTGGATTTCTCTTTTTTCCAAAGCGATATTGCACAACGTATTATCCGAAGCTTCGTTGCTAGATGGATTCGTCTAGATATTTTCCTCCACTCGATATTCGTCTAGGTATTTTTTTTAATTTCAAGTAGTAAAAATTTGATAAACTTTTTATTCAATCAATCACTTAATGAGAAAAAGTCATTTTCTCATTAATTAGGGGTGAGAGTTTACAAACAGGCCGATTTGACCCAGTACGAAAACACGAAAGCCTTAAAAGACCGGGCTAACCCGACCCGGATGGTAAACCCGAAAGTCAACTTTTCTTCACCCTAAAACGCAAAACCTTTATTTTGCTTGAAGATTAAGATCTGCAGATATGGCGGATGAAGCTAACAGAACTGTAAGTACTCGGATCAATTTCTTACGATTATTAAATTGAAAATTGTGTAATCACAATGCTCCAATTCGTCTTAGTTCCCAGTAAGAAAAATGGTATTCTAATGTGTAAAATTACAGGCTTTTCTAGAGATTCAAGCAAGCATGATTGAACTCACTGGGAAGCTGAAACAGGTTTACCCTTCTTCTATTTGATTAGTTTTCTTAACATTGGCTAAATTTTGATTTCATTTATGTTTTGAGAAATGCACAACATCGCAAATAAAATGTGACCCGTAGTATAAAATGGTTTGCTTCGATTTTGTTAGTTCTTGAACCATGTTTGAGTTTGGAATCACCTCTTTAGATGTATCCTACTTTTGACTTGTGATTTCCAATGTTAGATTTTGCTGTATGAATACGATTCAGTGTCGGATCTTACTTTGAAGGCTCTAGTTTTTAGTAGTAGAACCTTGATTTGCGTATGGTTTTTGTGAATATGATTCTGTATTTTGACAAAAGGTTAAAGACCTTTAAAAGCTTAGATATATGTATCATAGAATAAGATGGCATGGGAGATAAAGAGATGGTATTACTGCTAGGTCATGTCATGTGTGAATATGATTCAGTATTAAAGAACATTACTGTTACTGGAATTACTGAAATGACAAAATTGGTAGATCATGTCATGTAGTGATTTGGTGTTCAAACTGAAAAATGTGAATGTTCTATGGCTTTATAGGTGCAGAATCAGATGCGGAACAAAGAGGGAGATAAAAAACGAGCTTTCTTAACCTTGGAAGAGCTGCGACCATTGCCTGACGATACAAACACCTACAAGTCAATAGGTAAATTAATCCTTTCTCTGGTTTCATAAGGATAATAAGCTTTTTTGTTTGTCACATCTAAATTTTGTTTTGTTTTTGTTTTCAGGACGAACGTGAGTTGTTAATAATATTGTAGTCCCTCCAATCCAACTAGGGCCTTGTGAGAATTTCGAATGCTGACTATAGTTTTGTTTCATATATGGTGAACAGGTTTGTTCTAGAGCCCAAGACCGTGCTGGAAGGTGAACAAGAGCAAAAACTCAAGGACAGTGAATCTGCCATTGCTTCTCTACAGGTACATCTCATTCCCTTTCTCATGTAACTCGTATATATAGTCTGTTTTGTTTTGTCGTTATATAACTAACATGTTTGCGCGATGATTGTCAGACATCCAAGGAATACTTGGAGAAGCAGACAGCAGAAGTGGAGAACAACTTGAGGGAGTTGTTGCAGCAAGAACCTGGCATTGCTCGTCAAATAATGTCCATGTCGATGTAACTTTTTTATTTAAAAATCTTTACCCCAAACCTTGAACGAAACATCACTCAACTCTGAGTTTGGTTCTGCTTTATCAGAGCTTATGGGATTGAAACCTTATGATTATCTATATCTATATAAAATTTATAAACCTTTACAAATTTTTGTCAGATGAGAATTATTCTAAACTCTCTAGTATTGATGTGGTAAATAAACTTAGGTATATTGTAAGAAGAAATGTTTTTTTTTTCTTTTTCTTTTTTGATTGAATGTAATATTGATTAACCAAACAAAAAGGGTTATTTACATAAGCAGAGAAATAGTAGTAGGAAAGAAGAAATTTTTAGATCTAACCAATTTGAGATGTCATTTAAAATTGTAAAACCCACTCAAAATGATAAGGGGGTGGTGATTGTGCATAATCGCAGAGCTTCTTCTACAGTGCTCACAGAGAAGGGAAGGTCTAGTTTGAGGTTCGTGAAGGTCATCTTTGGATCAATCGATGCGGATTTATTTTAAGGCTTAGATGACCAAAAAAGATGTTCTTTCTGATAATGAATTTAATATAACAATAGTCAAAACTAAAGTACTGTTTTCTCTTCAGTAACCAATCATTTAGAAGCACATACACATCAAGCCCAAACAAATACATTCATTCATGTACACTGATTTTACATTACCTCTCAAGGAAAATCATGGATTAGAATTTTAAGGGCATCTAAGCAGCCCCCTTAAGATTTTCATTTAGTCTTCGGTTTATCGTCTAAAACCGTACCAAAAAGAACCAATTCAAGATTGATTGACGTAAAGAACAGGAACAAGTCCAGCCATCTTCCCATCTCTGCCAGGCCGCTTCTTCTTTACCTGTAAATAGTTTATAAATTTGATTCCGGTTAGGTTTCAGTTTTGGAAAGCTCTACTCTTCACAAGACTCATGTGTTGTCTTTCTAAACCAAGTAATACTTACGTAAAACCATCCATCAACTTCGTACTCTATCTCCAATTCCTCTTCTGCCGTCAAGTTTAGCTGCAACAAACCCAAAGGTGTTTTAACGCTTGCATCATAACATATTTTTCCAGGAACAAAATTTCCGTAAAGATAATAACAAATTTAATAACATCGAACTGCATTATTATAAATAGTTTAACTGGTATTTTCCGGAACATACCAAAGGCAAAAAAAAGAAAAAAGCAAGCTTACCTCATCATCTCCTCCTGCAGTAAAGTCATAGAGTGCAGTTCCATATCTTGTGCCAGTAGATTTCCTAGGTTCTTCATCATCTGATTCATAACTTCGAGAACCAGACACTGCTACAGGGTTCTCAAACGATTCACGACCTTGTGGCTCAGAATATGAATAAGGTGGAGGAGGCTCTTCTCGAATCTGAAAGGTAAGAGGAGAAGGAAGAATAAGACATGGCCACAACAAAAGGGATTTAGCCCATTACACAGCATATACAAACAAACAAAAATAACATCAGCTTACCGGGGAACCATAGCCCTCATATGTGGACTGGTATTTGCTTCCACCTGATTTTGCCTATTTGAGTTACCACATTCATATAGTTAAAATTAGCTGAGAGACGCATTGAATTCACAGTCACAAATAATTCATATGTTTCTTGTTTTTTTTTCCCTTCGAAAGGAAAGGTAAGCGTATAGCTTAAGCATAAAAAGGATGAACTATATGTGATTGATTAAATATAGTTCAACCTTCTTTATTATTAAGCTATACGCACGACTTTTCCGTTAACTTGCATGCATATCATCATCTTCGATTACTATTGTTTATGAAAAATATACTTTAGGAACCACTGAAACAAACTTTTTTTCTTGTTCTCAGTTTTCATTTGAGACTAAGGTTTCAGTGGTTAAGATATAATCCATCTGAATGATGATATTCTAGCACCACAACCTCCTATAGTTACAGGAAACTCTATGGCCCATAATTGTCACATATAACATAGTAGGTAATACGGAATGAAATGAAATGAAAGGAAAAATTTGTGCGTAACCTACCGTTGAATATGAGGAAGGCTTTGAACTGAACAATGATGGATAGTTCATTCCACCAAAGTGAGAGGATATAGAGCTTTCTACTGATCCAGTAGAATCTGGAGACGATGAACCAGATCTCGCATCTTCTTCCTGTAAATCCAAGTAGTCTCTTTTTAGCATCCCTAGAACTAAGTCATTTCGAAGAAAGTCCTGAAGACGGATAAAGCAAACAGTATACCTCCAATTCTGAAGTTTCTAAAAGAGTCTTAGCCCACATGTCATCATAGCCAACCGAAGGTCTAGAGAAGACATTCTCCTCCTCAACATCTGGTGCATCTGTTCCAACTCCAGCAAGGAATTCATTGACCTGACAGGTATTATATAGGTCTGAGTTGCATTTCGAGATAATAAAAAAATAAGCAGCAGTTACAAAGTAATTATGTACGAATGTCAAATGAACACCGGTAGCTCATAAGTTCACATGGCCAAATAATCAGATGAACGGCTAATTAATAGCATGTGAATGCAAGCAGCTGTGCTATCTACTTTTAATTGGAAAAGCCGATACGTGTAGTCCCGAAGCATTCATTATTGACATTATTCAGACCAGTTCCGAACTAAGGCATGGTAGTCTTCTTGGAAAACAAGGTTTTAATCTAACCCATCAGTCTATACAACTGTTCTTACTTTCTGATTTCTTAATCAGAAAAATTAGTCTGCTCCATATACTTCATCAAACAATAAGAAGAATATATAAATAGTACACAGACACTAAACTGCACACATACCATGCTTAAGAAGTCAGAAAAAAAGGAAACTTACCCGACTCATTGCTGGGGCGTTGTTTCCAAGAAGGCCATCATCACCAAGGTTGGCAGCCCAAGCATTCACCAAATCATCATCCAAACCACTGGAGTTTGATGCAGCAGGGGCAGGCTGAGTGGACTCATAAATTAAGTCTGAAATTCCAGTAGCAACAACAGCTGGATCGGTTGCCCCAGTAGATACAGTGATATTGTGCTTTGTCCGGTATCCGTCAATGAGCTTTGCACTTCATAGGTTAGGAGGAAAAGAATTAAAAAAATAAGTGTTTTCATGTGAAACGGGAATAGAGACAGAAAAGCACCTAATAAAATAAAGAAAAATGGGAGAGGGAAGCAAGCATGCAAGATATACAAAAAAGGTCAATAGAAAGATCACCAAACATGAGATGTAAGAATCTGGATTTCTGTATATTAAAATGGTAAATTATATAGTTGACTACATCAAAACAGGTATAACATGGTTCTTGAATTCTGTCAGAATCTGTGATATACATTTTTTTTTTACCTTTTTGTCAGGATTAAGATTATTCACATGCAATGCAGTAAACTCTGTTAAACTAGACCAGCATATGACATAAAAAGATAACACAAAAAGTCTTTCAGAAAATATAAAAAGGGTTTGGCAATAGAATAGTAAGTAAGTATTATGCAAGAATGGGTAAGCTGTCACTGATTGATATAATGAATTCAGAATGCTACCTTATCGGACCCAGGGGTAAATACTTGGCTCTTGGAATAAAGCAAAACATGGAAACAAAATCTAGCAGCCTCTCATGATTTTCATAGAGTTTTTTCAGCTCCTCATCCTTCCATTCTTTGTTTGCATTATCGTGATGGCGTATGTCCCTTATTATCAAGAAAAAAGTCATATGTCAACCATAAATATCGTGTACAGGTTACATATACAAATCACAGGGAAAAGAAGAAGAAGAAAAGATTTCTTCCTTACTTGATTAATTCATCTTGTCCTACATACATTTCATCCAGAACTTTTAGCATCGGAGTAATTAGAACTCCAAGTCCTGTACCACTAGCTCCTTGGTCTTCCCCATTACTCAGGTGCATTTCAGAAAGTTGAGACTGTACACCCCCCTCTGCCAAGGTGTACAAAAACTCGTATATCTGCAGCCTGAAAGGTTCACCAGATCTAATGGCTATTGTAGTAAGAGCTTGAATTGCAACAATTCGCACCTGTGTATCCACAAAACATAAACAATTAGGTGGGAAACCTTAGAAGTAATACTAATCTTAGTAGCCTATCCTGACGGCATAATCGTGTCTATGCTTCACAACACTCCAACTAAAATGCGAGGAAGGAAATCATATATAAGATGTAAGTAAGAACCACAACTTATAATCAGCTATTTCTATAACAGTTAAAGTCTGTAAACAGATTGTAATAAAGCTTCGGATTGCAAGAGAGACCAAACGAGATTATTAGGCATAATATAAAGAAAGAAAAAATGAAACCTTAAAAAGTAACAGCCATTAAAAGCTAGCTAACTAGATCATCCCATTCGAAAGCACTTATAAAAATGGAGTCTCAAAATATGGTCTTTGTTCTCGAATGTAATCAAATGATAAATTAAATCAGCTACAAATAGAGAGAATAGTGTACTGCATCCACCAGCCAAAGTGTTCCTAGAAAAGGTTTAGGATCAAAGACCATTGTAAGACAATCAGGTCATCTATAAATTTATAAGATTGTGGGTATGAAAATATCCCACATTGGATAGGAGGGGAATAAATCAAAACATTATAAGACCTAAGGGCACCCAAACCCTTTAGCTAATTGAGTTCTCTACCTAAGGGTCTGTGGGTTTGGTTTGAGCCCAATTCCTATTAAAAATTGTCCATTGAAATTTTTTAAAATCAAATCAAAATAATATGACCAGCAAAATATAGTGGTATACCTCCCAGCTTCCACTAAATGCACACCTCTGGAGGCGAGTTAATGCGCCAGCTAGGGTAGGATTGCGAGAACTGGCAGCAGCAACCATTTTATCTGCATCCAACATCATAAGTGCAGTGCCCGGTGGAGTTGCAGATTCCCATGCGTATTCTGAAGCAGCATAGTTTGCATTTTCTCCAAGGAACCATACCTGCCACAGTATTCGATCTAAGTTAATGTGTTGAAAACATTACCAAATGCAGGCAAAACCTTTCGAGAAATGCTTACTGCTGCTTGCACCAATTTCTGCAGTGCCAGAGCTGATTTGGGATCTGATGCAGAGACCCTATCAATTGATGTCATTCCAGCCATGGACCCCGGCTGTGGAGGTGGTAGATCGAGTACTATCGTGACTGCTTCCAGTGCTGTGTGTTTCCCGTCAGGACCAGCTCCAACAAGACATGTCTATAAGATGATCAATTAATAAATTGTAGCAAATAAACTACTTGAGGTAGAAAAATTAATCAAATATCCCACAATAATTTGAGTCTTACAAATACTATTCTTATCCAAATCTATAGCTACCAAAAATAGAATGAAGCACACAAACTTCAAGATCTCAAAATGTCTTAAAATGCAATCAAAATTTGAAATAGGAAGATTATACAACAGAAGTAAGTAAATTATAATAGCTTTAGAATTACATCAGTAAGAAGAGCATACCTTCCAGAGCAGCTGTAAGACATCAGCGTCAATTTTGCCTGGAACTTTTGTGGCAAATATTCTGGCAATTTCGAGAAGAATAACAGCCATGTCTGGAGTTGCCTGCGAAAGAAAAATAAAAAAGAGTTAACTAGACAAAAGAAAACAGTTCAGTTCACATTTTATTCTTCAAAATTTTTGTTACAAAACTCTAAGAAATTAAACAGATTTCCTACATCAGAGAACTACTGCAAACATCCTACTTATAGGATTGTGGACAAACAACAGAGCTACTAAAACTTTTAAGCACTTCGCAAATATGTTGGAAAATCAAAAAGAGAAGAAAATATCATTCTAACCTTAAAACGAGCATGCAAAGTAAGCAAAACATCATTAACTAGAGATGCGGGCCAAGAAGGATCTGAAAGCTCTGAGGCAATGATTGATTTCAACTCATCCAACGATTCATCTGGACTTTGCATCCATATCAATGCTTTGATAACCATTGCCCGGACATACACGCACTCACATGCTACTGTTGTTCGAACCACCTCCATTAATGAAGCCAGTAAACTTGCAATTGTATCATTGCGACCAGGCCCGGATATAGATGATGTTCTCCGTATTCCTGCAAACGTCCAACAAATCAAAATAACAAAAATAAGAGTAAGCATGTAACCAGAGAGAGGGAAAGAAGGTAAATACAATGTAATTTTGAATATGTTACAACTCGAAAGATCAAAAGATACCCTAGATATTTAAATAATTCGGTAGAGGAAAATCAAAACAATAATAAAAACATGTTCCTTTGTTTAGGTCTGAAGAGAAGGCTGGTAACCATCATATTATTTTAGTAAGGACATCAGAGCATTGAGTTTACTCACATTTGTAGCTTTGCAACGATTTTCGAGCGATAATAAAACAGTCAAACAATATTGATGCACCATCAGAACATAGATGCAATGACTTAACTCACATTTGTAGTTGGTGACCTTTAGAGGTATAATAAAACAATAACATAGAACGAAATTCTTAAAGACCGAAAGCTTGCATAAAATTTGATGCTCCATATGAAATTAGAAATATATTTGTACATCTGTTATACATCTAACAAAATTAAAAAATTACTTCAAGCTGAAGTTTAAGAGGATATTGACAATGTACCTTCTGGGTGAGAACTTTCATTGGTCTCAGCATCATCTAGAGCGTCAGAAAATCCATTTACATGAACAGTTTCATCAATGTCCTGTAACCCCATAGCAAACGCTGCTGCCCTGCTCTTTCCCATTTCTTGTACGACCCTTGCTGCTGCATGAAGCACTGGTCTTGAGAAACTGCGGAATGAGCTCTCTAACCTGAAAGAACAGGATCAATTTCCAAAGTTTTTTTTACAGCAAACACAACCATAACGATCATTGCAATCAAAAGAAACATTCTAATGAAGAAAAGGAATCCACAAGATCTGCAATA
The DNA here is from genome assembly GCA_028015245.1 of Cardamine occulta. Lineage (NCBI taxonomy): Eukaryota > Viridiplantae > Streptophyta > Magnoliopsida > Brassicales > Brassicaceae > Cardamine > Cardamine occulta. Next base: position 6,795,709 of record CM051371.1, read on the forward strand.
CTAAACACGATCTTCCACCAAGCTAGGATTACCTCCTCATTACAAGCTTAATAAGGGGCTGCGGACGCTTGGTTTTATGAGCTTTATCCTTGGAGGACAAGGATGGTGCTTCTGGCAGCTTCAGGATCTCCCTCGTCAAGCGGTACCACCCAGCAGCACGCTCATCCATCCTAAAGATGCAGTAAACTTTGATTATTTAATACCTTAGAAAGAATGAATCAAGAGAAAGATAATTCATAGAACTCATGCCTCTCAGTGTTATCGTATTTTCCCAGAATGCACAAAATCGCTTCATAGCATACCCTTTCGCTTGGATCTAGGAGTAGCTGATAGAGAATTGAGTTGAACTGAGATCTAATATCAGGCCTCTCTGTAGGAAGATGGAAAGGAAACCAATAACTTGTAAGTCCTCAAAAAAACCTCTCCCATATAGCCCGATAAAAATAACAAAACGAGGAAACCCTACTGCCCATATAGATGAAAATGGGCAGTAGAATGAAAAAGACCTTGATATACTTACCATCTAATGCTCGAGCTCTAGATATAGAATGGCACAGCCTAGCCAAGGAAACCCTAGCAAGCACATCATTCATATGTAGGATATCTTGCAAAGCTCCTAATTTGGTGTACAGGAGAAAGGTATATCAACGAACCCAGATTTGTTCTAAACTTATCGTAAAGATCATATTGAAAGAGAGTTGGCTTGTGATTAGAATCAAGAGTATGTCTCATCCGTGGAGCAATTTATAAAATGCATTTAAAATTCGTGTTCCAGAGACTTCATTATAATTAGAACAAGTAACATGAAATCACCAAAGGAATAATTAATGTCGAGAGATAAAAGGCATGGAAAGCATACCTACTGGAGACGCCAGCTTCTCTGCAGCAAAAGATCAAGAGACACATATCAAGGTTTGAATGACAGACAATTAAGTGTGTACACATAAATAGAATGGCAAAAACAAGTTAAGGGGGAACAGAACAACTTATTTACCTAGTGTCATTGCTACTGTATAGGGGTCTCTTGTGGCCAACTCAGATAGAATTTCCAGTGAATGCCTCACCGCAACAGGATCAGCAAACGAAACACTACAACATCATAGTGTGAATACCAGAATAAGTGTTCTAAACACTACTACATAATTAGGAATAAATTTTTTTTTTAAATTAATTTCTCTTGTGAGAATCTCCTAACTATAATCGTTTCCGATACCCTATCACTTCAACAGAAAGTAGAAAGAACCAACAAATTCTTACCCTTGGGCTGCACGGTGCAGAAAAAGTGGATTTCCTGGATCAAGAGGGAGTCTTCTCAGTGCACTCATAGCAGCGTATTGCAAGTTACTCCGCATAATCGACTAACAAAAAAGAAGATAGAAAACTCAAGTTAATAACAAAGTTTAACTGTTGACTATTTGCAATCGAGAAACTGTATACTCAGTGGGGAGAAATTCCATTCATCTGCCTACGTGTCTAGAAGCTAAACAGGTTATCAAAGTTTTCAAAGTTTTTCCTATGCCTAATGGATAGTCTGATAAAAAGATACATTATAATGTTTATAACAAATGTTTTCATCAATTCAAATGACATATAAGTCAGGCCTTGAAACTGATAGCTAATAGCCGGAGTCTCCCAGATAAGCAAAGTCAAATCATCAAAGAGTAACTATGATACACTGCCTAGTGTATAGTAGCCATCGACAACAATTTTGAGAAGTTTATACCCCACAGCACGGCAAAGAACATGCACAGCATTATAAAAAATGAAAACTATAAAATGCAGAAAACATGACTTGTAAAGAAGCCTTAAGCCTTTTACTAGAGGAACCTAAGAGTTGAGAAACATACATCCTTATCACCCCCTTTTGTCCCAAAGACTCCTTTCTTTCGTTTATGCGAAACATCACCAACCTGAAAGCGACATGAAACATAAATCAGTGCATGTAACTGGGAAAAAATTCATAAACGAAACCACACTGATATGAAGAATGCAATAAAATAATCGTATAGATAAAAAAATAACCGGGAAAAAAGTTAAAATCGCACCAAGTGCAAAGAATGAACTACACCAGGGCTTATGGAAAATAAACGAAGTATCTTGTTAACATCAGAGAGCCTTGGTAAGAAGACAAACCTTTTCAAGAATGCCAAATACAATCTCATACAATTTTGACAAAAGCTCAGAATTGCCTGACGGTGAATATGTCAAAGCTTTTAAAGCTTGCAGTCTTCGAGCATGAACTGAAGAACACAATATGGTAAAGTTAGAAAATAATCTCCAGTCACATTACGGATGGAAAGTTGCAAGAGACTGCTACAGGGTAGGAAATAAAGTTCTCACCACAATCGAACTGTTAATTTCTATTTACTGTCTTAGATGTTGGTTATCACTTCCATAACCCCAAAATTATTGAATTCCACCCTAAAACTGACACCACATCTAACATAACTACAATTTGGCATCACTGCTCTAAGTATTTGGCTCTATCAAAAGAAAATTATAAGGGTCCTGGGATAGTTCTTAAGAAACATTAAACAAGCATACCATTATAAAAATAAATTAGACTAGGACAGTCCTCAAGAGTCCGGTACAAACAACATTCGGAAATGAGACAACGACAAGGCATTTATCTTCAAGGCAGAAATATATATATAAGAAGAAAAAACTACAGCCTGAAACCAAAATCATAACGGCCAAATGCGGGTGAAACTCACATTCAAATTCAGAATTCGAAGCTTCGGTTGTAAGCTGATTCACGATTCGAGGAACAACATCAGCTCTCGTTACTCCTCCACCAGCATCAATATCTGCTAGAGCATCCCAGTTAGGAGTAGGGATACCACCCCCTGGAGTCATGCCCGTATCAGACAAAATTCTAGCTAAGTAATAATACACATAGCGCAGCACATTCCTGTCTTCACATTGCTGATTAAGCTGTATCAATCACAAGAGAAAAAGAATGCTAAAAACCTGATGCCTCTCTTTGACAGATAGTTTTCAAAATGCAAATTTATGAAGATTCATGAAACATTAATTGGTAAAGAAGAAAAAACAACTCTCATAGAACAAATCATTTTTAGATGCTCCATTATAAACTTAAAACAAATGATTCAAGAAACAGTATTGATCTGACAATAACTAGTCGTCAAACCAGTAAACAGTACCACATACCATAAGAAGCGATGGGGCCAAAGAAGGATCAACGGAGTTATACACAGCAAGCTTAGGGAACACATGATTCACTAGCTGTTTCTGAGAACCTTTCTGCTCACTCGCATTAAAAAAAAAACAGACAAGAAGAAACATTCAGATACATTCCACCAAAAGAAGAGCGATTTAAAGGTAGAGAATAAGAACACAAACTTAAACCTGATCCAAGGTGGCAGCTAATTCGTGAATACTCCTTGCAAGTTGCGAATATGAAACTGGCTGTAAAAGTAATTTCCAGCATTACAATCGTGTTAACCACATCCAAGAAACAATACAGAAATAGATTTTGTTCCTCTACTATTCTGATAACAACACAGTATACCGTATTGCTCCTATATTTTATAACCACAATCAAGCATACTGAGCTTCAAATGTTCCGATATCACTTACTTAGCTTAACGACTAAAGGAGTTCAAACACAATAGAGACTACAATTGGCACAAAATTGAATTAATGTATGGAACCATGGAGAAAAGCTTTGCACCTTCTTCTTCTGTCTCTGCCTTTGCGGCATGATATTAGCCTTAACAGGATTTAGTGCAGCTTTAGCAACAGATATAGTGTCGTTCTGGATCTGCATCAAAGTAGCTCTCTTCGATTTCTTCTCTCCCAACGTCGTCTTCGTCGACATTGGAAGATGCAGATGCGAAGCCGCCGATGCAGACGCCGGAGAAGGCTGAGCTGCCGTGGAAGAGGCGGATGAAGAAGTTGATTGTGCAGGAATCGGAGTTGGATCCGCCGAGATCAGATCCATTAGCGTTGTACCAGACGATTCCTGTAAACATTAAAAAAGGTAAAGTTGGATTTGAATCTTGGCCAGATGAAACAAATGGTTGAGATCCGGCGACGATGCTTACCGCCATAGCTAGTGGCAGATCGGAGGAGGCAATTCCAAGTGTTGGGCGGTTCTGGCTTCACCAAGCCAACGCAACGCAACTTTAGAATTAATTTTTTTACTAAAATACGCCCATGGTACGGCTTATTAACGGTGTGTTTATATGTTTATTTCGTTTTGGTTTATATGTTTAACGTACGTGTCGGTTATATTTAAAAAAAAAAACTTATTTGATATTTAAATTTAAGATATAATATAGTTGTAAATATTAAGTGATGCTATATATATATATATATATATTCTAATCTAAATATTTCTAATTAGTTTTATTAGGAGTATTAAATCGATTTAAATTTGGTTTTAGTTTAAGTTATTTAAGTTATATCTATTTTGTAATAGAAAATTGTCGCATTTTTTTTGTCCCATAACCATTTTTTTTAAACAATTACTCGTTTAACAATGTTTATTATAAGAGATTGGATAAAGATTTTACATAGAATTTTTAATTTTTACAAAATTAATAGAAATTTATCTATATATTTGATAATTCTAAACAAAAACTTAAATGTTTTAAAAAATTATCCAAAATTTTCAAAATATCTGTCTCGAAGTAGATTTTTACCCGTTTAGAAATAGATCCTTAAAATAATGGTAACAATAGTATAGAGATTAAATATATGTTCAAATGAGTATTCTCATTTAAAAATAAATTATTTAACTTTTAATAATTTTAACATTTAATAGAATAAAAAACATAACTAATAGCAAACACTTAGAACACTAATACAAACCGCTCTATTTTTACGTGGATTTATGTATTTTAATTAATGGGTATGGATTTGTGATTTCTCTAGACTTATGTATTTAGAACACTATTTACGTCGATAAATTAATAAACACTATAAATTAATAAAATTTGCTGGTCCCAAGTCAGGCCAGTATAAAAATGAATAAAATTCGATAAGATAACAAGATAATAATGTTTTAGAATATGTATGTAAATATATGGTCCCATTAATAACATAAATTAATAATCATGTAAATTTTCATATATATATATATATAATATAGACAATATAATTTTGTTTTTATGAATTTATGTTAGAACTCATAAATAATTTTTCTTATATAAGAAAATATTATGTTGTATTTTAAACTATCTTATTATTATGGAAATAATTTTTTCATAAAATAAAACAAACTTTTCTATAAATTTTTAAAATAGAAATATGCATAATTTTTATTTCAATAGTTGTATAGACTATTTAAATACAATAATTAAGGTTACTAATAAAAAATTTAAAATTTATGTTAATTGTTGATATAAGTGAATTCATATATAATCTTTGTTATTTATTATCAAAATAATTTAATATTCTTTTAAATTTTAAACTTTCAATTCCAAAACTATTAAAAATTATAAAATCCAATACATTAATTTTATTTAGATCAAAAATGTTTTATTTATTTATTTTTAACTTTGAAAAAAATCTCTATAAGTTAATAAATATTAATTTCTAGTATAAAATATTAAACCACTTTTGTTGAAAATGATCCGTTTTTAACAAAAAAATTATCACTATATATTTAGTGTATAAAATAATAATATTTCATGATTAGTAAAATATTATTTATAATTTTGGAGAATTTCTCCAAAATTATTAATCTTATTTTAGGATAATGATAAAATTTAATAATATCATTTGTAAAATAATCCAGAAATAATATAAAAACGATAGTGGAGTGCTAGATGGAGTTTCATTTAGGTGATCTGGTTGTTTTAAAATTGTTTTCTCAATCCTATCAAGTTGTTTACTTATCGTGCCAAGATTAGTGTTTGAAAAATTGTTTTGAAGAATGATGTTTTTGACATTTGTCTTATCATCTTGTTAAGGAAGTTTAAAAGGAATTGCTTCAATTTGTTTACCCAGTAATTTAAACTTTATTCTCTGTTGAGGGGGTGATTTGCATGAATTATTTTTCCATTAGCAAGTGTTTCCCACTCGGGAATTTTGTTTCGAATACTAATGGGATTTGCTGTTTTTGAATAAGGAAAATAAATTTTATTTTCTTTTGTGTAATCTTCAAATCAATTGAAAAATTAAACTTGAACTTTGTGTTTTTTAAGATATTCATAATATTCTTCTTGTATTTTTTCTTTAGTTTTTGAGAATTCTTTAAAAACCCAATTTCTTTTTTGTAAATTATTTTTTGAAAAGAATTCTTCTTGTAAGAATTTTTATTTATTTGAAAATCATTTTCTAGGATATTTAGTTCATTAGCCATATTATCAGTAATAGCCAAAAATGTTTGGTTAGTTGGCTCAGATTTTGTAACAAATTTATTTTGTTCAAAACTAGTTCCTGATGTATAAACAGGTTTTGGAATTTGTGTTCAAAAATTAACATTTCTTAATATTGAATTGGGAATATCAGAATTTGAGAATCGTGGTTGATATCTAGAATCTTGAATTGGAAAACCACGACCTATTTGGGAGACTCTTCCTAAGTCTACAGTTCCCATAGTAGAAGAGGATTCATAAGATAAATCATCTTCAGTATTTTTATCATTATGCCGGATGAAGGAAAGTTTCACTTTTCCATCGTTAGATTGTTCAATAGTTTTTAAACGCGTGTTTGGCTCTATTGGTTCTACGGGTTTTTGAGGTTTTGGTTGGGTGACTCCTTCAAGGATCCATTCATCTGGAAGATTTACATCTTTCCATTGAATTGATCTTGGAATAACGGAGTTTGATTTTGAAAGATCGGTTTGGAGTAAGAGGGTTTCACCCTTTTTACTCGATAGTTTTACTTTTGAAGAAAAAGCACTTGTCATGGCTTCATAGTGTAATCTAAAAACCAAGGTAATTGGAATTGATCCTTCAATCATTTCATAATTATGTGTTTAACTTGTAAAACTAAAGATTTTAAAATATTTTTATCATTTAGAGAAACGGTGAAATTTGGATAACAATGATATTGGACCAGCACATAAACTCGATTCTATAGAGTTAAGCAAAGAATCTTCAAATAATTTAAATCTAGTATCTCTTAAGATAGCTAGAATTGAAGTGTTAAGACTTTCTTTTGAGAGTGGTTTAATATAGTCAGAGCTGTGATATTATTTTATCAGAGCTCTGATACCACACGGGGATCATTACCTTTTAATAAAATTCAGTTATCATACCATACGGGGATCGTTAATACCATAATGATTATAATTAAATAAACTTAAACATTAAAATAAATTGGATGGTTTATCCAGCCACTTAAACATATATATTAAACATAAAGATGAAATCACTGAATTTGGATTTTATTTAAGATATTTATAAAACAAACACAAAATATAAAACCTACAAATGAAAACGGAAGAGCTCTTGACTCAAGATAGAAGGGGTGAGAGATTTTAGAGATGGAAAAAATGGAGAGGGTATCAGAAGGTGTCTGTCTGGAGATGCATGACACTTCTTATATAGAAGTTTACAAGTGCATATTTTATAAAATAAAAATTTAAAAGAGATTCAAAATTATTACAAGTGCATTATCTTCTGAGTGCTCCTTGAGTTGACTCGAGATGCTTTTTTCTTCTGTTTTTCGTAGTGGACAATGATGGTTTTGTCTTTCGCCTTTTGTAGTGAATTTTTGTCGCCAATAGCTACTGCAGTTAATTGCTGGTTTAATTTGCCGACAGCTACTGTCATTGACTGCGGATTTTGTGGAGTTGAATTTGATATCATCTTTGTATACCGATGTTTGTAAATGTTTTGTTCTTTTTGAAAGTTCTTTCTTTTCTTTTTTTTTTTAAGTATAAAATCTGAATTTTATATTACATAGAATTGTTACCAAATAAGTCATCTTCGTCTATCTCAGTTTCACTTCCTGACGCTTGAAAGTTCTGAGTTGATATTGTTGGTAAGAATCGCATCGAGATTGACTTGATTTCTTCCTCTGATTTTGCAGCTGCCAACATAGACAACATTTTTTATTTTTGAGCTAAGAAAAGGGTCATTTCTGATGATTGGATAAGTGTTTGTGAAGTCGGTGGGTTAAGAGATTTAGAATTTTGGTTTTAAATCCATTCGTGGATGTTTGAAGGATATAAATTTGAGGGGATTCTATATTTTTCCCACCATTTGACTTTAAATTTTCGTCTGATGATAGGTATTGCATCATTTAAAAATTTAAAGTTCCATGAAAAAACCAAGGGTAAATGAAATTTGGAATGGAAAAGGGCTAAAGTGGGAAATCTTTTCTCATCATCAGATGGTATAAAACTGTTTTTGAAAATTTGGAAAGAATTGTTTATATGAGGTTTGAAAATGTTTATGACAGAACCGAAGTTGTTCCACCATTGATTGAACCAAATTGGTGATTTAGATAGGTTGCAGGTGGTATCGAAAAAGATCAACCAAGTGTGTTTGTGTTTGGTCGACTGAATTAAGAAGGAATTATACCAAACTTGGCAATAATCTCAGTAATTGAATGGGACATCGTAACAAGAGAGATTTGAAGAGTTTTCTAGAAATTTTATATTGTCATTAAGATCATAATCCCAATCTCTTGGAGAAATGATGTCATGGATTTTAAAAGTAGAGTAAGATGGAGCCGTGTGACTTTTATCCAAGAAATTATGTTTAAAAGTAACAGATCCTGTAATTTTCAGAGTTGTCAGATAAAATAGTACAGTTTTATCTGTCTTGAATGGTTTGAAAATTTGATTTTTCCCAAAAAAACTTTTCGATCGTTAAAAACGGATCATTTTCAACAACAAAAATATTTTTCAATCGTAATGACATTTTGATAAGTTGATTTTTCAAAATATTCTGAAGGAAGATTTTGTGAAAAATCCTTTAAAACAATTTGTGAATTGTTCAAAAGTTTTGAAATTTGTTTCGAAGCCTGGTTTTCTTTTGAAATTATTTTAAGCAGGCTTTAGGGATTTTGGAAATCTCAAGAGAAGAGGGTATTTTTGAAGAATTACCTTTCTCTTGTTTTGAAAAACGTTTTTCAAAAACTTGTTGGAAGTGTTTGGAGTTTGTAATCTTTCTTGGTTTGGACCTAAAGAAAGGTTTTTGCTTATGCTTCAAAGATTCCTAATCGATGTTTATCTGGACAAAAACAAACAAACTATGAGCTTTAAATACAGAGAAACAAAAAGAAACTCAAAAAAATAGATCAAAGAAGTACTATAAATGGATACATCTTTATTATTGTCGAACAAATGGATACATCTACTGACTACAAATTGCACGTATTTGACAACATGTTATTTGACTACTAAAAACGAATTGTCAAATTACAAAACATAGTATGTATATATCAAAAAAAAAAAGGCTTATCTCAATTTCATGAATATGTTCCAAATAAAATCAGACATGAATATGCAAGAGAATTCTCGATAATCGGACACAAATTTGTAGAATCCAAAATTCAGAAAAAAAAACTATATAATCGAACATGAATTTGATGATTAGTTGTGAATTGAAGAGAATATTACGCAAAGGAGATAACAAATAGAAGACAAGATTTTTGGATATCGACAATGAAAAAAAAACATGAGATATGTCGGTACGTTTAGAAAAACTTCTTTTTAATTAATAATTATATATATATATATATATATATTTAATATAAATAAATTAATATTACAAAGCTTGACTAATGGACCATTGATTGGCCAGTCATCAGTGGACCATTCATCAATATTGACTAATAGACTACTTATGGGTTTAATTGAATTTCAAAATAACACTTTGAATAATTAAATTATTAAACTACTATTAATAATTATATAAATAATAATTACAAAATTTTAAGTAAAGAAAAACCAATCCGACCCTACTACAGGCCTAGGTTGGGTTTGTATTCAGGAAGAGGATAATGTAAGGTTGTTGGGTGCAAAGTGTAACTGGAAAACAAATTCACATTTGCATACGGAGTAAAACGCACTTTTATGGGCAATGTACTCTATTCTTTCAGCAAGACTACTTTGTCATGTGTTCGAAACTGATTGTGCATAGCTCGTCCCAATGGTTCAGTCTCCAGAGGAGTAGCAAGCTTTTTACAATCAGCTTGATGAATTCGTTAGCCAACGAGAGTCTATACCTGGTTTTATCATCACAAGAATTCCAAGATCAAGCAATAAATAGGCCGACTGTTTAGCACGAACCTCTAGATTTTTATTTTCTAAATCTACGTTTGTAAATATTTTTTTTCCAGTTTGGGATACCAACACCAGAGTGAGTGTCTAATTTTTTTAATGTTTGGTTGGGAAAAAAGTAAAGAAAAATCAATATTACATACAGTTATAAATTTCATATTTTAAACGGTATATATTACATGAACATTCTGTTGCACTTACGTAAAGTGATAAATGATGTAATATTATTATTTTTTAACATTCACAAACCGGATTAAAACAAATCGAATATTGATCCAAATATCACACCAGGATGAGTCAAGATTATGAATGAGATATCAATTACAAAAAAGTTTGTTTACAATTATAACTCCGCACGTATGTGGGGGTCCAAATCTAGATATTATTATTGGATGAAATCAAAATAATATTTTAAAGGCCAGTCTATTTATGGTATTGGAACGGAAAATAGTAAATATGAAATGAGAATGGATAATTTGAGCAATAAAAATACAACTGGAACGATTTTTGATTAAAAAACAAGACATATATTTCGGGTAACAGTAAAAAATCTAAAATTTGGGCATGTAAATTTAATTCTCAAATTCTCACTAAGTTAGATAATGGTTGAATATGGGATATTCATTTTGAGATATATTTTCGAAATTTTGAGTAATTGTTTAAAATATTGATAAAAATATGGGACGGGTAATGATCCATTTTAAGATGGGTTTTTGGAATTTCAAAAATATAGTTTAAAATATTTAGAGAATTACAAAAAAATTTGGACAATTTCCATTAATTTTATAAAAAAAATTAATATTCAAACGAGAATACGGGTATCCTATCTTAAACCTTACTTAATCTCTTAATAAAAATTGTCAAATGAGTAACTATTTAAAAAGAAACATGGAACACAAAATTTCTGATGAATACGGGACGAGACAGTTTTTCAATCCAATATATATATGCATAGGTTATATATTTATATACTAAAATAACTTAAAATTAAAATTGAATTCAAATTCGATTTATCACTCCTAATCATATTGTTAGAAACATTTTGATTCATTTATAAAATATACAAGTAACATCATTTAACATTTACAATTTATTTTACAAATATAACTCCGCACGTAAGTGCGGATCCGAATCTAGTTAAATTATAAGAATAATACTAATTTATATTAAAGAGAAACTCTTAATAGAGTATCTATGAAGATGCTCTAGGGATTCTTCATCAACAATCGAATATCAATGCATGTGTAAAAATTGCCGAATAAAAATATAATTGCTGTTGAAGACAAACAAAATAACTCCTATAGTTAATACCAACATCAAATTCTTATATAAAATATATAGAGAAAAAGCTCATAACAAAAAAAAAAGGGATCACTAATGAGTAGTGTATACGAGTGTATCACATGACGATGTATCTCTTCTCTTCTCTTTATTCCATCTCAACCATTCATCTTATCATCATCATCTTCTTCTTCTTCTTCTTCTTTATTGCTTTTATTTTTCTCAAGTTATGAAAATTTCCACTGATTATATGATCTCTTTACCAAGAAAAACGAATTGAAACTGAAATGAGAATCCAAATTGGAAACTTCTTCTTCTTCTTTTTTTTTTTTAATCTTTATGAATCCATTTTCTCCAACTTTATTGCTTGGATCGTCTTCATGTGTCCCCAGTCAAATAATTAAAATGTTATAATAATTTGGCTTAGACGGTGTAGTGTTGGTTAAGATTGTCAATGTCAAGACCCTTGAGCTTCACTACCGACTCAACATGGCCTTTGAGAGTGTGCACTTCTCTTAACCTACATAACACAACTCTCAGAAGTCACAAATCTTGTAAAACTTAAATGTTTACATATATATGGATTTTTGGAGTGATCATTTACATACCTAGCAACTTCAGCACGTTTCTTAGCCTGTTCAGCGATTTCAGAAAGCTCGGTGTAAGTTGCTGTGTCCTCAAACATTGACTCCGGCGGTTTAAGCCCATGGAGAGTACGTTGAGCCAAAGCCCATTGGGCCTCTCTCTCACCCTTACCGTAGTCTTTCTTGGTTGTGAATGCGGTCTTAGATGATTACAAGAAAAGGAAAAAATATAATGTCAATCAATATATATGAATTATGTGGTTCAAGAATCAAGACTAAACTCACACACATGCATACCCTATTTTCAATCATGTTGTTCCAAGCTTTTCCACTAAGGGCATAGCGAGTGATAAACTTGAGGATATCAAGAGGAATGTATGTGACAAGACTATAAATCCAGATGACTCCACACCATCCCCATCCGCAACCTTTGATTCTTGCGAATCCCCAATGCGCGTAAGCAGCTATTAAAGTTGCAACCTATTATTGTGACAAGGAAAGAATTATCGTAAGAGAAAAAAAGATATATATTGAGAAATGTGTAACGTATGGATCCAAAGTATATACCATTTGGGCAACAAGGAAAGCTATAAGAAGAAGAAATCCAGGACGTTCCACAAACGACCAGCTCCTTGATCGAGTAACAAAGATGAGAGCTTGACTAATTATACTGACTTGCAAATACAAAACTGCTATTAACTCCTCGTTTTGTCCTTGTAATGACCTTACTCCAAATTTATCCTACATACCGCAATACCAAATTTTTTTATCAATGATAATAGTTAAATTTTATGTTTTCTGTTTACATTGAAAATCCTGGATGAGAAGATTTGAATAAGATCTTCTAACCCAATGATAAGTATCTCAACCACTAGATTACCATAACTTTGGTTTTAAATAAATAGTGTTGAGTATATTACCGAAAAGAAGGTGGTGTCATGAGCTAGCCAGAAAAATAGAACGGTGATGAGAGCCATGTAGGTTCCAAGAACAACTCCAGTAGCAAAGATCTCCTTAAGCTTCCAAGAATCAGGGATTGGTGAAGGCTTGACTCTATCCTTAGAAATGGTCATGATGGTTCCATCATTCAAGATTGCAATAATAAGAACCATGAAAGGAGAAAAGTCAAACTCCCAAATGAGAGCCACAAGCATGAAGCCTAAGACTATACGGATGGTAATAGAAACTGCATAGATTGTGTAGTTCTTCATTCTTTGAAAGATAGCTCGACTAGTGAGCACAGCACTGACTATAACACTAAGACCTGGCTCTGTCAAAACTATATCTGAGGCACTTCTTGCCGCGTCAGTTGCATCATCCACTGCTATACCAATGTCTGCTTTTTTCAGAGCTGGAGCATCGTTGACACCATCTCCAGTCATACCAACAATATGTTTCCTTTCTTGAAGTTTCCTAACAATCTCATACTTGTGCTCTACGCAAGATCATAAAAAAAAGTTAGAATCCGCTTAGTGATAACCAAGGAAAAGTGAAATAAAGAATGTTTAACATACCGGGAAAGACTCCAGCGAATCCATCAGCCTTCTCAATGAGCTCATCAACAGGAACCCCGCCAGTGGTGTCATCTTTGTTTTCAAGTAAAGAAGATGAAGGATACATGTTTGTTCCCATTCCAAGCCTACGACCTGTCTCTTTACCTATGGCTAATTGATCTCCGGTGATCATTTTAACATTTACACCTAGATCAAGAGCTCGTCTAATGGTCTCTGCACTGTCATGTCTTGGAGGGTCAAAGAGTGGTAAAAGACCAACAAACTCCCATGGCGTTCCTGCGCTTTCTTTGTCCTTTTCCGGAACCGTTTGGCGTGCAACGCCAAGTGAACGAAGTCCACGCTCAGCGAACTTGTCAATGATGTCATGAGCTCGTCTCTTTGTTTCCCCTTTGAGGGCACAAAGTTCAATAATCTGCTCAGGAGCACCTTTGCTGCATCTATGCCACTCTCCATTGGTATCAATGTAAGTGATCGCAGTTCGCTTTTCTACTGGATTAAACGGTAAGAAATGTACTTCAGTTATTCCAGCTCTTGCCTCTTTTGGATCACCCAACATGTTAACAATGGAAGTATCAATTGCATCTTGATTCTCTACTCTTGAAGCTCTAGCTGAAAGCAGTATCACAAGGTCCTTGTCTACATTTTTCGGGAATACCTAATGAACACAAAAATCCACAAAATTGTAACTCTCTAAAATACCGAAAAACAAAAGAATGATGATGAAGAGATTGGTCTTCAAACCTCAATCAAGTTCTTGTCAACTGTAAGTTTATTGAGAGTTAAAGTTCCGGTTTTGTCACTGCAAAGAACATCCATACCAGCCATTTCTTCAATGGCGGTCATTCTTTTTGTGATGGCACCTTGCTGAGACAACCTATGGGATCCAATAGCCATTGTCACAGACAACACAGTAGGCATTGCAATAGGGATTCCTCCAATGAGAAGCACAAGAAGATTGTCGATTCCATCTCTATATTTTCTATGTTGGATCGGATACATAACAATTATCTCAATCAACATTCCTATTCCGATTGAACAGATACAGAAATTACCAATGGCAGTTAGGACCTGAAACATTCAAAGTTACATTAGAATTAGTACAAATAATTGCTTGCACTGCAAGAATATTACATCAGAACTAGTTTAAATGGTTGCTTGTACCGCAAGAAAAATATTAAAAGACAGCATCACCTTTTGGAAGTGGCCAACGTTGTTAGTACTATCAACAAGGTGAGCTGCCTTGCCAAAGAAGGTATGGACTCCAGTCGCAATGACAACAGCCTCAATCTCACCTTGTTTACAAGTAGAGCCAGAGAAGACTTCGTCTCCAGGGTGTTTAGTAGCTGGAAGAGATTCACCGGTAAGAGCAGATTGGTCAATCTTAAGAGGATCACCTTCAAGAAGACGAGCATCCGCGGGAACAATATCACCCAACTTAATGCTAATTAAGTCACCAGGTACCAAAATCGCAGCTTCTTGCTCTCCCCATCTTCCATCTCTCAAAACCTTTGTTTTAGGAGCAAGATTAGCCATGAGGGCTGCTGCTGCATTACCAGCATTATTCTCTTCAATGAAACTAATGGTTGAGTTTATGATAAGCAAACATGTGATCCCAACAAAGTCTTGCCAATCTGGTGGCCTTCCATCACCATTTGCCAACACAATCGCCATGATTGCTGCAGTTTCCATCACCCATGAAAGAGGATTCCACATAAACCCTAAGAACTTTAGAAATTTGTTTTCTACTTTCTCTTCGAGTTTGTTTCCTCCAAATATTTGAAGCCTGTTTCTTCCTTCTTCAGATGATAGACCTTCTCGTGAACATTTTAGCTGTTGGAACACTTCATCCACAGGAATTTTTTCCTGTAATACATTCATTCATGTTTTTATGTTAAAACGTTATTTGAATTATTAGTATATTTTTGAAAAATTAACACTTACAAGATCAACGTTCTCCTTTTTTATTTCTTCCCACGAGATATCAGCAGCCATGATGAATCAAAAGTTTCAGGACACTTGATTTTTTTGTAAAATATACTCTCCTTATTCTCTTTATAGGTGACTAAAAGAACAAGACCGAGTAAAAGCCAAAAATGGGGGTTTTCTTTAGTTTTGTGATGTTGTGTGAAGACGAAGAAGTGGTATATATATAACACAAGTGGCTTATATGTGTTTTTGTGGTTTATGGCAAACCTTATTTTTAGGTGTTTTGACAATGCGTGTATGTCTGTTTTGAACTGTTTTCATGCCTTCTCTTTTGCTTGCCTTTTTCTTTTTCTTTCTGGTTCTTTTAACAGAAAAAAGACGAGAAATAGATTTAGATTTCTTTCCAAAAATAGAATACTAGCATTCATCAATATTATAAGGGGATTTACTTTTTAGTAATAAAACCCTTCAATTAAAGAGAAATCTTAAAAAAAACCCTCAACTATATATTTAATGAAAAATCCCTCAACTTTAAATTCGTTAGTGAAAAACTCTTCCGTCTACAAATCCATTAAATTAAAAACGTAGCTTTTTCTAAAATATAAAAATGACGGTTTTTAGTAATCAAACCCTTCAACTAAAGATGAATAGTAAAAAGCCCCTCAATTATATATTTAGTGAAAAAACCCCTCAACATT
This sequence comes from Cardamine occulta, assembly GCA_028015245.1. Classification (NCBI taxonomy): domain Eukaryota; kingdom Viridiplantae; phylum Streptophyta; class Magnoliopsida; order Brassicales; family Brassicaceae; genus Cardamine; species Cardamine occulta. The sequence goes on from CM051371.1 coordinate 6,811,919, forward strand.
TAATCTATCAATGAAAAAACCCTATTTATGTTTCATAATTGACAAAACTTCCTCTTCATTTTATTTTTAAATCAATATTTTTATATATATGATATGACAATTTTTTATGCATTTAATTTACAAGTCATTTAGTTTAAATAAATAAAAACGATTTTTTAAATAATTACAATTATTATTATTATTTAAAAATTTTTTGAGATAAAGATATTTTGATTTATTTTATATAATAAAATCTACTTATCTTAAGTCTCTAAAATTAATCAGAAAACCCCAAAAAATAGATAAATCTATATATTATTAAGTTGATCTCAATTTTGCATACAATATATAAAGAGACACGATATAGCATTCTTCTTTATAACTTTCTTGAGTGACGCTGTTGACGAAGATATATGATATGATAGAAGAAAATATAGTGAGATAAACTAACAACTGAACAAAAGATTTTGGATGGGGAATTGAAAAGAGAGGTTCCCTATTTAGAAGCTTATTGAGTTTAGAAAAACATTTCCAAAGAGTTTTTTCGTCAAATATGAAGATGTGATTTTTAAGATATTTGTTTTAGCCGATTTATTAAAGATCTTTAAGGGATTTTTAAGAGATATATTTTTTTCTATGTAAAATAAATATGTTTTAATCGATTTTAATTAATTATTTCTAGAAATTATTATTCACTTTAAAAATGGTATTTTAGTAAAATAATAACTCTAAACTTTTTTAAAATAGACTAAATAAAGAGAAGTTATTTTTCAAATTACAAAACTAAAATAGGGTATTTTTCTAAATTTTCTTTTATAATTAACTATGTCCATATTGGTTAAGAATTGGAATTTACATAGTATTATGTATCAACTCTTGTTTTTGATTTTAAATTAATAAATGAGTCATGTTTGAAAAGAATATGTTGAGAAAAAAAATGTAACAGCCTAATTTTTTTTTATTACTCCTCTTCTTGAAAAATGTCTGAAGAAATAGAGATCTGTTTCCGATTTTGTTTTTCTGTGACTTGATTCTGAGTTAATTGATTACTATATATCTCGGGGTTCTTTGATATTGTGTCCCAGCGATTTTGTTATTCCGATGATTCTGATCGTCGTTGGATCTGATCCCGATCACATAGTGGATTTACATGCTTGATCGAGAGCAGATGGGAAAAGACTCAACAACTAATATGCGTTTTGCAAGACTGAGCCTAGTTGATCTCGCTGGATCAGATAGGTAAGGTAACTATGGTGCGTTAACTTTGTATTGCTTAAAAATATGCATCTTCAACAGGCAAAAGCCTTGTGGCGCTGATATTTCTTCTAAAGTTTTAATATTTTCTGTTTTTAATAGTTTCTTCTAAAGTTTTAATAGTTTCTCATACATATTTTATATCTTTTCACCTTATCCACATTCCAGAGTGTTTAATTTTCCGAGTATTTCACATAGATTAATAAACAATAAATATTTATTACTAAGTAAATTATCCTTTTACATTAAAACTTTCCAATATCTATAAACCAATAGTAATTTAACAATTATGACTCTCTCAACTAATATTTCTTGAAGTTTACAATTAACTGATATTAACTAATAAAAATAATATATTTTTAAAAATAATATTTTAGAAACAAGATTATTTTTGTAGAAAAACAAATTTTTAGAAGCATAGGAAGTAGTATTCTTAATAAATTGAATCCACAATGAATTAAATATTTTTATTTACTTTTTCATAAAAAAATTTTTTAGAATTTACAAACAATTATATCTAGCTTTTTAAGAAAAAGAATTGATTTGTTGAGGTAAATATAGAAGACTTTTATATTTATTTATTGTATTATCGGTTTCAATATTTTAAGGTAACTTCGTTTCTTGAATAATTGATGTAAATGTTAGTACTTGAGATATGGAATAAGGGTAAGCAAATAATGAAATCAATTTAATCAGGGTGTCTGACAAATGAAATAATTTGTTTAAAATATTTTGAAATAATTGAATCAAAAAGTTGAGAAAATTTTAGATTTTATACGTCAACACAAATGTTTCTCTTTTGAAGGATTATATTGCAGGTTTAATATGACTTGAAAAAAACATGTAACATTTTAGACTAGAGTGCATATTTAGATGAAAGTAAAATTTGTGCCTGATAAAAGAGTTTGTCTCCAGCCGATGATGATCTGGTCCATCATTTCTCGTATGGCCGATTGGCAAGGCATTAAGAAGGGGGATTCTAATTATCTATCTCTTTACCAAATGAAGTAAAAGATTCATTCCTCTTGTGTCTTTCATATTCTCTTTATCCTTTGTTTTCTATAGGTAAGAATCGAATCTTTTTTCTTTTACCCTTTCATCATAATTTCCTCCAGTATTCAAACTCCACAGCCTATGGACTAGATCACTTAGCATCAAGACTTCTCTAGAAGTCTTGTTTTAAATTATATATCTTCATAGTTTTGATTTATTGTTTGTTTTAAATTATATATCTTCATAGTTTTGATTTATATTTTTAAACATTTAATCCACAATTTATGAACATGAGACTCTATGAATTTTTATTTTATCATAATTTCAATTATAATATGAAGAAATATTCATTAACTAGAATAATAATTATTAATACGTTGATTTATTTATTTGAAGGTAAATATGTTTATAAACTATATAAATAAATTGAGTAAGAATAAAAAATAAATTGAGTAAGACTAAAATTACTAAATGAGAGGTTTTAGATCATTTTTCTTTTCGCATTTTTAAAAAAATTAGTATATTAAACAATGTTTGTTATTAATTTATTATGAGCAGTAAAGTGTAAATAACATAATAAATAAACCAAGTGAGCAACTTAAATAAATATAAATAATGGTTGTTCTATCATAATTTTATAGGATACGGAGTAGATGATGTGATATTATAAGATTAAGGAAAAAGGTTATTAGGTTAACAACTTAAATGAATAAAAAAATGACTCATGTGTTATAATTTTAGGATATGAGTACATGATGTGACATTATGAGAAGAAAAGTTATTATCTTTCATATATGTATAAACTATAAAATATGGAATGTATAAAGTTGAAGTTATTCTCTTTTATAACAGGATGGAAGAATTAGTTAGGTTGTATTATAACGTAGTGTTTAGATCCATAAGTTTTTTAAAAATGATTTATCAGTGAAAATTCATACTAATTATAAAAGTTACTAATTAAAATATATATATTACATTAATGTAATTTAAAATTATTTTTTACATCTATATGTCTACGTGAATTCTAATATAATAAATTAATAAAAATATCATAATTCCCACATAATTAGTTTATACTATTAATCACTTTATTTTTTGGGCCAAAACCTTAGAAAGACCTATTAAATTTCTGTTTTAGCTAATAAAAAAAATGTATAACGTTAAAAAAAAAAAAGAGCCAAACCTAGTAAACCAAATCCATTAACACAAGTCCCTCTATATAGATCACGAGATTTGGGCCCGGCCCATCGCTTTCCCGCCACACTCTTCCCGCCAAAGCTCAGGCCGAGTAAAAACCCCTTTCGCCACTCTCCTTCCCCTCACACAACTTTCGATAGAAGGAGAGAGAGAGAGAGAGAGGTTCTTAACGGAGACGACGAAGCAAAGATGTCAGGTTGGGACGAAGGAGCAGTTTACTTCAGTGATCAGCCACAATTTCCGGAGGCCGGAGACGCCACCACCGTCAGCCCACATGCCGTTTTAACCAAATTTAAAGAATTTATCAGAAATTTCGAGATCGAGCAGAACTGTTTCCCTTACAGAGAAGCTCTTCTCGATAACCCTAAGAGACTTCTTGTTCATCTCGAAGATCTTCTCGCTTTCGATTCTGATCTCCCGTCATTAATCCGATCTGCTCCTGCCGATTATCTCCCCATTGTATGTTCACAATTCTGTTTCAGTGTTTGATTGTTTTGCTGTTTAGTTATCTTGGTAGGAATAAGATTCGTGGATTTTTTTTAAAAAAGATTTCGTGGATTTATTGGTGTTTATGAGTATTTTGGGTCATTTGCTATCTTAGTTCATATAGATATGACTAAAATGAAATTGAAAGAAATTAAGAGTCTTGTATGTGTGTTTTTTTTGCTATTTAGTTAATCTAAATGCCATTAAAATTTATAATATTCCTGGAATTAAAAGAAATTAGGACCTCAAGAAGTCTTGGTGTTTACGGTATTAAGGGTCATTTGATAATTAGTTCATATAGATACGATTAAAATTCTTTCAATTAAAAGAAACTAGGAGTTGTAGATGTATTATGTGTACATGAGTATTAAGGGTCATTTGTTATTTAGTTCATATCGACTCAATTACAGTCCAAGAAGTAGAAGAAATTAAGAGTCGAGGAAGTATTGGTGTTTGAATGTAACTGAAAGATTTCATAATATATTTTGCTATTTAGTTCAATTGTTAGTGTTGATAGAAGTTGGACTGAATCAAGCTTTGTATTGCAGTTTGAGAAAGCAGCTGGGGAAGTGTCGTCTGGATTGAAAATGAGGGAGGCTAAGGAGGGAGGTGAAATGGAGGAACCTCTACCGAAGGATGTGCAGATTTTGCTGACTTCAAGAGAAGATCCAGTGTCAATGCGATTGCTTGGGGTATGTGTTTCTTTTAGTATCTGATTGATTAAATGTGTTCTTGTTTGCCTTGGGATTTACGCTTAACTTTCCGCAGGCTCAATACATCTCAAAGTTGGTGAAAATCTCTGGGATTAGTATTGCGGCTTCAAGAGTGAAAGCAAAGGCGACTTATGTGTTTTTAGTATGTAAGAATTGTAAAAAAACACGGGAAGTTCCATGTCGCCCAGGTCTTGGTGGAGCCATTGTTCCTCGATCTTGTGATAATATTCCACAGGTTCTTGCATGAATTCTTTGATTTTATTAGGTGATTTAAGTTTGTTGTTATCCTGGGTTTTTATGAAACCAATTGGACCTTTTTTTAGCCTGGAGAAGAACCTTGCCCTATTGATCCATGGATGGTTGTTCCTGATAGAAGTCAGTATGTTGATCAACAGACGTTAAAGCTACAGGAGAACCCAGAGGTATAAATCCTTTGATTTACATGGTAAATATGTGTTTTTTTGCACTGTTATACATGAAATGTTTCTGAATTTTGAAGGATGTTCCTACTGGAGAGCTTCCAAGAAATATGCTTCTCTCAGTTGATCGGCATCTTGTACAATTAATTGTACCTGGAACCAGACTGACAGTAATGGGTATCTACAGTATCTTCCAAGCTTCATCATCATCTAATTCGTAAGCTTTTAGTTTATGTGAAATGAGAGTGTCGATTGTTTTCTGGTAAAGTTACACCAACAATGATGGATGTCTTTTACTACCTTCTGATGTAGGCATAAGGGAGCAGTTGCAATTCGGCAGCCTTACATCAGAGTTGTTGGATTGGAAGACACAAATGAGGCCAGTTCCCGTGGCCCTGCCAACTTCACTCCTGACGAAGTTAGTATTGCATCATTTAGAACTTTATTTCGTTTGACAGCCTAAGGGTTTCCCAATGATGTCGACATGGCCTAACTAATGTTACTGGAAACCAAATGAAAGTGATGGTGTTTTCATGAAAAATACTCTACTTTTAGTTTAGTACGAACCATTTAGGCCTACTTGGAACATGGCTTTATGCAGCCTAGTTGTACAACTCCATTTAACAGTTTTACTTTTAGGAGGAAGAATTTAAAAAGTTTGCTGATAGTCAAGATGTATACTCGAACATTTGCACCAAGATCGCGCCTTCTATCTTTGGCCATGAGGATGTGAAGAGAGCAGTGGCGTGTCTTCTATTTGGAGGTTCAAGGAAGGTAGGCAACTGCCGTTTTCAGTTTTCATTTTCTGTGCACTTGGATGCATTTTTAATATATTTATATACATTTGTATCTTCAATTCAGAGCCTGCCAGATGGAGTGAAACTAAGAGGTGATATTAATGTTTTGCTTCTGGGAGACCCATCAACTGCAAAATCACAGGTTTGTAATGTGGTCTCAATATCGATGATTTTAAGTGTAGTATTCTTTTCATATATTTTACATCTCTTATTATTTTGGTCTAGTGTTAGATTACAGTCCTTACAAAAGCTTATTGTTATCCCCAACACATGTAGCTTAGATATTGAAACCAAATTTGCTTTTGTTTTTTTTTTTTTGTTTTCTAGTTTCTTAAGTTTGTGGAAAAGACAGCTCCAATAGCTGTTTATACATCTGGGAAGGGTTCGTCAGCTGCTGGGCTTACAGCTTCTGTGATTCGAGATAGCAGCACTGTATGTCCTATATTCACTGTGTTTTTCTGCTTCACTCTCCTTTCTCTGTTGTATGATATGTTCAAAATCAGTTGGCTATGACAGTTTTCCAGTTATTTTACCACATTCTGTTCATTGCAGCGCGAGTTCTATCTTGAAGGTGGTGCTATGGTTTTGGCTGATGGAGGTGTTGTTTGTATTGATGAATTCGACAAGATGAGACCTGAAGATAGGTAATTCAAATCTGAATCATAGGGTAGATTATTCATTTATTCTTGATGGGTAGAGTTGACATAACCCTTTTTATCATGTGTGTAGGGTTGCTATTCATGAAGCTATGGAGCAGCAGACAATCTCCATTGCAAAAGCTGGAATAACAACTGTCCTTAATTCTAGAACCTCGGTGCTTGCTGCTGCTAACCCGCCCTCTGGTCGATATGATGACCTTAAGGTTTGAAACCTGGTACTCTTCTTTGTCATTATCATGGTTTTCATGATTCTTGTTTAGAATATTCTTAGGAGATTTTGTTTTTTTTTTGGTTTTCCAGACTGCACAGGACAATATTGACTTGCAGACAACAATTCTCTCTAGATTTGATCTTATCTTCATTGTCAAGGACATCAGGAAGTATTCCCAAGACAAGGTAAGCAAGCAGAGATTAATAATGGAGTTCACACTGTAGTTGGGATAGTTTGCTTCGTTGCTTGCTTAGGTAGATGTGATTAATGTTGGAATAATCTTTTGACAGGAAATAGCAAGCCATATTATAAGGATTCATGCATCTGCGGACAAATTTTCGGGTGATAACACAGATTCTAAAGAAGATAATTGGCTCAAAAGGTGTGATTTCTCTCTTGCAGTTTTCTACACAAAATCGTGGTTCTAAAATGTAATGATCTTTTCATCTTAGGTATATACAATACTGCCGAGCAAGGTGTCATCCCCGTCTCTCAGAACCCGCAGCTACAATGCTGAAGCAGAAATATGTCAAGATCAGAGAGGTAATTTGTCATTACACTAAAACATTTGACAATAGGATGATACAACAAGTGGTCTCAAGGTAATTTTTTTGTTAAAACAGGATATGAAGAGACGTGCACACGAAACAGGAGAGGCTGCACCAATACCTATCACAGTGAGACAACTCGAAGCTATTGTCAGACTGAGTGAGTCACTTGCAAAAATGAGACTGTAAGTAAATCTTATTAGCATTAGAGATTCCTAAAACTTGATATGCAGTGTGTTGCCATGCATTGACATTGTTAAAATCTGTCAGGTCACACGAGGCCACAGCAGATGATGTAGGCAAAGCTTTTAAGCTTTTTGATACCTCAACCATGGATGCAGCCAGATCAGGGATAAATCAACAGATAAACATAACGGGCGAGATGGCCAATGAAATTAAGGTAAGTTCTTGTAAGAAGGAAGGACCATATATCTTTATATTTTGGTTGGAGATGTAATAAACTAAATTTTGAGTTTGTGTGGGAAAAAAAAACAGCAAGCGGAAACACAGATTAAGAGAAGAATGGGGATTGGAGCGCGGTTATCCGAAAGAAGACTTATAGAGGATCTTGCTAGAATGGGAATGAACGATTCAATGGTAAGTAACGTAACAAACATATTTGTTGTTACTTTTTTCACTAATGCAAAAATGGGATTTTGAAATGTCAAATATGGCAGGTAAGGAGGGCTTTGTTGATAATGCATCAGAGAGGTGAAGTTGAGTACCAGCGAGAGAGACGTTCTATTGTTCGCAAAGCTTGATCTTCTCATGTTTCAAGATCTTCAACAACAACAGGAAGATTATTTAGTATTATTAAGAGTTTATTTGGTATGTGAAATATCAAAAATGAAAAAGATAAGAAGCTTTACGTCATGTGTAATTTGATGAAGATCTTTTAGTAACCACTTATGCTTTGCTTGAAACTAACTTGTTCCCAAGCAATGTTAAAGATCGTTCCATGTTTGCTGAGTGGGGTTAATCTAGTGTTGGTATAGAATAGTTGAAAAATCATATACATGAAGAAAAAGGAATCTATTTAAACCAGATATGGTTAGATTTTTGGATTGAAAATTTTAGCTCGGTTTGAATCGGTTTACCCTAATCGTTAAGAATGTTTGGTAACTTGGGAATTAACATTAGAAACTTAGTGAAGTAATCAACGGCTTGTGTACGAATCGAAGACATTGTCATGGAGACATGACCTAGCCTCAAAAGATTTATTAAGGGTAAAATAGTCATTTCACATATACATTTTTCATTACCTTTTCCCAATTTATGGCATATTAGCCTCTGGCTCTGTTTTCATACAATCGCTCGACATGACCACCGATAGTGTTCTTCATCCTTTCTCTGTCACGCTCAGGCCTCGTTTCTCTGAGTTTCCCCGTTGTTTCACTTCTTCTTCTTCTTCCGCGTGTCTCTCTTTTCCCAACCGTCCTCTTAGGTACGCCGTGCTTGGTGCTGGTTTTGCTGGAATCTCTGTTGCTTGGCACCTCCTTAAGGTTACTGTCTAAGCCTCCTAATTCTCAAATTTCATTTTTTGTGACAAAAAATATACTTGTGGATTTAACTAAAAAAATTGTGTATTTAATATTTTTACAGGACAGTCCAAAGGAACTGAGATTAAGTGTTGACATATATGATGAAATTGGCATAGGAGGTGGTGCTTCTGGAGTTTCTGGAGGTCTTCTTCATCCTTATTCTCCTAAAGGTATATCAAATTGTATACTCTGATTCAGCCGGAAGAGTTTATTTGTGTTGTTTAAAAGTTGATGTGAGTTTTTTACTTTATGTAGGGAAGTTACTTTGGCATGGTGCTGAGTGTTGGAGAGAGTCTTTAGAGCTCTTAAATGTTGCCGAAACATCTGCTGCTTCTATGGAGAAGAAGGAAAAGGGAGACTCTAACGAGAGTTTCGGAAATTTTATGGTTCGAAGAAGGTAACACTCTCAATCACTTGGATTCATTAGTTGTGATTCGGTTGATTCTTTAGTTTGATGATGTTCTTTTTGCTATAGGGGAATCTTGAGACCAGCAACAAATGCCAAGACTTTGGGTTTAATGAGTGATGTAAGTTCTCTTGACTATGATAACTACAGAGATGTTAAATAAACCCATACTTTTACGGTTTATTACTTATGCGATTAGAATGCTCGAAACTGTCTTGCTAGTTGTGTTGTAGAGACTGTTGATAAAGATGGTGCTCAAAGTCTTGTCCCCAATCTATGTCTGCCTTTGAACTGCGCCTTCTATTTTCCAGGAGCTATGAATGTTAATCCGAAGCGCTATCTCCAGGTTTGGAAATCGAGGAAAAATACATTTTGAATTTATCTGTTAGCATCAAGCTTTCACGTTTTTCTTTAATACCGAGTTTTTTCTCACGTCTTTAGGCACTCTTTCTAGCATGCCAGAACTCAGCAATAGCATCACTTGGAAGGAAAAATGTAACTTTGGTTAAGCAATGTATAGATGATGTCCTTCAACTTGAAGGTGAATGATTTTCTCATCCTTTTCTTTTACTATTTGAACAATATTCTTATATTTGGGACCTTGGGGCACTTGCATAAGCTGTATAGAAACATCCGAGATGTCCATTTGAATCAAGTTTTAGAGGCAAAAATATCTTTTTCTTGGCCACTAAACTAATGTGATAAACTTATTTCTCGATGATTTTGATCTAAGCGTTATGTGAGTCCATAAGCACCATTTAGATAGCCGTTAACAATCCCAGAGAAGAGTATATATGCTTTTTCTCTTTGGTCCTGCTCACATGCTTTCGTGTTGTTATATGTAGAAGAATATGATGCAGTAGTAATATGTCTTGGATCCAAGGTAGACTTTCTTCCAGGGCTTACTGGAAAGCTCCCTTTAAGGACATGCCGAGGTGTCATTACTCATTTGAAATTACATGAGAATGCCAGGTAACGGTTTAAGCGACCTTAAGCCTATAGTTTCCTTGATTTCAACATTTACATTCTCATTCAGATGTACACTTCTGGTTCGTTGTATTCTTTAGAGCTCAAAAGATTCGTTTAGTCTGAGGAAGTTTTCTTTGTTGAATTCTCTAACGCAGAGGAAGTTACCCGGACAGTGGACCTTCAATCTTGTCAGATGCATGGCTCGCGGTTCAGGGACCTCGTAACCTACACATGGGATCCACATGGGAATGGCAATCAAGAAATTATTCATCGGATGTTTCAGCAGAGGAAGCTTCAAGAGCTCTCGACGAGCTTCTTTCAAAGGCGAGTGTAGTATATCCAGACATAGAGAAGTGGGAATTTGCGGGAGCAAGGGCGGGTTTGAGAGCAATGCCACCTGTCACAAGCCATGGATCATTGCCGCTCTTGGGATGTGTAAATCAGCTCGTAGGTGCGGTAGGTGGGTCTTGCAAATTCTGGGTATTTGCAGGACTTGGATCAAGAGGATTACTCTATCATGCTTGGCTTGGGAAACTTATGGCTAAAGCTGTTTTAAGTTGCAAAGAAGAAGTAATTCCTTCTGAACTAACTTCTTGGAAGAAAAGCAGACAATAATACTATTGTTTGCTTCGATGTTGTGTAAGAAGAATTTTAGATTGGTGAAGTTCAAGAACATATAAAATGACACTAAAAAAAAGGCTGCTACAGTTGAAACTAGTCGTCTTTCATTTTCATTCTACAAGGAAATCTATAGCCAAGATGACAAGTTACAACTGCTAGATTCTAACAACATTTCACTTAGAAGCTCTGACAAAGCTTGAGAAAGTAGACGAGTCATCTTGCAGAAGATGTTATGGTTTTCCTTGTTCAACCAAAGTTCCACGATCAAGAATAAGGATTGTGTCCAAATCAAGAACCGTTGAAATTCGGTGAGCAATGGTAATGACGGTTACGCCTTTGCATTCACTCGATATCGTGTTGTGCAGTAGGGAAGCTGTGTGAACATCGATGTTGGCAGTGCATTCATCAAGGCATAAGATGTTAGATGACTTGAGTAGAGCACGAGCAAGGCACAAAAGCTGTCTCTGCCCAACAGAAAATGAACATCCAGATTCCTTTAAATTTGAATCTAATCCTCCTGCATTTTCTACTTGTGCCTTAACTTTACACTTTTCTAGAATCTCCCAGATTCTCCAATCCTCACTCAAACCAAGAGGATCAAGGTTATCCCTAGGAGAAAAACCGCAACTTTTTATTTATCATCAAAAGTGCAAGATTATTGAATGCAATATGAGTAAAGTCCTCTCACCTCAGTGATCCTTGAAACAGAAAAGGGCTCTGCGGAACAACAGCGAGGTGAGAACGAAGCTCTCTAATTGGAATATGGTTTATGTTAACTCCATCCACCATTATCTCTCCACTACAAACAGGAGTAAGCCGAAAAAGAGCATTCAAGATCGAAGATTTTCCCGCACCTGTTCTTCCAATTACTCCTACCTGACAAATTTGTTCTTACATGAGACAAAATAAAATTTCAAGTCTGTTTTCTCGGCGATACACGTAACTGCATTCCTCCTTGTATTGTAAAAGAAATGTGGTTGAGCGCCGGATGCAGAGTTGAGATGTATGTCATTGTTACATTATGAAACTCAACCAATCCTTGAACCGGCCACTTACCGCTAAGAGATTGGCGGCTACCAGAAACTTCTTCTTGAGGCACATCCATAGTAACACCAACATATCAAAATTACTTAAAAGTAATCATAATAAATTACCTGGAGAACCCTTTCAACAGAAACCATTTCCTTTTCTGTTTCAGTAAAACTTGTTAAGAAGCTTCCTAATAGAGAAACCAATGGAGCTGCATATGAGAGTGCCAATCCCACCTGTAGTTCAGATTATAAAACTTTTGAAGACTTGGCTATTTAGTTGAAGTAAAACTAAGGATGCATTCTATGTAACACAGGTTTTTTTGGTGAATATAATTTTACATTCATACAAAAAAATAAAATAAATAACTAATGAAAAATTCAACTACTTACCAATCCAGGTGTACCAAAACTGATTGGAAAGTTTCCCCGGGAGCCGATAACAGTCGTTACCGCAACAAATAAGACAACCATTGCTCCTAACAGCTGCACCAATTTACTCAACTTATCAGCACCTTTTAGTGAAGCTCAAAAGCCAAAGGAAAGCTAGACAATATAAGGAAAGGGGTGTTAGTGTACCTGAAGACGCAAGGAGAGCCACAAGCTTGCAATAATCTCCGAGTACGAAGTCCGCTGGTATAATGTCAAGTGCTCAATAAATCTAAGCTACAAAATGCTCCTGTAATACCAAGTTAAATCAGAATTGGCATATACATGTTTGTCATTAATGGAGAAGCAAATCTTCATGAAAGCAGAACCAAAATCTACCTCAGACTTAAAAGCCCTGATAGTTGATGATCCATCAAGTGTCTCCGTGAACGATGCATAGATCGGTGATCGTGAAACACTGTCCAATCTTCGTAGTTCCCTTGATGTTGATCTGTAGAAGAACTGAAACAATTTTCAGTTTGTGGAAATTCTCAACTCCAAATATTATTTGTAATATGTCACAAGAGGCAAAAGTACCTGAAGTTTGCTGTATATATACCAAAATGGCAAGAGCAGAAGCAAGAACAGAACCTGTATACAAATTATACATTAAAGTAACAGAAGAATAATATTTAGATGTGTAAGAAAAAAGAGAGAAGAGTTTAAGACAAAACCTGAACATAAGACAATACTACAACAATCCCTAACAAGCCAACAAAATTTGCTAGAAGAATGTTGAGAACAAACGGAAGAGAGTCATCGATTGTATATAGATCAGATGAAAATCTGAAAAGAGGAACAAAAAAAAGGTTAAGATGGAAGAACAAGACATGATTCAAGGAGTGTTCTTGTTTCTAACCTGTTAAGTATTCTTTCACTTGGTGTCTGATCAAAGAACTCTGTAGGTGCATCTATAAGCTTACTGATTAATGCATTGTGAACACGCACGGCTGCTTTTAATCCTCCAAATGCAAACGAGAATGCCCTCACCAAAGTTAATATTGATTTAATGATGCAAAAGATGCAAAGAACCATCTGCAAGAATTAGTAGTTATTAAACTCGATATAGAGTTAACATTTCATGGTGTTTTGAGTCAGTCTAATACCAAATAAAATGAGGTTGAGTAATTTGTTACTCCTCTTCTTGTCTTATCAACCCAATATGATAGCCACAAATCATTCCCATTACGGGAAGCTTGCATTAAAACCGCCGAAACGAATATTACGATTGTAATGTACCAACCAGAAAACACAGCATAGTTCCTGCAAAAACAAATAACACTTACTTACTTATACATAAGCAAGAAAGAAGACATGTTTAAGCAAATTGTTTACCTATAAACCATTACTTCGACTCGGCCCTCTTTCCTCTCCTCCAATTTTACTATATCTAGAGCTTCACTAATTTCATCGACATCTTCTTTCTCAACAGAAAGAGGTTCTTTTCTTTTGGTCAAGTGATTTGGTGATGACATATCAAATTCATTGGATAATGAAAATGTTGTAGAAACGGATTTAGGCATATTAGTAACAAATCCTGACCATTTCACTTTTCCTTTGTCCATCACAACAATCATATCTGCACAAGATATCGTCTGTCACAACAAGAAAAGTTGTTTAGAAAACTATGAGCAATTAGGCTTCATTTTGACAACAAAACCACTCCTTAATTAACACTGGAATTGGTTCAGAAAAAATTGCATTGTAAGAGAGATTTGAAACCTGAACGTTGTGATTGCACAAAATACGAGACTTTTTGTTCAACAAAGGACCAAGAAGTGCTCTTTGCAAAATCCAAGATCCTACTTGTGAATCCACTGCACTTAGTACATCATCAAGAAGATACATGTCTGAACCATGATAAATAGCTGTTGAGATTATACACACACAAAAACATCAGAACACACAACACTCAACCTATGGATGGTGAAAAGAGCTTAAGAGAGAAAGCAAACCTAGCCAAAGCAAGCCGAGCTCGCTGTCCTCCAGATAAGTTAACTCCTTTATCTCCTATACATGTCTTGTCACCTCCAACCATATTTGAAATATCCACATCTAGTGTACAAGCACTCAATGTGTCGAAATATCTAGTTTAACAAAGTTACCAGGAAGTTTAAGAAAATAGCTTTTTGTATATGTATATTGGATCAATGTAGAACAGAACTTTATGAGTAAAAGAGCATAAATATGTTGATGAAGAAAATTACTAAACCTTGTGGAGTCAAAAGGCTTCCCAAATAAAATATTTTCGCAAACCGTTCCAGATAAAATCCATGGGACCTTGGATGAGTGAGGTAAATGTAAGACTTCTCAAAGTGTAAAAAAAAAACAAAACAAAAAAAAAATCATAGAAAGTATTTGATCAGTTTACAAACCTGTGGTACATATGCCACAGACCCATTTAAGTGTATTGATCCATGAACACATTGCATTCCGCCTAATAGTGCATTTAACAAAGATGTTTTACCTGAACCAACCTAAACTTGAACGAAACAAGAACCTAATCAAAATTTAATCAGATGAATTGTACTAAAACTAAAAAAAGGTGGGGATGATTTCACCGATTACTGCGACAAAGGCAAGCTGAGACATATATGTTTGAATGGAATTACTCAATACTGGAAACACATTCACCCTCAGAAAATACTGACCGATTTGCTGTGCTCACCCACAAACACTGCATACAACATAATATTTTAACCAAAACATCTTTTACAACAGAATCAAAAATTTCTGATACAACAAGTTGCTAGCTATTGTAGTATCATATAAAATCCTTAAAAGGAGCCTCTCAGTTTGTAATCATGGCTATATCTGATGATTGATTGTTTTAGATAAAAATTCCAAAACTATATTATATACAAACTTCTTGTTTTGATAACTGAATGAATGTAGCTTCAGGCCAGGTCACTTTCACGAAATTTAAGGTATCAATCACTACTCACAATACAATATAAGTTTTCACTTTTCACATATTTTACCTTCCTGTAGATGACACATTATACTAGAACGTAGCTTCAGTTTAAGCTTTGAAAGATGAAATGTGTATTGTGTATCAAGAAAGGACCTACAAGACAAGAAGCACCCTGACATCAGAAGTGCCTATATTAACTATTACTATACTTTGAACATAATCAATTTAAATAGGAGCTATAATTACTTAAAGATAGATATGAAACCTAAGGAGATAGCGAGGGTATAGCCAACAGAACTTCCTGAACCTGTTGGATTAGTAGACAAATATAGTGTCAATGATTCCATTAGTAATCATATATACCAAAATCATTACAAAGAATCTTGACCTTTTTCTAGATGCTTGATAAGTCTATTGAGAAATAAAGGGCCTGCAAAGCCGATGCAATCATTGAACACCTGCAAAAATTCATGTTTTTAAGTAGCAATATTAACAAAGATTACATGAAAGTCAGAGAAGAAAATGTACCTTCAACAGTCCAAGTCGAAAATACGGCCATCCATACACACCAGAAATTGACCAGATTAGTGATAGATTTGAGCTATTATTGCACTCTTGAAGTTGCCAACATCTTAATAAATTCTCACAACATGTAAAAGGATCCATATCAGGTAGAAGTTGAAGTAGATATTCAAATTCTAGCTGCTTCAATGAACCATGTTTCATTATTGAACCGATATATCCGAAAGTGAACAAATCCCACCAGCTTCCAGTTTCATCCTCCATAAATGAAAGACTTTGATCCTCACTTTCCTCTATGAGTGGATCTTCCAAAGAACTAGAAAGAGAATAAGAAATTAGAGAAGGAAAAAAAAAGAACAGAAAGAAAATAATCATATAAAAACATATACCTGATCTTGAGAGGTGTTTGTTTTATCCTTAGGACATTAATAGAGATACCAAAAGCAATGTCCAATATAATGAGGCAAATCTCCTTTACGCACTCCAAACTCTGTTAATCAACTACTTATTAGGCAAATGTGACTCATGTGGTTGCTATTGTGACAGATTTATAAAGAGAATTGATTTACTTGTAAAGTGAAAACTATATTGAGATGAAGGGTCTCTGTTAGGAATCTAAAGATCCACCAGAAGCATAGGATTTGGCTAGTGAAAACGCAGCAAGTACACACAAACTTCGATGAGAACATGACAGTAATCTGCAGAGTAAAAGAATATTCAGAAACAAAAGAGGAAAACAAAGAAGATATAAAACAAGAATGTATATAAAAGAAGGTTACATACCCACATTGCGAAACGAGAAAAAGGGAGAAAACAGAGAATGAAATCTTTCCTAAGCTTTGTTCTCACAAGCACCACAATGTCCACATGAGACAAAGATGCTCCAAGCGCAGGTATTAAATATAACACAGTCTTCTCAATGTAGCTTTCTTAATTAATAAGACCATAAGAGAATTGATCATTTGATCAATTACCAAAACCATACCTGAAATTAGGCTTTACTTACTTACTCACCCTTTTGTTACATCTATCATTCCTTCTCATTATTTTGAGTATGAGAATCAGAAGAAGAGAAACTACATTTGTTCCCAAACCTAAAACTGTAAATATTCTAAGGAACCAAATATCAAAATTAAGAGATTTGAAACTCTTGAGCATTCATGTCATGTCCCTTTATATATATATACACACAATTTCCTGTAAACCCAATAAGCTGAAGGAAGGATATAATTCGCCTAAACGTTCCACGTTTGCGTCCATATAGAGAAGCTGAGACCAAGACGATAAATATTTCATTCTCATCATCATCAACTCATTGAGAAGAAATTAATAGTAAACAAAAACTTTACTTACAGTGGAATTGGTGAGATGAAAAGTACCCATGGATTCTCTACTCTCTAGGTCCCAAAGCCTTTCGAGGAATTCACCAAATTCTTTTTTTTTTTTTGAAATATTTGCAGATGAGCGTTTTTATTTAGCAGGCCTCGAACAAATGTGACAGAAAGCTGCAATTTTTAGTGCCCATAAAAAGTTAAAGTTAAGTGGGAAATGGTCCATTGATTAAAATAGTCACTTAAGGTAAAGATGTGTATATGTTACATACATGCATGAATGATTCGGTATTGAAAATATTAATTGTATGTGAGATTTGAAAATATAAAGACCAAAATCTCATTTAGATGAGATTTCAGAGTATTTAATAAAAAAAATACATAATTCACCAAAATTTAACCAAATTATCTCAAAACTCACAAAAACTTCTTTGAAATCTCACATAAAACCATGTTGAAAAAAAGTCCCCTTGTTAATAGTCCGACAAGGGTATTTATACAAATGCCAAAAAATTCTAAAAACACAAAATGACAAAATAACTAAGCAGAAAAAGGAAGGAAAATGGACTCGATGTGGTGAAGTCAAATGGACTCGATCGAGTGCACTCCAAAAGTATAGATCTTTAGCTAGACCTCCTTGACTCGATTCTTCAGGTCGAGTGTGGTTGTCTCCTTCTTCAAGGCAGCTTCAGCTCGAGTCTTTAGGTCGAGTTCATGCATCGAGTCAGGTACAAGCATCCCAATGTGATTTCAGAGCTCAAAAAGTACATGATATCAATTCTAACAGACAAAATATATGCAATACTTATGCAAAAACTCCTAAGTTCTCTAAGATGGTGAAATATGATAGAAAATGATATGAACAATGGATAAAACTATACTAAAACAATGGTAAACAAATGCTAAAACATATAAAATACAAAAACATCAATATATCCAACCATATATGATTAGTCATTTGAAAGATTCAACTAAAAATAATAAAATATTAAGGGTTTGTGTGGTTGTTTTCTAGAAGTTATGGTCGACGAATCCTTTCACGATCTATTTAAGGGAAATTTAAGCGTAGTTGTAACTGATTAGATATATGACTTATGGGACCTTTAATTATTGACTTAGGTGAGTGGAATCCAATAAAAATATCCATTACGATGCAGCTCACTGATTAAAATTGGAAGAAAAGAAGACAAGGGAATTGAGTAAAGAATAAAAGTAAAGCACATAGCACTAAACATATAGAAAACAACATTGCGACTTGGGGAGCAATAAAGACATACCAGTAACTGTAAGCGTCCAAACACTTTAAAGTAAACAAATATGACCAAGAAAGAAAATAAAAAAAATAATATGTATATAAACAATAAAGAAAATAAATAAATCGTATAGCAAATGTATAGTTTAGAAAGAACTGCAATTTCGCTATAATTTAGAGTGTGCTGGATTAGATGCCGACAGTAAGACATCTTATCACGTAATTAAAGGGGCCAGCATAGCCATTATCTTTTTTAAATTTTAGCATTATTTCTATCAATTTTGAATAATGTGATGCTGGTAACTGGATTAAGCTTTGCAGCTTCATAGTTCATACTATACAATTGAGACTAGCTAGAGGTCTCCAAACTATCTATTCAGAGGCTAGCTTTGATTGGTTCAGTTTCTAGTGAATTGGAAAATCTTTTAATTTAATGGGTCAGTTAGGCTAGTTTTAGACTTTTAGTTGATAGCGAATTTCATGAGTTAATCTGAGGATGATTATGGTTGCACAACTTAGAAAAATAAAATATTGTTATAAATTGCACTTATCTTAATTAAATTTCATCATATACTATTAATAAATTAGAAGAAATTGTGTATCTCTATATACCTCAAGAATAATGAGTGGACTAAACTTATGTTCTATCATCCTCATTTAATTTACATTAGTATTCTACTAATTATTCATCTAATTAATGCGCATTATATATGATTTAGACTTCCATACTTTCATAAATCATGCTTATTCTTTAGGCTTTCCCAGTTTTATGGATTGGTGAAGTGTTTTTTTAAGTGAAAACAAAAGTTTAATTAATTATATTAACCAATTAATATGATTCACCTCTTGATATTCATATATTTGCTTTTCTTCGATATTTATAACCTGCTGCAGTTGATAAAATATCAAAGTAAAGCTTAGACCAGTGAAAAAATATGCAAACGATATAAACGATTTACTAACCTCTCGAAGTTATTTTAAAGAACCCAATATCAAATATATGAGTCATTAACGTCTAGTTAAATATCTGAAAACTACGAAAAAGTTCAAATATTCGATAGAATTCGGAATCTTATTGTTCTTTACGGGTTTCTGATTTGCCAATAATATCCAATCTTTTCTCCACCATTAAATCATTATCTCAAAAATAAATAATATGACGGCATTCAAAATGATATGGATCGAGCCAAGAAACTACTAAGTTACTACATCCTCTAACATCATCAATATTCAAAACTGTGGTCCACGCAACACATTATTAACTCATCAACCAAACAAAATTTGCTTATCAATGCTCCGTATTTAGCCATCTCATGAAAACAATTGACCTGGACAAATGAAACCAATTTGAACAAGCTAAAAATCATAAACAATAGAGATCCATCATGCTGCTAAATTATTAGAAACGAGATGAATTCATTGTTATATAAATTAATATATAGACTTGAAAGATCTACAGGTCATAGATCTAAATCATTTCTATCAGACCACCAACACAATCCTCCCATACCCGTATTATTAATTAGACATAGTTATGGATCCCATTTCAAACATTGATTTATAATTGAATATATGCATTACCACCAATGAGAATTAGGGTTTTCCTCCAATTATCAAATTCACAAAAATCAGTTAGTGATCAGCATCATAAATCTACGTATAGCCATACAAATAAAACAAAAGAAAAGTGAAAATAAAGATCTGATCAATAGAATGCTATCACATCGACTATGAAACTTAAAAAATTTTGAATCGTAAATAGAAAATAATTTGACACTGTCCCTATCTTCCCACAGCTTTATTGAACCGCAGATCGATCGCGCAGATGTGAATAAATAACTATGCAAAGAGATTTATGTATTAAAAACAAAATCCAATCTGTAGAAGGTTGCAGTTCAAGAAAGCTGTGGAAAAATATAGAGAGGGTCATGTAGATTAGACAAAACCCTAAAATGAGGAAGAGGGAGGGAGGACAAAATGGTTCTTAGAGAAAGAGAAGTTGAGATTTGTGAAGAAAGAAGAGTTTCGGTGGAAAGATATTTATAGGGACAAGGGAAAGAAAAAGAGTTATTCTTTTATACCACCAATCCCGAGGAGAATATTGGCCTCTAACGCTCCTCTTTCTCCTCCATTTTTTTTTCATTCTGTAACATTTGTATTCAATATTCATTTTATATTGTTTTTTTTTATTGTATATGCATGCGTGGTATTGGTAAGTTAAACTGACTCACTTCAATCCAAAGTATTTATAGTGAGGTATTGTCCCAGACTCCCAGCCTTTACAAAGATATGAAAAAGTTATAATTTTTACCATATTATGGTATTAGGTAGTATTGAAAATATATAAAAAACAATACTTCAAAATTCTTCTTTTAACAAAACATTATGACATATACAATAATATATTAATTAATTTTGCTGAAATAGGTTTTTTTTAGAATTAAAAACTCTGGTGCATAATATTTTCAAAAATTAGTTGATTTACGAAATAATATAAGAATATATTGGAAAACCATAAAATAATATATTTATCAATAAACATTAAACCATAAATCACTTATAGATTCGATTCGGAACTCTTATATGTCCAAGGTTCAATATTAACATAATTTCAGTTTCAAAAAATCAGAAAAATTTGTTTTCCCCAATCCTCTTCACCGCCGACCTTCTCTTCACTGAAATTGTCGGCTTATTCTCTCTATCTGAAATCGTCAGCTTCTTCATCGATTAGAGGTAACTGAAAGTAAGAGGAAAAAGGCGGCATGAAACAAAAAGGAAGAAATGTTGAAATATTTAGTTTCTAGGGTTAATGTATATTTTTAATTCTAGGGTTAATAATTTTTTTAATTCTAGGGTTAATAATAAAATGCAAAAAATAATATATATTCTAAGGTTAATAATTTTTAAAAATATATATATATATATATAATCGAGAATTTTAGAAAAAATTCAAAAAAATCTAGTTTCCTTATTTTGAGATTCAATTTCCATCATTAACTAAATTTTTAAAAATTCAGAATGTGTATTCTAATCTTATTAAAATATATATTTTAAATTTTTTAGAACATGAGCAACTGGTAAAATATATATTCTAAATTTTAGAATACATATTCTAATTGTTTTAGAACATAAACAACCCATATAATACGTATTCCAAATTTCGTAGAAGTCAAATTCTAAATTTTTAGAATATGTATTCTAAAACTTTATTCTTAATTTTTCAGAACATGTACAAGTTATACATAATCTAAATTTCGTAGAACATGTAAAAGTATTATAATACATAATCTGAATATTAAAAAATATATTCTAAATTTTTGCAGAATGACTTTTATCAAACTAAAAACATATTTAAAACTGTCTAAAATCAAAAAGTTTATTTTTCAAATATTTTTCATAGTTGTGTCTAAAAAATACTTATCTGGTTTTGTTTTCTAAAAAATGGTACTAATCTACTAGTATGGGTAGTTTAGGAAAATTTGACAATTAAAATGGACAAAAATTTAATTAGAACTCATTTATTTCCAAATTTCCCAAGAAAACTTAAACCATGATGAATGATACTTCAAAAATATATTTAGTGGAAATAAAATAAATATATTTAATGCAGTTAATTTGTTAAAAGTTATCTCGACAGGAAAAGCAATTAGCATAATCTTTTTTATTATTGGTCATGTATTTATCAAGTAGTGTAATTTTTGTGAAAGTTCGTAGTCAAATTATTAGTTTTCAATTTATCTCATCTATTAAATATTGAATAAAAGTTAATACTAAATGACTAATATTTTGACAACGAATTTTCAGGGAAAAAAAATTATAAATTTTTTCAGTAGAGTTTTCTAGTTTTGTCAAAGTGATTTTATGATTTTGTTTCTTGAGGACTAGTCACTCATTTTGCAGATGGCCACTATTAGGACATATGGTTTGGTCAAAATTCAATCCATTTTTAGAAAAAAAACAGAACTTTTCACTGATACAAGTAATGAATTAGTCAATCAGAATGTCATAGCTGTTAAAATAATTTTTTACTTTATTATTATTAAAACTTTCTGAGTTCAAAATTTTTATTTACTTTTAGATTATCATATATTTTAAAATGTATTGTACAGTTCAATTTTACTACTAAATGATCAAATACATAAAAAAACCACCATTTGTTTTAAAAAAAAACTTTTTGTCTTCGTACACATTTATGTTTGATTAAAATTTTAGCGATAACACAATAGTACAACTAGTATGACTAAAGGGGTGTATTAAAATAGAGATTTGGGTGATTTGTACTAAAATAATAAATTATATGTTATTTAAATATAAATTTGAAAACATCTTATCATTAAAAATTTATTGAATTAAACATATAAAATGTTCAATAAAATTCAATGCTATTAAACATATTTTACGAAACGGTTTTAAAATTTTCAAGTGAAATTTCAAAGAATTTTTTTGTTAAAATACAAGTATCAAAATCTTATTTTTTTAGGTAAATGTTAATGAATTTAATAACATATTTTCTGATTCACAAAAGTTCAATCATATAATCACAAAACTCAAATCACCCAAAATTCTTAGTTTAAAACACCAGTTCATATTCTTTTTTTTTTTTGATAAATGATTTAGATTTCAGCCATGAAAGTTTTGTGTTTTTTAAATAGTTTTTAGATTATAGTTTATGGTTTTTATAAATAAGAAGAAAAAAGCTATTTGAAAAAAATAAAATTTTGTTACAAATAGTAAAAACCAGAAAATATAGTTTTTAGATTTTTTCTTTACAAATGAGTAAAATCTTCCAAAATCTTGATTTCCTATATTGTAAGAAAACTAATTTTCAGAAAATCATGAATGGATAACTAATGAGTTTTTCATAAACTAAATACAAAATCTACTTCTAAAAATTATAAATATTCAAGGCCTTCATATTCTTATCAATATTTTAAAATTATATCGACCAATTTTTGTAAGCGCAATGTTTTTTTTAGATAAGCAATATTAAGGTTTTTATTGTCCAAAAACAATGTTAAGTTGTATATATATATATATATATACAATAGAAAGAAAAATGAAGAAATCGACATAAAATGTTGGGGTGAGAAAAAAGAGAACATGGAGGCATGTGAGTGGTGGGGCCAATGTAGTGGGAAAAGAAGGTTACATCCCGTCTTTACCGGGCCGGAGGTCTCTTTGTCTACCCTTCTTCCCCGGACTCTCTTCTTCTATTATTACTTTATTATTACTTTTTTGTTTTAGCTTTTCACATAAAGTTTTTGCAAAAAATAAAATAAAAAAGCTTTTCACATAAAGTCAAGTGATACTTGCTGACATCGATTATTTACGATCGGAAAGCTTTTAGCATTTGTATCGAGTAGACTTTCAATGTATATCTGAATTTCATATTTCAGAAGTAATTTTAAAATAGTCCAAAAATGGTTGAATTTTTTGAAACATAATCCTTTTATATAAACTAAATATTATTGAAAATTTTAAATTTAAAAACAAACCTTTTGTTTTGAAAAGAGATATATAGGTGGTGATTGGAAAAGATTTTGAAAGCTTTAGATTTATTTTAAAGTCTTAAAGCAAGAAAATAGGATTATTTAGTTAGAATTTACAACATTAGTTTTTAATTAAGTTATGGATTTTGTTTTATTTTTATTTAGTTCTCTTACCTAACTGTTGTTGTGTAGTTTTAAAACTATCCCTACTGATGATAAGAGAAATCTGAAAGAGATTTAGCATTGCAGAGAAGGTGAGAGTGAACATTTAATCGTGTCAACCTTCAAATAATTTTTTTCTTTCAGGAGTAACTTTATTGTTAACGGTGTTTGGATCATTGCATTAGCACGTTCAACAATATGATATGCTATTAACATTTAATTACAGACGATGTTAACTTTAAAATTGTAAGTTAAATATCGTCAATTATAATTATCGGCTTCAGTTTACATTACATGTCTATTAAGTTAAATAATGGTAAGAAAGTTTACCAATGTTAAACATTTAAATGTGCCGGTTCTATGTTAAATCAGATATGGTAATATACGTTAACGATAAAGTTGCAATGGATATTTTAGTGAATTAAAATGTTTACAATGGTAAACCAAACCAAACAAGTTGAAATGTTAAATCATACATGGTAATACGCGTTAACGGTAGTCATGAATAACTTTGTAGTTAATTTACAGGTTTACTTACATTTAAATTTGTAGGTTAGCAATGTCCTCAATTATAATAGTGTTTTGCTTAACATTAGTAATGTTAATGATTTTAAAACACACATGGTAAACAAAAATCAGTTAACTAACTTTAAATTGGACACTTTCTTAGTTAAATCTTAGTACTTTGAGAGCATTCATTAGCACGATAAAAATGTCAATGTTTGGTTTAACATTAACAATGTTAACAAGGTCAATCAATCTTAGTTAATGTTACACCAAATAAGTTAAGGACATTGTTAACATGTAACTGTTAACTTTGATAATTTTGAGTAATGGTAAAGTTGTATTTTTCAAGTATAACCATCAGGTTTGACCTGAATGAATAGTATTAGTGCTAAGAAATATGTTATTGATAATATGAAGAAACTGTTAATTGTTAGTTAGATTCATATAAACTATAGTATCGTAACGGTGTTTGTAATTATCTATAATAAATTTTTTAACGTGTATAATAATCATAAATTGCTAATAGTATCGTTATTGCTCACAATTATTGCTAATCAATATGTTAGCTGAAACGCCATAAATTTAACTGATATGTTATAGGGGCATCTTCGTCCAAATAATATACATTATACCTAGAGGAGACCTACATCTGATGTCAGTTAATTAATGAAAAATGCTTTGGTATCCATTGGAAATTCCCAAAAAAATACCCATCACACTGGTAATTCCTTTTGTTTTCTACTACAGTCTATTGAGTCTTACGGGTTGATTGATTGCACACTTTGAAGACTTAAGGTAATTTTAAAGTTTTTAAAATTAATTTTTAATCAATTACACTTAGCTTTAAAAGTCTAACTGCTAGTTTTAAAAATTATTTAGGACCGATTGACAAAGACTTTTAAAATAGACGGTTACTTTAGCTTTTTGGGTGTAAGAACTTTTGATGTAATAACTTTAATTGTAGAGACAATAAAAACTTTGATTATTATTAAAGTATGATTGGAAACAAAATGCTGTAGAAATTGTGACTACAACATTTTATTAAGTACTATATTTTTTACAAATATAAATTATGCTAAAACGAATTCATGTGGCAATATAGTGAAAAATAAAAAAATATATTTAATCCATATAAAGATCTGGTTCAGCTTTTAGATTGAGGAACCATTACTCCGACGCAATTGATGAAAGTTTATGATAGTCGTTGATGCAAATCTTTTTATGAAAAATAGATCTCAAAAAAGGGATATAAGAAAATTGTTGTTAATTACAAAAATATATTTGTGATAAATTACACATACATTGAGAAAAAGTTTTTCATTTATTATGGGGAAGGAGAGAGGTAAGAAAATTCCATTTTTTTAATTTACTTCCTATATATCACACTTATTCGTATTTTCACACATTTATGTATGTTTTATTAGGTTCTCAATAAAGTAAACAAGTGATTATAGACACTTCAAGGCCATTTTCCACAATTTCCATTTTCTGGAGACGTTTAGAAGTTTTGGAGCAAAAAAGACATAATGACAAACAAAACCTGCTTTTGGATAGTTTTAGAGCATCAGTAGTTTGACATTCAATGAAGACCTTTTTGTTCCGCAAAATGCAGAGATATTGGTATCTATGGAAAGGTAGAAGAGTCAAAATTCTCATCGGCCAAAAATCAAATCAATACATTCAGCCGTTTGAAACATACAACCAGAAGAGTGAAGACATGTCAACCTCGGTCACAAAGAGTGTGACCGAGGCCAAACTTCTTAGTGACCTCGGACACAAGGCCCGCAACTGAGGCAAGCCCTCTTGCCCACCTCGATCACAGCCTACGTGACCGAGGTGACTGAGGTTTAATATTTGTCCCTGCACTTACTAATACTACGTAGTTTTGATGCTTCTGACCTAATTTGACATTGAGCCTTTAAATACCACATCTTAAGGTGAAAACCCTATGCTTCTACACACACTTCTTACGCTTCAAAACACTTCACCACTGCCTCCACAAGACCTCATTCGTCGCCATTTTGTGAAGCATTGAATCTGAAAATTGATAGCAAAATTTTGTGAATTTCATCATTGAATCCAAAAATTGAAGAATTGGTTTCGATTTATTGATTCTAAACTATGAACATGCTTTCACTTGTCAATTTCAACCCTATGATTATACACTTAATGTAATGGATTGATGTTTGTTTTTCATTAAGCCAAATTGCTAACTTGTTCAAATTTCTTACTCACTTCGAGGTACCATAACAATGGACACTAGAGCAACAAGTAGATCTTCTCATCCACCTAATTTGGAACGACCACCTCACCGTTACATACCACTTGATGAGGGATTCAATAAGAGGGGAAACCAATAGAGTACATGATAGAGCAATAAGTGAGAACAAAGGCAAAGAGGTGATAGTTGAAGAAGAAGATTCGATAATACCACAAGTTGTAAGCGATGAGGATGATGAAGATGTTGGAGATGATACTGTTATTTGATCAGTCTACCCAAACATCTCCAAGCTACCCTTTCACATTGTTGATACCAGATCCCGAACCGAGGGATCCACTCTCTCCAAATATGACATGCGTCTGCCATCTCATCAGATTAAAGAAATGCCCAGTTCAGTTCGTAGCAGTCAGGATGGGTGAACCATAAGGAAGCTGTAGAAAGCAAACTGGGGGTCCGATCAGTAATAAAGTCCTGTGGAGAGAAGAAGCAAGTGAAGCGAAGGGAGTTCGGGAAGCAAAGCAAATCCACGATCTAAAGTAGAAATCATTCAAAAGTCAAGACGTTACGACATTAAATACCAAATAAAAACCGACAAATTAAAGGAGAAAATCATATAATTAATTAGGATTTATTTTTATCATTTATTCCTTGAATCATGTATAAATATAGACCCTCATAGTCTTGTAAGGGGTTGATTTTTTTCTCACTCAAATAATAATATACAAGTTTATACTTTTCTTTGGAAAAAATTTCAAAAAAGCCTGAACTTTCAAATTAAGGACGTTTAAAGTCTGAACTTTCAAAATGTCATTTAAATGCTCAAGTTTTTTGTTGACTCGATCATTTGAGACACGTCGTTAAATTGATGTTTACGGTGTTAAAACTTCCGTTATAAACTTCCGTTTATCAAAATTATCAATTTTCAAATAGTGGACGTCGTTTTGATTTTTATTAAAAATTATCAATTTTCAAATTGTGGTCATTTAAATCCTCAAATTTTTTAAATATCGTTTAAATGCTTAAGTTTTTGTTGACTTCATAACTAAATACCTAACTTATGTTGACTATGCTATTTGAGGCATGCCTTTAAATCAAGTGACATAGCACGTTTACGGGGTACAATTGTATGTTAGCAACTTCTATATAATCAAAACGACCAATCTTTCGACAACTATTTATCAATTGTCTTATCTTTCTACTTCTAGTCGCTTCATCGAGATCCAATCATAATCAAGGAGTAAAAAATCTTCTCAAATTAAAACATGCATTTGGAGAAACATAATCCAACAAAGTCTTTGGCATCTGGAATCTCCTGAAAATTCCCATGGAATTCTCTAAAACCCCTCAAGGGATTACTTTTCATAAGCTTTGGTGATAACTAATTAAATTTTAATTTGTCGGTAACTAATTAAATTTGATTTAATATTCCTTGGAAAGTCAAAGAACCGATTCGATCATTTGACTTTTCAATGAATATTAAAACAAATTTAATTAGGTATCAGCAAAGCTTAACCATTTTCGCCTCAGACGTCCACAAAGTGATTGAAGAAACGCGACGAAATCACCATTTACTCCAAGGATAGCTAACTTTCGCATCAAGGACGCTTGGAGAGTCAACCTTCCAATATACGATGGAACTACCGATCCGAAGAGTCACCTTGCTGCCTTCCGCATTGCCGCTGGACGAATCGAACTTGATGAACATGAAGAAGATGCAGGTTATTGGAAAATGTTCTCAGAAAATATTTCTGCACATGCTTTGTTATGGTTTATGCAGCTAAAATCCGCTTCGATTGACAACTTTAACCAGCTGTCATCAACTTTCATTATGCAATATTCTGTATTGATAGAAAAAGGAAAACGGATAGCAATCTGTAGAATCTAACACAAGGTGCAAAAGAGCCCCTGAGGAAGCATATCACTAAATTCAAGGATATCTTATCCAATGTTCCAGGAATTTCCCAAACCGCTGTATTGGCAGCTTTGCGAAATGGTTGTTGGCATGAGTCAAGATTCCGTTTTGAGCTAACAGTGAACAAGCCAACCAGTATCCAGGATGCCTTTTTCCGAGCAAATAACTGGATCGAAGCTGAAGAGGAAAAGGCGACCTTTAAGAAGAACTACAAAGTCATAAAGACTGGAGTCGTACCTACAAACAAGAAGTTTGAGCCAAAATCAGCAAAGGACACCAAACGATTCAAAGAAAATCTGTATAACAACAATGTTGGGCAATCCTCTCCAGGAAAAGGAAAGTTCGGGTCTCCCTCCTCCAATACTTGGATTTGTGACTAGAACGCTTACTGTAATATTCACAAAGTCAATGGCCATAACACTAAGGATTGCAGCATCCTGGAGAACCACCTTGGAGAGTTATGATCAATAGGTAGTCTTGAAGATTTCAAGATTGAAGAGTTCGTCGAACAATATTACAAAGATCGCGAAGAGCAAAGCGAATAACCACAAGCAAAGAAGCCAAAGACCTCTGACGGTACGCCAACGAAGCCCCCAAAAGGACGCATAGATGTGATTATTGGATGATCTAAGTTATGTCAGGATACGGTTCGGTCTATCAAGAAGTATAGGAGAGACATAGTGATGGAAGTAAGCAAGGAGCCCATAAGTATCATTGAAAACACGAAGATATCTTTTGAAGAATTTGATACTCAGCACCTCGTGAAACCTCATGACAATTCTTTGGTGATAACACTCGACATTGAAAATTATGAAGTTTCCAAAGTCTTAATTGACACTGATGTGATCCTGGGTAGGATCTAGTCCTAGAAAAATCTCCAGCGGGTTGCAACAAGTCGAAATGAGGTTTAGGTTGCGGAAATGAGGGTTCTCAGAGAATACGAGGGAGTCCGATGCGAGGATGACTCGATGCGGGATGTGGGTTATCGATGTTGTTCGGGGATAACGTGATGACAATGGACTCGGGGAACGAACAGGTAACGAACGATGATCGGTTACGTGGATCGAACCATGGAACGGAACGATGATCAGATGAGGATTGACGACGTGAAGTGGAAACAACACGATAGTGGTTGACGCGAGGAATGAGTGATGATCGGCTACGTGGTTTTGGGGAATGACACGACGATGGAAACACGATGGTTTGAAGCGACACTTCCAAGGGTTAGGCATGACCCTTGGACTATCAAACGTGCTCGGGGAAGGGTTAAAACCCGACTAGTGAACAAGAGGTGGATCGAGTGAAACTTCCTAAGGATGATGAAGGGATCCTTAAGACTTTCGATGGACTTGCTAGGCGTGAGGATAAAGATCCGAACACAATAAGCAAGCGAAATGATCAAACAATGTAGAAGAGATTTTAATTAGAAGTTTGATAGATTGAAAAGAAGAAAACTCGTGGATACATATAGTGTTCAACGCATGAAACTTAACAACAATCAACTCTTGGAATTTTACAATCATTAAACCATAATTTGAACGCTTTGACTGATCCCTTGAATGCATTTGCCATGGCTTGGAGAAGAAGAAGATGGGCTTGGGTTTATCAAGAGGCTTGTGAAAAGTGATGAGGCCTTGTCTTATTAAAAACCTTGTTTGAAAAACCCATTGGGACAAAACCAAACGAAGGGAAAAAGAGTACAAGTCCCACCACCTCTCTTCATAAACACTTAGGTAGCTTGTATCACAACCAATGTGGTTGGATTAGCATTTCCTAAATTGCCCGGTATAGTGTTGAGGAGATGTTGTAAAGTGGTCTTAAGCTTGGCTTATTTGGATCGAGTGATGGGGGCAAGGGGAATGTGCAAATCTTCATGTCCTTGCTCGGGTACAAGCTGCCTCCCTTGATCCTCATGGTCCTCTTCACCCTTGAGTAGTTCCGGTTCAATTTCCTTGCTGGGCATAATCTCATCATCCTCCCCCACTTGAAAAGGATTTGTCCTCAAATCGGTTTCATCTGCAATATTAAAACTTGAACTCACTTGGTACTTACCTTGGAGATCCAGCTGGTAGGCGTTGTCATTAAGCCTTTTGGTGATTTTGAACGGTCTATCCATCCTCGGCATAAGCTTGGATTTTCTTTCACTAGGGAGCCGGTCCTTTCTTAGATGAATCCACACCAAGTCTCTTTCTTTGAATGTCAACTCCTTGTGGCCCTTGTTTGCATACTTGGTATAAAGCTTGGTCTTATGTTCGATATTGCTCCACGCCTTTTCGTGAATCTGTTTAACAAACTCAGCATTTTTCTTTCCATCAAGGCTTGTTCTTTCACTCAAAGGTAAAGGCATTAGATCCAAAGGTGAAATGGGATTGAACCCATAAACAATTTCAAACGGAGAATATTTGGATGCGGAATGCCTAGCATGATTATAAGCAAATACTACATGAGGCAAACATTCTTCCCAAGTCCTAAGGTTCCTTTTAATGAGGGCATGTAGCAATGCGGATAAGGTTCTATTGACTACCTCAGTTTGACCATCAGATTGCAGATGACATGTTGTAGAAAAACAAAGTCTAGTTCCTAGTTTAGACCAAAGTGTTTTCCAAAAATAACTAAGGAATTTAGTGTCCCTATCCGAAACAATGGTCCTAGGCATGCCATAAAGTATAACAATTTCTTTAAAGAATAACCCATCTACATGAATGGCATCATCGGTTTTATGACATGGTATGAAATGTGCCATTTTAGAAAATCTGTCCACTACCAAAAAGATTGAACCCTTACCGGTTTTGGTCTTAGGTAGACCAAGTACAAAGTCCATGGAAATACCATGCCAAGGATGCAATGGAATAGGTAAAGGAAGATACAAACCGTGGTTTAGGATAGTAGATTTAGCTTGTTTACATGTGGTACATTGTTGACACGTCTTCTCCACATCATGCCTCATATGTGGCCAAAAGAAATGGTCTTGCAAGATGGCTAAGGTTTTTGTTATGCCAAAATGTCCCATAAGTCCACCTGCATGAGCTTCCTTGACAAACAAGTCTTGCAAAGAAGAGTTAGGAACACATAGCCGGTTTTCATAAAACAAGTATCCCTCCGCCTTCTAAAATTTTCCCGAACCGGATTTCTCACATGATGCAAATATGTCTTTAAAATCATCATCAGTAGCATAGAGTTCTTTCATTTGCTCAAAACCAAGTAATTTGACTTCCAAAGAGTTTAAGAGAGCGTACCTTCGAGAACGAGCATCGACTACTACATTCTCCTTACTTTTTTTGTACTTGATCACGTATGGGAAGGTTTCAATGAACTCAACCCACTTGGCATGTCTCTTGTTGAGCTTATGTTTTCCTTTGAGGTGCTTAAGAGACTCATGATCCGTGTGGATGACAAATTCCTTGGGCCATAAGTAATGCTGCCATGTTTGTAATGCCCTAATAAGTGCATAGAGCTCCTTATCATATGTTGGATAGTTGAGTGTAGTGCCTCCAAGTTTTTCACTAAAGTAGGCTATGGGCTTTTGATCTTGCATAAGAACAGCACCAATGCCAATTCCTGAAGCATCACATTCAATTTCAAAGTTTTTATCGAAGTTAGGAAGAGATAGAACCGGAGCGTGTGTGAGTTTGTTCTTCAAGGCTTGGATCGCCTCTTCTTGAGCTTGCTCCCATTTGAAACCAACATTTTTCTTGATAACCTTGGTAAGTGGAGCTGCTATTGTACTGAAGTCCTTGACAAACCTCCTATAGAACCCGGCAAGGCCATGGAAGCTTTTTACTTCGCTTACATTCGTTGCACTTGGCCAATCTTTGATGGCTTGAATTTTTTCCTCATCAACCTTAATGCCATCTGCACTTACCACAAAACCTAGAAACACAAGGTTATCCGTTCCAAAAATACATTTCTTAAGGTTGGCATATAAAGTTTCATTTCTAAGCACTTCTAAAACTTTCGTAAGGTGATCCACGTGGTCATCTAGACTGCGGCTATAAAATAAGATGTCATCGAAATAAACAACCACAAAACGAACTAGGAATGCTCTAAGGACATGATTCACTAACCTCATGAAAGTGCTAGGTGCGTTTGTTAACCCAAAAGGCATGACTAACCATTCATATAATCCATGTTTAGTTTTAAATGCCGTTTTCCATTCATCCCCTTCTTTCATCCTAATTTGATGATAACCACTTTTAAGATCTATCTTTGAAAAGATACTAGAGCCATGCAATTCATCAAATATATCATCTAGTCTAGGTATAGGATGACGATACTTTACAGTGATATTGTTGATGACTCGGCAATCAACACACATCCTCCAACTTCCATCTTTCTTAGGGACAAGTAGAACGGGTACAGCGCATGGACTCATGCTCTCACGGATATGTCTTTTTTCCATTAGTTTGGTGACTTGTTGCTGAAGCTCCTTGGTTTCTAGAGGGTTGGTCCTGTAGCCGGGTTTGTTTGGAAGAGAAGCTCCGGGCAAAAAGTCGATTTGGTGCTCTATTCCTCGGATCGGTGGTAATCCACGTGGATTCTCCTCCGGGAACACGTCTCGGAACTCCTGCAAGAGAAATTGAATTTTGCTAGGGAGATCCTGCATGGCTTGGTTAGTATAAAGGCATTCTTTAAATACAAAGAGTAGGGATGGAGAGTAACTCCCTTGTTGAGGCTTGATCATGAGATTGGCCGGTTGCTTGAGCTTAGAGTCGGAAGAAGGTTTGTTTTTTCTTTAAAGCGATTTGGTCTAGATGAACTTCTTGTGGGGATAACGACACTAGAATGTTCCTTTTGCCCTTAAACTGAAATGAATATCTATTGGAGAAGCCATCATGCGTTACCTTCCGATTGGACTGCCAAGGTCTTCCAAGGAGTATATGGCCGGCATCCATTGGTAAGATATCACATAGAACCTCATCTTCATATTTTCCTATAGACAAAGGAACTAGGACCTGGTTCTTGACTTCCAATTCTCCCTAATTGTTAAGCCATTGCAACTTATAAGGCTTAGCTCTTTTGATGATCGCTAGCCCTAGTTTTTCTACCATGGACTCACTCGCCACATTGGTGCAACTGCCTCCATCGATCACTAAACTGCAAACCTTTTCCTTCACTAAGCAACGAGTATGGAATAGATTTTCTCTTTGCTCGTTTTTCTCAAACTTAGTATGTAGATTCAAAGTTCTCCTCGTGACCAGAAGTTGTCCCACCGTTGGCATCGCTACATGTTCTTCTATAGATTCAGCCTCAGAATGGTCTTCTTCGGATTCTAGTTCTCCGTTGGCTTGAATCACCATGGATCTCTTATTGGAGCACGCATTCGAATAGTGACCAAAACCCTTACATTTGAAACATTTTATTTCTCTGGTTTTGGTACTTGACCCCTTGTCAATACCCTTGAGTCGCGGATCTTCTTGCTTGGGTTTAGGAAAGGGTTTATATTCCTTGCCCGGCTTGTCATCTCCGGTTTGGTGAAACCTCGTGGAAGTATACCCGGGTTTAGGGTTCCTTCGCTTAAGTTGTTTTTCGAACATGATGGCCTTATGGAGTAGTTCTTCCATTTCCACATAGTGGTGAACCTCAAGCCGCTCTATTATTTCTCGGTGAAGTCCGCCCACGAATCTGGCCATAGTGGCTTCCATATCCTCTTGCACATCAGCTCTAGTTAGTAAGGTCTCCATCTCCTTGTAATATTCTTCTATGGATCGGCTTCCTTGAGATAGGTTCCTTAGCTTTAGGTGTAGTTCTCGGTGGTAATGACTTGGTACGAACCGCTACCTCATAATGATCTTCATTTGTTTCCAGGTTTCTATAGGAAGATCCCCAGCCCTTCTTCTAGAAGTTACCAACTGATCCCACCAACTTAGAGCATAATCCTTGAATGTGGTTGGAGCTATGCAAAGCTTATGGTCTTGTGTGAATTCCCTAGAGTCAAAGACTATCTCCACTTTCTTTTCCCATTCTAGGTATTCTTCTGGATCATTGGTTCCATGGAAAGGTGGAATCTCGAGCTTAAGACCGGCTAAAGGATCTCGAGGATTGGCTTGGTTGATTCTAAGGGGTTGATCTTCCCTTGATCGTCTTCTTCTTGAGTGATGTGATCTAGAAGATTGGCTATAGTATTACTCAGCATCAGAAGGTGGTGGTTGCCTCCTCATTCGGTCATTGATGGATCTTTCTAGTTCAGCTCTCATGGTCGCCATGCTTTCATCCATCATGGCTCTAAAGGAATCAAGAAGTTGCTTGTTGGAGTTTGCCGATTCTTCTTCATCATGGCTGGTTTCCACCATGGTACCTGTCCAAATGCAAACAAGTAACAAGTAAAACTGCCCAAAATAGTATTCCACAAACACTCGGCAAGCTTGCTTGAATTCCAAGCGACAGTTTGGTTTGTTCGAACTGAGAAAATTATCAAAATACGTTTGAAAATTTTAGAGACCATTTTCTCAAATAATAGACTCTTTTTCAAAACAGATCCAACCGATCTTATGATTTTAGCAATTAAAACGAATTAATGAAAATCGAAACACTAAAACTCGCAAAAAACCTTTTCGCGCAAATTCGCTTGAAGTTGATCAGTCAGATTAAAATATCAAATCGAGTCCAAAAATTCCGAAATTAATTTTAACAGAAACTAGACTCGTACTAGGTTCTTTAGAAACTGATTTCACGATTTTATCAATCACCAAATATTTTTGAAAATTCTGACAATCGATAGATAGAATCGTTAAGAATGTAAAGAGATGAAATGGATTGGTTCAGATACAACCTGGGATGGAGTCTTCTCTGATACCACTTGATGTGATCCTGGGTAAGATCAAGTCCTAGGAAAATCTCCAGCAGGTTGCAACAAGTCGAAATGAGGTTTAGATTGTGGAAATGAGGGTTCTGGGGGGATACGAGGGGGTCCGACAAGTGGATGACTCGATGCGGGACGTGGGTTATCGACGTGGTTCGGGGATAACGTGATGACGATGGACTCGGGGAACAAACAGGTAACAAAGGATGATCGGTTACGTGGATCGGAACATGGAACGGAACGATGATCGGATGAGGATTGATGACGTGAAGTGGAAACGACACGATAGTGGTTGACGCGAGGAATGAGTGATGATCGGCTACGTGATTTTGGGGAATGACACGATGATGGAAACACGATGTTTTGAAGCGACACTTCCAAGGGTTAGGGATGACCCTTGGATTATCAAACGTGCTCGGAGAAGGGTTAAAACCCGACTAGTGAACAAGAGGTGGATCGAGTGAAACTTCCTAAGGATGATGAAGGGATCCTTAAGACTTTCGATGGACTTGCTAGGCGTGAAGATAAAGATCCAAACACAATAAGCAAGCGAAATGATCAAACAATGTAGAAGAGATTTTAATTAGAAGTTTGATAGATTGAAAAGAAGAAAACTTGCGGATACATATAGGGTTCAATGCATGAAACTTAACAACAATCAACTCTTGGAATTCTACAATCATTAAACCATAATTTGAAAGCTTTGACTGATCCTTGAATGCATTTGCTGGGGCTTGGAGAAGAAGAAGATGGGCTTGGGTTTATCAAGAGGCTTGTGAAAAGTGATGAGGCCTTGTCTCATTAAAAACCTTGTTTGAAAACCCCATTGGGACAAAACCAAACGAAGGGAAAAAGAGTACAAGTCCACCACCTCTCTTGATAAACACTTAGGTAGCTTGTATCACAACCAATGTGGTTGGATTAGTATTTCCTAAATTGCCCGGTATAGTGTTGAGGAGATGTTGTAAAGTGGTCTTAAGCTTGGCTTGTTTGGACCGAGTGATGGGGCCAAGGGGAATGTGCAAAAATCTTCATGTCCTTGCTTGGGTACAAGCTGCCTCCCTTGATCCTCATGGTCCTCTTCATCCTCGAGTAGTTCCGGTTTAACTTCCTTTCTGGACATAATCTCATCAGACACTGAAAGCTTGATCGATCTTATCACTTTATAAAGAATGGGAGTGAGCAGAGCAGACGTCATCAGACCTCCAACTCCACTTATCACTTTAACAAGTGAGACTACTATGTCCCTTGGTACTATCAATTTACCAGTGCTCGCATGCGAAGTATCAAAAATCGTAGAGTTCACAGTTTTTGATCAACCAGCTGCATACAATGCTATCTTGGGTACTCCTTGGAATTATCAAATGAAAGCGATACCTTCAACATATCATCAATGCGTGAAGTCTCCAACTCCGAGCGGGGTAGCAACGATCAAAGGAGATCAAGAAAAGGTCATGTTACCTACCCAATCACAAACTCAAGATCAAATAGCAACTACCACGGCCCGAGGTACCAAATAGCTTAGTATTTCCTAGTGGGAAGAAATCTATTGAAGTATTAGAAGAGGTTGCCATTTACCAGGAATATCCGGAGCGAGTTGTGCAGATCGGCTCGGGATTAAAACCAAAGTTACGAGAAGAGCTCATTTGTCGTCTGTCAAAGCATAAAAGTTCCTTTGCTTGGTCAATTGAGGACATGCCAGGTATTTATCCTAGAATCATGATACAAAATGTTTTAACCCAAATAAATATGCAAGTGCACAGACAATCCCAGTAGTATAAATGGGATCGAATCCACATAGACCAAGGTTACACTATGATTTTATGAGATTTAAATATAAAGCTAAGATAAAAGTTTATGGTTGGTTTTCGTAACAGAATGCAAGTAATTAAAACGGTGTAAAATTCAATAAAGCAAAGCACTAGACTAAGGTATTTCGCCGGTGATTCAGAGATGAAAACTTTAGCAACTATTCAGGATATAATTCAGCACAGGTCCAGAACTCAAACATAAAAATAAGACCGGTTAACTAAGTGATCAGTTTAATCTAAGCATTAAATTCAACAAGAGGTGAAGATAATATATATTTATGTATCCTATTTGTGCTCAGTTTATCATTTTATGAATACCTTTGAAAACCCTAATCTAGTTAAAGGACTACTCAGACATGGAAGAATAAAATACAACAATGAAATAAAAGGAATTCATGAATAATATTAAAAGTAAAATAAGGTTCAGAATTCTTCTCAAACAAAGTAGTGGATGATCCTCCAAATCTTTAAAGCGAAAATAAAAGAAGATCAAAGGAGTAGCAAAGCGATGGAGAACAAAGAGGAATAGGAGAGAAATAATAGAGAGAATTTAAAAAGTGGCTTCAAGATCAGTCTGACTTTTTTGAAAGCGGCTTGACCTATTTATTCACGCAAAAATTAGGTCAAATCGGTTTCCTTATTTTTCTCTAGCGGCGGAGCATGTGCTCCCAAAACCGGAGCACGTGCTCCGTGTGAATTATGCTCCCCTCCTTTTTGCTCTAAAACTCGAGCAGCTCCAGTCCATCCAATCCATGCTCCAAGACTTCTTTCTGACCTGTTATGACTAAAAACGACTCTAAAGACACGAAAAAGGACTAGATAACATTAGTAAATATGGGCCAAAATCATCATATATCAAATCATTTCTCCAAATTGCAAGTAGATCAAAGCTTCAAGTCGATTAAGCAAAAAAGGAGGAAACTTTCTCATAATCGTGCCAAGCCCGCGAACGAGGAAGTTGATAGACTTTTCAGAGCCGGATCAATTTGTGAAGTCAAATATCAAGACTGGCTCGCAAGTCCTATTGTTTTTAAAAAGAAAAATGGGAAATAGAGAATTTGCGTTGATTTCACTGATATTAACAAAGCTTGTCCAGAAGACAGTTTTCCTCTTCCGCACATTGATCGTTTGGTCGAGTCAACTGCTGGACATGAATTGTTAAGATTCATGGATGCATTTTCGGGACATAACCAAATCAAGATGAATCCCGATGATCAAGAAAAGACGTCATTTCTCACTGATAACGAGATATACTGTTATATCATTGTGCCCTTTGGTTTGAAAAATGTCAGGGCAACTTACCAATGTCTCGTCAACATGATGATCGACAAACAGCTGGAAAAAACCATGGAAGTTTATATTGACGATATATTGGTCAAGACGCTGAAAGAATCAGAATACATTTCACATCTTGATCTGTGCTTCGCAATATTAAACGAATATGGAATGAAACTCAATCCTTTGAAATATACCTTTGGAGTCCCTTCTGCAGAATTACTAGGATACATTATAACATTGCGAGGTGTTGAAGAAGGTCGAGATATTAACAAAAAGTTTTTTCCTTACAGTATCTCCGCCCGCAGTTGCACAAGAATAGAATTTTCTGGTTGCCAAGATTATCCCCTTTTTAAAGATCTGATCCTTGGCTACTAAGAAAATTTCTCCTTTTCCTTCATTTGCTATAAAAAGGTAGACACTTCCCACCAAGCAGGGTTCAGAGTAGTAAAAGTTTCACCTAACTACCACTCCGATTCTTTCACAAGTTAAGACAATATCATTGCCTCTCCCTCCTTTTTAAGGTCCAATGTTTTCCACACTCATGTGAAAAGAACCAAAGCTTGGTAGCATCGGAATTTATTATCAGTCAAATAATTTCAAAATTCTTTATGTTATTTTTATAGTCTCAGTTATTTCTTCTATCTATTTTATTGGAAATAGTGTATAAAAATGTCTTCATCTACCAAGAGAAAGGTAAAAAAAAAAATTCAACAGACCAATGTTGAAATAAATCATCAAAACAATTTGCGATTGAAGTGCCATTTTGGGTACATAGGTCATCTGATTGTTCAGATACAGCTATCAATCAATCAATCCTTAAAAAACTATTTCGAGATAGTAATTTACAAATCTTCACAAGATAAACTAACAATTGTTTTACATATCTTCACAAGATAAACTAACTTCACTTTCTAATTGTTTGATCATCACACTAACACCGTGTGAGATTTTATAATCAAATTTTTCAGTCTCAAGAGCAAGCCAGGCGTAAGATGAAGCTATATGGCAAAAGAAACGTTTGAGTAATCTGGCAGATTCGTGCCTCTTCCTCTTTCACCTATACTCTCAAAGCCTCCCTTTCATCTTGAATCCATGCATGCTTAGCCATAAGCTAAAAAAAACAACAACGAGTACTTATTCAGTTTTTTTTTTTGTTTTTTCATAACGAATAAAACATCAGACCAAGGCATACCTTTTCCATAAACCGGATATCAATCTCCTGTTCGCGAGGAGTAGTTTCTTAATCAAACCACAAGGAACCATCACAGAAGTAATCGGATCAAAGGATTAACCCATAGTCAGTTCAAAGTTAAACGAACGACAGGGATCTCGGTGTGGGCAAATTGCCATCATAGAACTCGCCGAAAGGTTTTGCTGTGGGTTGTCAGCCATTTAAAAATTCTCGTTCTATTAGAAACTTTTGTTTGGTTACTAATGAAAGCATAAAAATGGTGAAGATACATAAAAAGAAATAAAAGTTGGACAGTTGGAGTATCCATAAAAGACTTTAAATACAGATATTAATTGATCTTTCGCATTCCAAGGGTTAAAATTTTCCTTTTTTACCCCTAATTAACAGCGGGTAATAATGACAATGTTTTTCCAAAACTTTTAATTAACTTAAAACCCTATTCTGATCTGCGAACAGTACCACTCTCCGCTTCATTACTATCAGAACATTCTTTTGCAACAGTCACCAAGTATTCGGCTCACAAGCGTTTCTCTTCCTCGATTTGTGCTTTCTTCTCCGCTATTTGACATTTGAGATCTTTCATGTGTCAACAAACGTGGCGAGGGATATGGGCGAGTTTACCGAGACCATTTTTTCCCAATATATGGGGTTACACTCATAACGACGAATTCGCCTTTCACTCTGAGCGATTTTCTTTGATAAAATCCTCTCTTTTCGCCAAGTAGTTGTCGCCTCCGACATTCTTTGCGATGGCGAAGGTAAAGCTACATGGCAAAAAAAATATTAGAAAATTGATCAAAAGGTTCTAATCAATAAACACCAAGTGTGGTATTATTACCTGGTGAAGGAAGCGTATGGCATCTTCCTCTTCTTTTCAGAAAGGGTTAGAAAATAATCTGGCATTTTCAGTTTAGAAGCAGTAAACCCATCTCCCGAAGCAGGATCAGGACTTGAAGGATCCTCAGGACCATTACGGGTCGGTGGAAAATCAGAGCATTCGGCCATTGTTCCATTAAAGGTTCGATTTTAGAAAACGTCTCGTCTAAATATTTTTTGTCTATGTTATTAGAATAAGCTCTTTAATATAACAAAGATAATTTATTATAAAGGATTTCTTAGGCTAGATTGCATAGTAATTATTAGTAGGAGACGTGTTCAGATAAATTTGATTTTCCTAAAGATTTATCTTGGAAATCAAACAAATATTTAAAAAACGAATAATCAGTAAATGAAAGCCTAGAAAATCACAAAACATTATATGACGATTAATAGATGCCTCAAAAGTCATTCCAACTTTCAAATTATCTTTTTTTTTAAAAAGAGATATTAAGTCACGAACTGTACATATGGTTCGCACAATGCGCTTCACAAAATGCAAAACGAAGCAACTTGTGAATAAAAACACTGCTTCGCATTCACCCATTAAAAAGCAAATTCATTCCAGCAAGGCCTGATTTGAATTTCTTTATAAGACTCCACGGTCAAAAAAATGACAAGTTTTGCGATCAATAAGCAGAGTCAATCCAGTAGGACATTCCTTAAGCCGAGTTCCATCCTCGCATATATTTATCAAGGATCACTTAAACATAGTTTTCCTATTTCATGGTAAAAATCAAAGCCAAGTGCAAATCCTCGCATATTACCCATATTTCTCTTGAAATACAAATTCATACTAACGAACAAAGTTGGACATTGCAAACCCAACACATTTTGTTCAAAACACAAAAAAAAAAAACTCTTTAATGTAAAGTTTAAAGACGATAACACAAATAAGCAAGCAGGAGTACAATAATTAATCGATATTTTGAGAGCTTATTGGAAGTTTGCATGATAAATCTTCTGTAGCCAGGTTCGATTGATTATTGGTTTTGAGTCATTTCAGCTATCATAGCTTCTGCTTTCTACAGAGTAATATTACATTGTAACATAAAATTTGAAAGAAAATCTTATGTTTTAGTAAAATTTAAATTGACATCATATGAATGTGAGGGATCGAGACCTATGGGCAAATGAGTAAAAGTAGTAGTTTGATGAACCTCACTTCCGGCAATGTAAAAGCTGAGAATTGGAGGTCTCATGAGTAAAAGTAGTAGTTTGATGAACGTCACTTCCGGCAGTGTAAAATCTGAGAATTGGAAGGGCGGGGAATCTTCAAACGTGAGAGCCACCCCTTTAAGATCAAGAGATTTGAAAGTAAGACCGTTGAGTGAGCAAGACGCTTTGGCAATCTCTTCTTCTAGAGTTACAGAGCCATCTCTAATTTGCGCAAGCATAGATTTATTGTTTCTAGGCTCATTAATATCAGACTGAAGAGACGATCTCTTCGTTAGAACATCAACATGTTCATCCACCTGAGCAAATCTTTATCTAGTACAGTAACTTTTTTTATTTAAATCCCCAAGTTTCTTCTTCAGATTAGAATTTTCTAGTTCTAGCAAAGAAGGTATGGTCATAGCACTTGTCACCATATTGGGAGTAGTTTGGAGCGCAGACTCATAGAGGACAAAAAAGTCTCTTGCTGCCTATAAAAGGAGAGTGAAGAGAATCAATATACAAAAAAATTTCGATCAGAAGCGACGTTTGTACATAAAAGATGCGTACGAACGTAGGAAAGAAAGCCATATCAAACCTGAAATAAGTGATCAGAGTATTTGACAACTTGCTCCCAGACCGACGGAAGCAAATGATTATGTGGGGGAATAGTTGATCCAACCTATTTCCGAAACTCCAAAATAAATTGGCAATCTTTTGTCGTCCTGGATAGTGTATCAATCATTGAGGGAT
This sequence comes from Cardamine occulta, assembly GCA_028015245.1. Lineage (NCBI taxonomy): Eukaryota > Viridiplantae > Streptophyta > Magnoliopsida > Brassicales > Brassicaceae > Cardamine > Cardamine occulta. The sequence continues at coordinate 6,854,343 of CM051371.1, forward strand.
AAAAGAATCAACAAAAGTATATACTTCTTATAATTTCCTCAATATAAGAAAAAAGAGTTTTTCTTACCTTCCAATTCAGGTGAAACTTCAGCTGAATCTTTTGACTCTCTCCTAGGTAAAGGCCCGCACTGAGGAAAAGATTTCTGCAAAAAAGGGGCCATCGATATAGGTACATCGGGTGATATAGAAGAAAATGGCAGAGTTCCTTCTTTCACGAAATTTTGACCTTTCAAGTCATGGAGGGGATCCAGTCTCAGATTTTTTCCAATTACCCGAAGAAGTTGAAGGAATAGAGATTTGATTCTCATCAACGGTTTTAGACACTTCGGGAATAGAAGGAAGAATCTGACGAGAGCTCTGTCCTGAAAGAGCTCTGGTCTTAGGAGACAGCTTTAACATGAACGAACAAATCAACCTTTCCAGATAGGTTGGCGGCTAAAGCAGGAATCATGTTGTCTTTATGAACCATTGTGATATCGTCTATTTGTACCTTAAAGGAATCTTCTGCAACCCTTCTAGCATCCCTTGCTTCCCTTTGAGCTAGGAAAGCTAAGAATAGACTAATCATGAATAACTGGGGAACCCCTCACATTTCGTAGTCTTCCACTTCCGAGGCACTCCCTAGCCCGTTGAAAACGCTCAAAAGAAAAGGAGTTCCAAAGAAGGTTTCTCCCAGTAACCGATTTAAAGAAAGAAAGAAGGTCTTTACTTGGATTTAGGCGAACTTGAGGCACTACAAAAATAAATAAAAAATAAAAACTCAAATCCCAATAAAATGCATACGTAGAAACAATCATTAGAAATATGCGTGAATTCTTATCTAAAGATCTAGCCCATTTTCTATGCAGATCGATAGTGCTGCTGACCGAGGCATCATTAATTTTGGCAAAGAACCAAGAGCCTTCCCAAGACTCATCTTTCCTTGGAAGACCAAACACTAACTGTCTATTTTCTGTTGGATATATGTCAAAATGTCCCGAACCGCCTTTTAGGATCCTAACACTAAAAAATTCTAAAAGATCTTCAAGGCTGATCAGATACCCGCACTCTGAAGTGGCTGTTATCAAACAAAGATTGCTACAACGCATGTTGGGGGTATTTGGGAAACGGAAAGACCTAGATAGTCGATATATTTCAAAATAACCTCAGGGATGGGAAAAAATAACCCACAGCCCACTAAGTATACTTTATAGATACAAAAGTAACATGGGGTACTGATTCAGGGGATTCATCCGATTTGGGAAGGAGAAATTCGACTGAAGAAGGGATAAAACACCAAATTTTTATATCCTAAAGATTACCCTCAGAAAGCTTCGTTGCATAGTAAGGACTGAATTGATCATTGGCCCGAGTACACTTGGATGAAATTCGAGAAGCTCTCATCCGGTTCCTCGATGATTCTGGAGCTATACCAACAATAGGAACTTCTTGATCAATCAGAACAATTGGTGACTCAATTTTAGGAGAAGATATGGTTTGAAAACAGGATATTCAAGAGAGGTTGAAAAGACGAATACCAAAAACAGGGGAGCTATTTTAAAGGTAGTGGGAGAGGAAACGACTCCCTAATATTCTCGAGAAAATCATCATTTCATATCCGACGGAGCATGAGTCAAGGCATAATATTTGCCTAATTCCAAAATTAAAGGAATCATAAGACAGATGCAAAAGAGTAAGAACACTTAAGTCCTCCGAGCCAGGCAGTGGCTCACAGGACTTGGGGGACAAATGGTAATACCGGATCTATACTGAGGATCCATTCTCTCCAAATTACGACATGTGTCATTGTATTTAATACATTGAAAAGATTATCAGATAATTCACAATAAGAAGAGCAGGTGAACTAAGCAAGAGCTCGGGAAAGCAAAGTAAGATCCGGGGAGTAGCGAAGCCTCGTACTGGAGGAAGCGAGCGACGCCAAAGACTGTCTTTGAAGCGAGGTGGATCTGCTTATCGGAGAAGATGTCATTCAAAAGAAAGAACTTTACGACATTAAAGTTTAGGTCGAAACCGATAACTTAAAAGAAAATGATATAATTAATATGTCATTATTCTTAGCATTTATTCTCTAATTCATGTATAAATATCGACTCTCATAGTCTTGTAAAAAGGTCGCTCATTTTGCACAAAAGATCAATATACACAATTTTCACAATTTTTTCTTATTAAACTTAATTTCTATTTACTCGTTTATTTTCTTACAAAAATATTATTTTACTTAATAAAAATTTAATTATTTTATTTCATGTGAGATCCTGTATCCACAGCTGTTCATTCGTGTTTGTAGTTAAGAACATTGACCGAAAACATTACTTACTTGCATATGATCTTTCACTTATAATTGTTTAGGACCATGGAAACCCTAAGATGATTCCCTAAGCGCCCAACGCTTTCCTCCTAATGTCTTAAAACCATATATTTGCTTGCATCTTTATTTCATTGCTTAACTATTAGAAAAACCATACTCAAACCCCCTTTCATTTAATTGTCTTAGTTTGATTTCTTTCATTGAATTAAATACGCGTAGCTATTACTCTTTGTGGGATCGATAACCTTAAGCACTACTACTGATTTTAGTGTGCACTTGCAGTTACATCATTTATGTTGTTCTAGAGGAAAACCTGACACAAACACCGACCGTATCAAACACGAAAGTGAGGATAAAGAGAATAAAGGAAACAAAGATTAGAAGACAAAGAAGAAAGATGAGAAAAAGAAAAAAGTTGTAGCGAAGATAGAGAAGACAGATGGTGAGAATGAGAAGAAAGCTGAGGCATGTGATGAGAAATCAGTATGGTCAAACCCAAAGGATAAGGAGGCTAATAAGATGCTGGAAAAGACAATAGACGGATTACTGAACTTGACAACCAACTTGGATGTTGGTACTCAGAAACCAAGACGTGAAATCAAGCTGGCTGGTTCTCAAAAATACCCATTTATTGGAAATTCTACACTGAGGAGGATCATCAAAGGTATTAAAATCTCGCCTTCTCATTACGATCCGTTTGAAGTTGTGGATGAATTCCTACATGAGAAGCTATTGGAGTTCTTAACGACCGATGAGTAAGTAATCAATATCCTTCCACTTTTACTATTACCATCGTTGATCATTTGCAATATAACCAATTTTTTGTCATTTGTTCTGTAGGGAAGAACCTCTTTTAACCAAGGAAAATGACCACTGATTCTACCTGTCGATTATTACTCCTAGGGAGGATTGAATAAGCAGTGATTTTGGATGGTTAGCATCCGGGGTACGTTTCTTTGGTCAAATTATTCTCCATAAGCATTACATATTGTCATTTTTTTTGGGATTATGAGAAATTTTCTTTCTTGCAGCACATTTCTGTGGCAATGACTAGGTTCCATAACAGGCATATGAGCCAGCCGTCTCCTTTCTTCAGTCAGCGGATAACCTTCTTGGATGCTTTCTTTGTTAGGCATCTGCAGGATGACTACCCAGTATATTTGGCTCAGGGAAAAAAATTTGTATTCACAAAAACATACTGGGACAACTTCTTTGGTCTTCAGCCTGTGGTGACTAACAAGAGGTGGTTCATTGATATTGATAACTTGTATGGGGGCTTGTATATGGGTACAAATCAATGGGTTTCTCTGGGTATTAACTTAAAAGAGGAACACGATATTTATTTACGATAAGATCCCACCAGAGGAGAATGAGAAGCTACAACAAAGTGTTCGCCCTACCAGGAAACTAATCCCAGCAATACTTAATGAATATATCCCTATTACGGAGCGCAAGAAGAGCTGTGCAATAATGGAAGTGAAAAGAATGTTGACCAATGTACCAATCAATGAAAACACAGGAGATTGTAGTGTGTATTCTTTGAAATACATAGACTGTCTAGCAATGGGATTGAAATTTTATTGTTTTAAGAGACAAGATCATTCAGCCTGTTCGGGTGAAGCTTGCATTTGATATTTTTTCTGAAGTTCATCACGAGGTAACAAATGGCCTCTTTGATGAATATTGTCTTCGTAAGGATGTAGTTCATGAGCTTCTTGGTGAAGATGTGAGTGATGGTGACTTAGAAGAACTCCAAGTTTAGTTTGTTTGACATTGTCTTTATTTTGTTGCTTACTGACACTTGTTACTCTTGTATTGTAGTATAAGTATGTTGTACGATGGTATGTTTTTTCATTATGACTGATATTGCAACAGTTTATTGGTTTAGTTCGATGACAAATCCACGAAATCTCGGTTCAATAGGAGGATTTTAGTTAACCGTAAATGGACGTCATTTTGGCCGGAGGTGATAATTAAAAACATAAGTACAGTAAAAGACGTCGTTTTACATTTATTCTCCATTTGTCTATCTTCTTCCTCTCGCGAGAGGAAACAAAAAACTCAAAGGTGAAGCGACACATTTGGGGGTTTTTGATTGTGGAGATAAATCAACAAATTACAATGTCTTCATCTGCCAGTTCAGGTTAGTAATAAGTAATTAAGTTATCAAATGTCGTCTTTACTAGTTTCTATTAGCAATATAGAAATTGGGGTAACTGTGGAATTGTAGGAGTTAGCACTGGATTCAGTTCTTGTGGGGGTGATATAGGTAAAGGGATACGTAAAAAATGTCAATGTTGTGCAGGATCTATGATTCAGACTTTAGAAACCTTGAAGAATCCTGGTATACTGTTTTATTGTTGTCTGTTTTGTTCCAAAGAGGTAACTCAGTCATTAACTTTGATAATATATAATATAATATGGTTGCTTAGATGTTGCGATATTATTCTAGGATTGGTCCCATTTGTTCAAATGGACTGACATAACTATGGTGGGAGAGATTGAAGATGTTGAAATTGTGGTTGAAAAGATACAAGGAAATGTTAGGATGTTAGAGAAATGTTTAGATGATGTAGAATCTGAGATGTCGAATTTGGCAATGGAAACACGGACGTGTGAGGCAGTATCAAAGCTTTAGCTCAAGGATGTGAGACAGAAATTGGAGACCTTAAAGCCATGGTTTCTTATTATGAGAGAGAGATTGAAGGTCTTCGATGCTTCAAGAATATGGTTGTGTGTGGCTTAGTCATGCTCGCTTGCTATTATTTCATCTTTGAATAAGATTTGTGTGGTATGGTAATTGATCTTTGTTGTCTACCTAGTTATAAATCATGTTGAAACCTATGAGATATAATGACAATGACAATGGTAATGGTAATTAATCAAATGGTTCAGGAAGCAAAGTAACAAATGGTTCACAACGTACATGTTTTACGGTTATGCCCAGCTAAGTTACAATTTCCACATGTGTGTTGCTTTCTTGGCCTTTTCTTCTCCATAACAATTTCCAAGGCATGTTTAATCCTCGAGGTTTTTGGTCTACCTGATTATTTTCGAATCATAGGGGGATAACAAACTTGATTAGCAACAGTTTCAGGTATTGGTATAGTGAAATACCTAGGTAAGATGGCGCTTGCATAGGAGTTTTACAAGGAATTCTTGTGGTAAAAACGATGACACATTGTAGTTGGTTCGATTTAAATCTTGTCACAAGCTGCAATTCCATGGACACACGGTATTTTCTCTAAGTCAAACCGACGAATGTTGATATATCATGTTTTTTTATCGGTTTTTAAGCCATGATATATGTATATAATCGAGTCTTTTATGTGTCTTTCGAGTCCCTAATGAGCTTTTACAGGTTTGGACATGTTTGGGGATCATTTGGATGTTTTGGAGCATTCATGGAGGATTGTAGCTGTGAAGTCGAAGTTGGTATTATTCTTTGTCGAGCGATGCAACTCCTGGTGTCCGTCAAGACAGCCCAGTTTTCTGAAGCCCACGAAGAATTATTTCTTTGAAGATTTGCAACTTTTGCCCAGCAGTTTCCTTTAATTACAAGAAGGCCCCAGCTCGTGCTAGACTATTATAATTAGGGTTTTTAGCCTTGTTTTAGATGATCTTACTTTTTACGAAGAAAAATAAGAGTTTTAGAGCTTTGGGGCTGATATTACTTTGATCTACTTTGAGAGAAGATTTTGGTTCTATATCTCTTTTATTTATTCTATGATATCTATTTCAATCATGTCTTTGATTTCATTTGCAATGTCTGAGTAGATTCATTGTTAGGTTTAGGGATTCTCATTAGGGATTTCATGGAATGATATATTGATTGATTGGTTAGGATCAAACTTGATAGTTCTTCACCTAGGTTGTTCTTCAAGCTAGTTTTTGATTGATCATGTAGAATCTAGATCATATGTTGTTAAATTAGTGCGACAACGTTATTTATAATCTGATTAAATCTAGAGTAAGCAAATTAGATAATTGGAAAGAGGTTTGGATTAGATAATTTGTGAACATATCAACCTTGCACTTAATACTTGTTCAGACTTTAGGATTTGCAAAGAGATTTGGTTTCTTAGGTTTTAAACATAGTTAATTTTCGCAACAAAAGTTGGTTAATTTTACCATTGTGATTTGAGGTCTAGAACATGTTCATCATTTGATACTACCAATTAAATTGATATTCATTACTTGATTTCTTGAGAAATTCCCTGGACCTGATGGTTTCCCCATCTGATTTACAAACTGATTTTAATTACTTTTGCATTGTCCTTTAATTTAATTCATATTTGCTTAGCTGAAATCAAAACAAAAAGATCTATCGTGAAGCCTTTCAGTCTTTTTGGATTCGACCCCTAAATACTACCGTGATCTCTTAATTTGAGACAGTAGCTATAAGGGATAATTTGAGCATATCACATGTACACTTTTTCTCTCTCAAATTAACAACATGTAACGATGATCCGCTTGTCACTTGCACCTGATGTGCATCTATATCTTGTGCAGTAACAAGTTTAGCATACGCTACTCCGCTCTACAAAACAATAATATTGTTAGTATTGCATAAACAAGCTATTATTTTTCATCATCCTGGCGTCGAGCTATTTTTCCGCAGGACCTCCCCTACAGTATCGTCATTTATGTAACTACAAGAATAAATGTTTTGATTTGGTTACCGTTAGCATTTTCTCCACAGCATGTGTGATATCTCTATATTTTACTTGATTTAAGCATACACTTATCATCATTTTAGTTAGTTTTTATGCCTTGCTTATACTATTATATGCATCTTTCATCCACTTAGGAGTTTTAGGGTCTTTTGCATTAGCATTGCATGCATAGTGCATATTTGGGGATGGATGCAGGTACTTATTGAGCTCTGGAAGCATAAGGAGTTGATGGCACTGGGATGGAGCTTTGGATTCGCACAAGGAGCTGATGGAAGAAGAGGCACAACACTCGACCATAGTGGTCGAGTGGTTTTCCGCTTTTTTCTATTTTGTCTTTTTCTGAGTTTGTCATTTAGTATTTTAGGAGATGTATTAACCCTAATAGGGTACAAAACCACTTTATCAGCTCTAAATCTATTTTCTCTGCCTCCAAAACGGTCGAGTTGACTGCTTGAGCTACTCTTCATCTGGATGCACACCAGGTCTAAGGGAAGCCACAACCTAATTCAGTATCTGGACGATATGTAGCTACACCATAGGCCACAACAGGAAAGGGTTGTAGCTATACCACCACCAACGATGGCAGAAGCACCAGTCAGACCTCGCACAATAGGAGCTGGAGACGCTCCAAACACGCACACACAGAGACAAGGGATAGTACCTCCAGCCATGCAGAACAACAGTTTTGAGATAAAGAGTGGTCTTATGTCCATGGTGCAGGGAAATAAATTCCACGGTTTGCCTCTGGAAGATGCTTTAGATCACCTCGACGAGTTGGATTGCCTTTGTGGTCTCACAAAAATCAATGGGGTAAGCGAGGATAGCTTCAAACTACGTCTTTTTCCCTTCTCTTTAGGTAACAAGCCCCACGAGTGGGAGAAGACACTACCACAGGGTACAATCATTTCTTTGGATGATTGTAAGAAGGTCTTCTTAGCCAAATTCTTCTCTAACTCTTGCACTGCCATGATTAGAAAAACTGGGGAAACATTTTCAGACGCTTGGGAGCGGTTGAAACTCTATACCAGTCAGTGCCCTCATCAAAGTTTTAGCAACAAATCTCTCCTCATCACTATCTACAGAGGCGTCTTACCTAAGATCCGAATGCTTCTAGACACCACCAGCAATGGCAACTTCCTCAACAAAAAAGTTGATTTTGGATGGACATTACAATGAGGAATTTGATAGAAGCAGCAGAGAATCCATTGATAGTGAGGATAGGCAGAAGAAAGAGATCAAAGCGCCAAAGGAGAAACTGGATAGGCTGTTGCTGGTTCATTAGAAATCCATGAACTTTGTTGGAGAAGAAGAGCAGTATCAGATTCAAGATGGGGAGGCTGATCAGTTAGAGGAAGGGAGTTACATCCAGAATCAAGGAGGATTCACTGAGGGAGTCAGCAACTACAAGACCAATCCCAACATCTCGTATCGAAGCACCAATGTGGCAAATCCACAAGCTGAAGGATACCCTACACAGGAACAGGCTCAGAACAAACCATTTGATCAATACAATCAGAACCAAGGGTATGCTCCTAAACAACAACAGGTTGGTTTTCAACAACAGGCTCCTGCTCTGAACCCACCACCAGGATTTGCACCTCATCAATCTCAGATTGTCCCTGACATTGGTATGAAGAACATGTTACAACAAATTATTCAAGGACAAGCGAATGCTGTCTTAGAGCAGAACAAGAGGGTTACTGACTTGAAGCATCACATTGATAGCTCTTACAATGACCTCAACAATAAGGTGGAGACTCTGAATTCAAGCCTTAAGTATCTAGAGAACTTAGCTTCATCTTCCTCTACCAAAACTGAAGGTCAACTACCAGGAAAGGTAGTTCAAAACCCTAAAGATTCTGCAAACAAGAAGCTTATCCAGCCACATTGTTTGTGATTCAAGCCGTTTTAGCAACAACAATGGAGGTGTGTGACTTGCACTCTTTTTCCCTCTTCTTCGTTTTCTCCCAATGGGTTTTCCAAGAGAGGTTTTTCATGAGGCAAGCCCACACACTCTTTCTCAGCCCATTGTTGTTCTAAAGCCCAACAAAAACTGTTTTAATTTTTGAATTCAGACTTATTTTAATTATTGCATTATGTTTTCGAGGTGTATTAAGTGCTGAACATGCAGCCAAGCCTGTACTCTTTAAAACTCTCTTTCTTCTTCATTGTTGGATTTATCAAAACTTTTCTTATTAAAAATCTCTTTATGAATTCGTTTGGTCATGAGTTTGTGTGTGTAATATCACAATCTCCACTTGTGGCTGCTTTTGGTGTGTTATATCCAAGCAGAATCAAGCCTGAAATTTCAAAGGACCCTCCGCAACCTTTGAAAGTTTCACTCAAACCCTAAAAAGTCACCAACCTTCTCTCAACCACACGGAGTGTAATCTAGGGGCTGGGATCTCATCAGATCGAGATTCTATCAAGTTGTATAAGAGCCACTTTGTGTTAGGTTGAGAAGTTAAGTCATTCCATCTGTTTTCCTGTAATAATTTTCTAATTATTTGGCTTGTGTTCAAATTGTGAAACCAATTGGATCTAAACCGAATTTGAGTATAGTATTTGTTAAAATTGGTTTCAGAATATTTGGATGTGTTTTGATAATTTTTCGAGATTGATTTCTGAGAACAGTCGTTGTTAGGGTTCATCAGATGAAATTGAATACCAAGAGTCATTTTCATGTCCTTAAGTGTTAGGATCGATTCTGTTGTCAAAAGGACTTTCTACTGGTGTTGTGTTGTGTTTCTTTGCAGAATATGGTGTCCGATCATAGTGAATCAAGCCGCAAAAGCAACAAGCTTCTCGTTGAAGCGATTTCAAAAATGGAGCAATTGTGGGATAGGAAAACGGATGCCATTTGTCAGGGACTTCGTCAAGAGAAGAATAGAGCATGACAAAGGAGGGAGCAAGAACTTAATCCCAAGCCACCAGACAATACATTGAGATCAACTTGGCGTAATCCACATAAAACCGCTCAAGCTCCCAAATCTAAGTTGTCTTTTGATTCTGATTTTAAATCTATTAATGTGCTTCAACTTTATAAATTTTCAGGGAAAAGAAACTACTTAGAGTGGTAAAGAAACATGGAAGATTGGTTTTACTACAACTGCATCTGGAAGTAGAAAAGATTATGTTGTGCAATTGACCTGCTCGTAGGAGAAGCATATAAGTGGTGGTTGCAAAAAAAAGATGGTCACAAGTTCTACAAGGAGCCAACTATCACCACCTGAGATCATCTCAAGAAGCTGTTAAGAGATCAGTATGCACCAAAGCACAAGAACAAAGTCCAAACTACTACAGAACTTCTAAGAAAGAAGATCACGGCCTCAACAGATTCAAAAGGTGTAAAATCAGAGAACAAGAAGACTGATGAACATGGCAAAGAAACCAGCCTCAACAACAACAACAAGCTGTTGATAGAAGCACTTACAGTTCGTATTGAGCAGGTAATGAATAAAGAATTTGATGTGATTTGTCAAAAGCAAGAGCAACAGAGGCAGTCCAGTGCTAAAACGGATCATAAAAAGTCGACCCTGCCAGAACTGAGTTCATCTCAATTTGAACCATCAGGAAAGCACACTCAAGCTAAGGTAAGTGATCAATTGGGCCAAGTTGTTTTGAAAAATTCTTATGACATGATAACACTCTTGTCTTGTCCAAAAGAAGCTGAAAAAGGTACAAGTAAAAGAGAGAAACGTCTTGAAATACACAGTTCACTTATCTGTCCAGATGAGACATGTGAGAAACTTGCACTTGAACCATGTGCACCACCTGTTGTTGCTTCAGGAGAAATAATTATCACAGCTGAGTCTATGCAACACTTTTTTCTTGGTACCAGAATAAGTGAAACTCAGAATCTGATTCAACATTGGCATAATTTCCTATCAGGTCATAGTTTTAAATACTCTATTTTTAAATCCTCCACTTCAAATATAATGCACTTGTTCTTTCCCATGAGTACTCAGAAAGGAAGAGGAGGCATGGAGAAGCATAAGTACTTAGGAGAAGTAAAAAAAAGGAGGAGCAAATTTGAGGTTCAATTCCCAAGCCATAACAACATGAGAAGAGCTAAAGGTGCACTGAACACATAGGCAATCAAAGGAAAGCCACCAGATATATGCGAACAAACTCCACAACAATGAACTCGAGGTAACTATCTAGACTCTTAAAAACGAATGAAGCGTAATATGCTTTCTATTGGTACAGATCAGACAGTTTTAAGAACAAAAGTTAGCAAAAACAGGGAGTATGATGCTGAACGCAAGCCGAGCATCTATCAAAATCAAGAACTCAAGTTCAGAAGAGCAATAAGGACTTATTACAAAGCTATGAGTATAAGTGATGTGGAAGACATCAACATGAGCTTAACTAGAGCAACATAAGTCCTAGTTTCCGATCAGCAACAATGCCAAGGATACTTTTGCGTTCCTACAACTTAAATCAACAAGCCTGGGGTATGGAAACTTAGTCAAAGATTCTTCAATGTTGAACGATGAACCACGAGATGCATTGCTTATGCTCAGATCAAACTACAATCACTCGCAAGGTAAGCCTTTAAACATCCCACCAGATTCTTGGTATATTTTTTTGTTTTGATGCAGGTTATGGGAAACACAAAGAAGAAATTCACTTAAGACGACATCAGTCCAGAAGAGTTCCCACTGATCTAGAACAAGCTTTACGCCATGGATGGACACCAGCAATCATAATACGCGCTAGAGACAAAGAACTTGAACTGGCCGAGATAAAGCAGATTTGAGGACAAATCTTTTTCAAGTGGGAAAGGATGATATGATCCTGGAAAGCTTGGAGTCTAGAGCTATGTAGCAGCTTGAACATAAGGAGTTTAGAGTCAATGAGCAGTTTGAAACCGAGGATGGAGCTGAAGAGGAAATACTCCAGATTGGGGGCTGCCTTAAACAAGAAGCTTATCCAGCCACATTGTTTGTGATTTAAGCCGTTTAAGCAATAACAATGGAGGTGTGTGACTTGCACTCTTTTTCCCTCTTCTTTGTTTTCTCCTAATGGGTTTTCCAAGAGAGGTTTTTAATGAGGCAAGCCCACACACTCTTTCTCAGCCCATTGTTGTTCTAAAGCCCAACAAAGCCTGTTTTAATTTTTGAATTCAGACTTATTTTAATTATTGCATAATGTTCTCGAGGTGTATTAAGTGCTGAACATGCAGCCAAGCTTGTACTCTTTAAAACTCTCTTTCTTCTTCATTTTTGGATTTATCAAACCTTTTCTTATCAAAAATCTCTTTCTGAATTCGTTTGATCATGAGTGTATGTGTGTAATATCACAATCTCCACTTGTGACTGCTTTTGGTGTGTCATATCCAAGCAGAATCAAGCCTGGAAGTTCAAAGGACCCTCTGCAACCTTTGAAAGTTTCACTGAAACCCTAAAACGTCACCAACCTTCTCTCAACCACACGGAGTGTAATCTAGAGGCTGAGATCTCATCAGATCAAGATTCTATCAGATAGTAGCAGGGTATGAAGTTATTTTGGAGGAACAACTGCAAGAGATAGAAGCCAAGATGCCTTTGAAAGGAGCAATCAAATTGATGGATCCATCCAAGAATTTCATGAGAGATAGGATGTTAAAAAGAATCAAGGATCAAGAAGGGAACTCTAGTGCTTGCTGACATATCAATCAGGTTACCCCATGGATTGTTGGAGGATCTCCCAGTTGGAGTTGGGCATGTTGAAGTGCCAATTGATTTTATAGTGTTGGAGATGGATGAGGAGCCAAGGAACCCTCTTATCCTTGGAAGACCATTCTAGCTAGTGCTGGTGCACTCATTGATGTCAAGATGGGTAAAATTAAATTGAAGCTTGGGAATGACCTGGTTTTGAGGTTTGAGATTGACAAAGGTGCCATGAAACCCACAATTGAGGGACAACTATTTGCCATTGAAGATATCCACCAGGAACAAGATGTAACAATGGAGAAGCTGCCAAGTTACATCCATCTTGGTGATGAAGTGGAACCCCTAAATTCACCACCAGAATCTTTAGATTGGCTCAATCACAGAGACTATCAAAGTGATGAGGAAGAAACCTATCTAAACAACTTGACACTTGAGAACCAGTTGGGTAATCCAACAAGAGAGAGTGTAAAAGTGTTTACCGATGCTGAGTCTTACTCAGGGACCACATCACAGGACCCAAGCAAGCATAGCTCAAGGAAAGGCTATCAAATCTCTACAAGATGCTCTGGGATTTTTGATCAAAGAAGTAGAGTCTCTGAAGACACAAGCGATGGAGCTCAAGAGAAATCAGAATAGTTCCTCACCCAGAGTGGTTACAAAGCAAACAAATGGACCTGGGCTTAGTAGAAGATTCCTAATGGCTACAAGAGCATCTTCTTTTAGGACATCAACTGAGGATAACAAGGAGAGGACCTTAGAGCCTTTCCCTGGTCCACCACATATATGAACCCTGTAAGGAAAGTCAAGCTAAGTGACTTAAAACAAGGTCACTTGGGAGGAAGTCCCATGGTTATTTTTTACATATCCTTATTTAATTTTGCTTTAGATTTTTGGTATTTGTATATTTTTCTCTAATGTTGTGTCTCTCAAGATGCCATGAAAAAGTGCTACAGACCAAGGGGAATGGAGGTCGAGAGATGCCAAAGCAATCACAATGCATCGGTGATGCACTCGACCACACCACTCGACCCTATGGTCGAGTGGCCATGTTTTTCTGAAAATCTTAACTTTTAATCTCAGCCACTCATTAAAATTTTAATCTAAACCCTACTTTTTAAAAAACCCCAGACGCCTTTCTCTCTCTTTTCTCTTTCATTTTCGCAATGGAGAGCTTTTGAAAGAATTTTCTTCAACTCATCCTTTCTAAAATTTTCGAATTTAAGTTTCACTGAATAAAACTCTGCAACCATGTCTTCTCACACTGGTGATTGTGATGCACCAATGTAAGTTTTCAAAACTCCAAAACCAATTTTCCAAATAATTCTGGGTTAGGTTTTTGGATTTCAAATTTCTTTCACAACATCATTGATGCATGTAACTAAAATCTATTTGTGAAGAGCTTATGGTGCTAAAGGTTGCATAGTGAATTGATTTCCATAGTTTGAAATTTTTTGGGATTGTTATCTTCATGTTCTTGAGCTAAGCCTTGAACTTTTAAAATTTAGCTTGTTGTGAATTTGAAATTCGCATTACCATTAGCTTGTTTAAAGCATATATTGAACATGTTGAAATGCATTGCTAATTTTAAACAAGTTTTCAAAATATCTGGGAAATCATTCCTGTACAGAATTTGATTAGGATAACTTAAATTCCGAATCCTGTTTGTTTGGAAAGGATGGCTAACGGTTCCCCAATGTTTGTATAAGCTTATGATTCTTTGAACCAGATGATTGATCCGACTCAACCATTTTACCCGATTCAAAGATCATTGGAAATATTTTGATGAACTCGACCGAACATGTTGAGTGGGTTGCTCGAGTGGTTCATTACTTTGGCTAAAATTTAAATATTGTTCGTTTCAGGGATTCAAATGCGACCACAAGGAGATTAACCAAGAGAAGAGCACTAGAGATTGCTGAGAATTCGGAAAGAGAGTTTCCAGAGCAAGAGAAGACATTGCTTAAGGGAAAAGGGTACTACAAGGAGATGAGGAGGAGAGAACTGAAACTGAAGATCTGGGGAGAAACAGTTGTCAGGATGACGAGGGAAATGAGTCCGAAGAACTGGTGAGCCAACTCAGTCAAGAGAAAATGCTAATAGATTTGATGAAGGGCATGACCTTTTTGGGAATAAGGTATCCACATTGGCCAACAATGGATGCTTTGGGGATCATCAGAGAGGTTGAGCTCCTCCTCGAGCAGAGTGACCTACTGTCATTTGTGGCAAACCATATGAAGGGTACCAAGATGAAACTGCCATTTTCTGAGCACCTTACAGTTGAGATTATACCAAGATGAACATGATGCTGAGTCAGATGGAGGATTAGATACATATACTTCAAGGTCAGAGAGGATGAGTACACTATGGGACTACGCCAAGTGGACACTATATATGCCTTTAAGGAAGGACCTTGGACATATCAGGACTACAGCAAAAAAGAGCTGAATGGGCTTTGGGAACTCATGGGAGGCAAGGACATTTACACCTTCTCCAGGTCTAAGGGCTCCGAAATGTAACCCCGATATTAAAAGCATGTGGCGTTGATCTTAAATCCAAGAGGGAAGAGCCATAATGGCTTGATATGGAGTGTCTTCACAACTTTTTCATCATTGATAGGACTATGGTCCAGGGGAAAAATGTGTATAACTTCATTCACCCTCAAGCTGGAAAGGCCAAGATCCTGTTGCCATTCGATGAGCTCCCAAAGTTAAATAGAGGAAGGGATGCAGATTTTATTCCCCCATTAGAGGCCTATATGATCCGACATCATCTGCGGAGTCAGAAGCCTACGACGAGATACTTAGGGGCTGGATGCAAGCAAACAAAGAACCTGAGGTGTTCCACTTAGAAGAAGAAAGAAAAAACCTCAAGGAAGCTAATAAGAAGATAGCTTTGCTCCAAAAATGAAACAAATGGCAATACAAGACTATCAAGTCTTTTGTCAAAACTGTAAAGGAAATCTCGGGGCAACTTAAGAGCCTACAGAAGAAGCATAGTGACACTCCTCAAAGGAGTATAAAGCTTGGGTTCTTGGGGAGAAGTAGTTCACTTACAGGGCAGTCAAGGAGGCCTGGTTTCAAGTCACCATCCCGAAGATCATTTGTAGAGATAGGGCAAAGGAAGAGGAGAGCCGAGTTCCCAGTAGAGCACCTAGAGTCCGATAGACCAGACCCGACCCCAGCTCGACCAGATGAGTCGAGTACCCTAATCGAGCTCACCGACATCGAAGAAAGCATGACAGCAGCAACTGATGCCTTCTTCACAGCTGCTTCACAATGAGGTACCAACACCAATGCCCACCATTGTATAAACCATTGCATTGTTTCTCGTTCTTGTTTTAGTCTTCTTTTATTTCCAATCTCTCAAACCTTCTTTTCAATTTCTATTACACAAGGGACTATGTAATTTAAGTTTGGGGGAGGGCCTGAGAGATACATTTAACTCATCTTTTGTTTTCTTATTCAAATTTAGCATGCATCTAAGTGCATTTAAAAACTATAAAATTTTGAAAATTTTTGAAAAAAATCATTTCACAACAGCAGAGTGTCATGTAGTTCATTTATCACCCTTGTTAATCCAAGTAGCTGCTCCCAGCTTTGGAGCAGTTCCCCCAATATACCAAGCTTACCCTCTTTCAAACCAAAAACTATTTATGAGTGTGAGCCTTATTCCAAATTGAACTTAAGGGAAAGTGTTAGGTTTAGGCCGACAGGAATGGTTTCCCACGTAGATTATGGTTCACATTTTTTGAACCAGGGTAGGACTACGGAGTTTGAGCTTTGGGTGTGGGTCTGTGTTTGAAAAGAAAAAGTGGAAAAATAAAGAAAAGAATGAGAGTGCCAAGAATTCTTTGGAGAGGATAGTTAAAAACATTTGTGTCTATTAAAGGATTGGGAAAGAAGATAAGATAAGAAATAGGCTCTGTGCATAAAAAATATGAGAATAAAAAAACATATATATATCTATCACTCGACCAAAGTGGTCGAGTGGCAGCCTAGCAGTTAAGAAAAATCCCCAATACGCTAGAAATAATAAAATATAGAAAAATCCTCTCCTTAGAAAAAAATAAAAAAAGGAAAAAGATAAAGATTGATCCAGAGTTGAGAAAAGAATGATTGCCTTGAGAGAAAAGAAAATAAAGCTTTAGAACTAGGATCATTTTCTGTATCCTTGTTTAGGAGGAGTCAGTTGTGTAGTCATGGGTAGATGGGAGTCTATTCTTGTATGCATCAGTTGGCTTTTACCTTTAGCCTTGTCATGTAGTTCAATCCATTCTAAAGAGAGATCCCAGTTACTATGTGCTTAAACCTGAGGAAGAAAAGGTCATTTTTGCCTTTTAAAACCTGTCCCTCTAACCAAATGAGTTCAGTTGTAACATATAGCATGATTCACTGGTTGCAGTTAATGATTGTTTAAGGGATCGGTTACTCTGAATGCATGTGTAGGCTGAGGCTGAGTTCTTGATTTTGTTGTGATGAGTAGAGCTAAGGTTTTTGAGTAGGTACCACCTGTTTTGCATCCTAGAATTGTTAACTAGGATATTGATGTTATCTGTTTTACCAATTTGCTTTGGTCCTGAGACCCCATTTTCAAACATGTTCTCCAGTTTATCCTTGTTTATTTTCTTGTGGGCAAGCAAAGGATAAGTTTGGGGGAGTTGATATCTCTGTATTTTACATGATTTTAGCATATGTATATATATATATATATATCATTTTAGTTAGCTTTCACGCCTTGTTCATACCATTATATGCATCGTTCATCCACTTAGGAGATTTAGGGTCTTTTGCATTAGCATTGCATGCATAGTGCATATTTGGGATTGGATGCAGGTACTTATAGAGCTCTGGAAACATAAGGAGTTGGTGACACTGGGCTGGAGCTTTGGATTAGCACAAGGAGCAGATGGAAGAAGAGACACAGCACTCGGCCACACCACTCGACCATAGTGGTCGAGTGGTCTTCCACTTTTTTTATTTTATCTTTTTCTGAGTTTATCATTTAGTGTATAAGGAGATGTATTAACCCTAAGAAAATCTAAAGAACTAAAGAACCTCTAAAAATGCATGAAAATAAAAAAGCAAGAAAATAAAGTAAATCTAAATAAATCTAAAGAAAAGAATAGAAATTGTGTGCTACTTCACACGCTTCGGAACTCACTGAAATGACTTGGCAAAATTTGGATCTTGACGTGAGATCTGGCTGGAACTCTTCCGGTTTGGGGATGGACTATCGAGTCTTGCTCCTTCACACGAATTTGGGAAAATGGACTAGACTTTGAATGGAATCTCGATCTTCTTCTTCTTACACCAATAAACTCTCCAACTTCTCTTTCTCTCTTCTCCCTTCTCTCTTCTATCTAGTCTTTTTATTTTCGGATCTGGTGACTAAAATTGGGGAGAGTAAGCCTTGTATTTATAGGAGAAGGAGGCATTGGCTGCTTCTTCACCAACCTAAAGTCTTCTAGCCCTCTAAATCGAACCAGAATATTTTTTTATCAATGATACGTGCATATATCCCGACACTTTGGATAGACGGTCTGAATTGCTTTCCCAATTGATCGGTGTCTATCAGAGACAATTGCAAGCTTTTTATCATCTGGGATCACATAGTTTAGTTGCTTGAAAAATCATTCTATTGATTCATCATTTTCAGTATCAACCACGACGAAAGCTATAGGAAATATCTGAAAATTACCATTTTGAGCTGTTGCGGTAAGAAGTGTACCTTTGCATTTTCCTCTTAAAAAAGTACCATTAACCACCACCACTTTTCTCATGAAAGAAAATCCGTTAATACTTGCACCAAATGCTAAAAAAAAATATTTGAACCTTTGACTCTCATCAACTTCAAGTTGCATTAGTGATGAGAACGTGACCAGCAAGGAACTTGAACCGGAACCACATGAGGATGAAGAGGACCATGAGCATCAAGGGAAGCAGCTTGTACCCGAGCAAGGACATGAAGATTTGCACATTCCCCTTGAGCCCATCAATCGGTCCAAGCAAGCTAGGCTTAAGACCACTTTGCAACACCTCCTCAACACTATATCAGGTAGTTTAGGAAGTGCTAATCCAACCACATTGGTTGTGATACAAGCTGCCTAAATGTTTTTGCCTTAGTTTGGTTTTGTCCCAATGGGTTTTCCAAACAAGGTTTTTAATGAGACAAGGCCTCATCACTTATTCAAAATCCTCTTGATAAACCCAAGCCCATTTCTTTCTTCTCTAGCCGCGGCAATGCATTCAAGGGATCGGTCAAAGTAATTCAAAATATGGTTTAATGATTGTAGAATTCCAAGAGTTGTATTTTGTTAGTTTCATGCATCTTGAACCCTATATGTATCCGCCTCCTTTCTTCTTTTCAATCTATCAAACTTCTTAATTAAAATCTCTTTCTAATTTGTTTGATCAATCTCTCGCTTTTGTGATCAGATACTATTCCCACTTAAGCAAGCTCGAAAGTCTTAGGGAGCTTTCCACCATCCTTAGGAAGTTTCGTACGTTCCACCCCTTGTTCACTAGTCGGGTATTAACCCTTCTCCAAACAAGTTCTTGATAGTCCAAGGGTCATTCATAGCCTTTGGAAGTATCACCTCAATCCATCGCTCGATCCTTGTCCTGATCTACGTAGCCGTTCATCGTCATTCCTCGTACCAATCTACGTAGCCTTTCATCGTCGTTCCTCGTCCCGATCTACGTAGTCGATCATCGTCGTTCCTCGTCCTGAACCACGTCGTCGATCCTCGCTGTTCCCTGTTCCATTCCTCGTGTCCATCACTGTCGCGTTGTTCCCAATCTACATCGTCAAGCCACGTCCCTCCTCGAGTCATCCTCGCGTCGGACCCCTCGCATTCCCGAGAACCCTCATTTCTGCAGTATAAACCCTGTTTCGATTCCCTGCAACCTGTTGGAGATCATCCGAGGACTCGATCCTATCAAGGATCACATCAAGTGGTATCAGAGCTTAACTCCACCCCAGGTTGTGTCTAACCCAATCCATTTCACCCCTTTACATTCCGCAGATGACTTAACGATTTGTTCTGTCGATTGTCAGAATTTTCATAATTATTTGGTGATTGATAAAATTGTGAAATCAGTTTTTAAAGAACCTATTACGAGTCTAGTTTTTGTTAAAATTGATATCGAAATTTTTGGACATGATTTGATGTTTTTACTTGACCGATCAACTTCAAGCGTTTTTCGCGAAAAGATTTCCTGCGATTTTCACTGTTTTTATTTTCATAAATTCGTTTTAATTGCTAAAATCGTGAAGTCAGTTGGGTCTGTTTTGAAAAAGAGTCTAGTATTTGAGAAAATTATTTTAAAAAATTTCGAACGTGTTTTGATAATTTACTCAGTTCGATCCAACCAAAACTGTCGCTTGAGATTCAAGCAAGCTTGCCGAGTATTTGTGGTTGAGATATCTTGGGCAGTTTTACTTGTTACTTGTTTGAATTTGAACAGGTACCATTGTGGAAAGCAGCTATGATGAAGAAGAATCCGCAAACTCCAACAAGCAGCTTCTTGATTCTTTTAGAGCTATGATGGATGAAAGCATAGCGACCATGAGAGCTGAACTAGAAAGATCCATAAATGACCGACTTAGAAGGCAACCACCGCCTTCTGATGCTGAGTAATACTATAGCCAATCCTCTAGATCACATCATTCATGGAGAAGACGACCAAGGGAGGATCAACCCCTTAGGATCAACCAAGCCAATCCTCGAGATCCCTTAGCCGGCCATAAGATCGAGATCCCATCATTCAATGGAACCAATGATCCGGAAGAATACCTAGAATGGGAGAAGAAGGTCGAGATAATCTTTGACTGCAGAGAATTCACCCAAGACCATAATGTTCGGATAGCCCCAACCGCATTCAAGGATTACGCTATGAGTTGGTGGGATCAGTTGGTGACTTCCAGGAGGAGGGCAGGTGATCTTCTTATTGAAACCTGGAACCAAATGAAGATTATTATGAGGAAGAGGTTTATACCTAGTCATTACCATAGAGAGTTGCATCTAAGGCTGAGGAATCTATCTCAAGGAGGTAAGTCCGTGGAAGAGTACTATAAGGAGATGGAAACCTTGTTGCTTAGAGCCAATGTGCGAGAAGATAATGAAGCCACTATGGCCAGATTTATGGGTGGCCTTAACAGAGAAATTATAGAGCGGCTTGAAGTCCACCATTATGTGGAAATGGAAGAGCTTCTCCATAAGGCTATCATGTTTGAGAAACAACTTAAGCGAAGGAACCCTAAGCCTGGGTACGCTTCTACGAGGTTTAACTAAACCCGAGATGATAGGCCGAACAAAGAATATAAACCATTTCCTAAATCCAAGCAAGAAGAGCCGCGACTTAAGGGTATTGACAAGGGATCAAGTACCAAAACCAGAGAGATCCAATGCTTCAAGTGTAAAGGATTTGGTCACTACTCAAATGCGTGCTCCAATAAGAGAACAATGGTGATTCGAGCCAATGGAGAGCTAGAATCGGAAGAAGACCATTCGGAGGCTGAATCTATAGAAGAACATGTCACCATGCCAACGGTGGGAAAACTTTTGGTCACAAGGAGAGCATTGAATTGCATACTAAGTTTGAGAAAAATGAGCAGAGAGAGAACCTATTCCATACTCGTTGCTTAGTGAAGGAAAAGGTTTGCAGTTTAATGATCGATGGAGGAAGTTGCACCAATGTGGCGAGTGAATCCATGGTAGAGAAACTTGGGCTAGCGATTATTAAAAGAGCTAGGCCTTATAAGTTACAATGGCTTAACGATGAAGGAGAATTGGAAGTCAAGAACCAGGTTCTAGTTCCTTTGTCTATAGGAAAATATGAAGACGAGGTCTTATGTGACATCTTACCAATGGATGCCGGCCATATACTCCTTGGAAGACCTCGGCAATCCGATCGAAAGGTAATGCATGATGGGTTCACCAATAGGTATTCATTTGAGTTTAAGGGCAAAAGGAACATCCTAGTACCGTTATCCCCACAAGACGTTCATCTAGATCAAATTGCCTTGAAGAAAAACAAAACTACTTCCGAAACCAAGCTCAAGCAACCAGCCAATCTTATGATCAAGCCTCAACAAGGGAGTTACTCACCATCCCTACTATTTGTATTTAAAGAATGCCTCCATACTAAGCAGCCCATGCAGGATCTATCTAGCAAAATTCGGTTTCTTTTGCAGGAGTTCCAAGACGTGTTCCCGGAGGAGAATCCACGTGGATTACCACCCATCCGAGGAATAGAGCACCAAATCCACTTCTTGCCCGGAGCTTCTCTTCCAAACAAACCCGCTTATAGGACCAACCCTCTAGAAACTAAGGAGCTTCAACAACAAGTCACTGAGCTCATGGAAAAAGGACATATTCCGTGAGAGCATGAGTCCATGCGCCATACCCGTTTTACTTGTTCCTAAGAAAGATGGAAGCTGGAGAATGTGTGTCGATTGCCGAGCCATCAACAATATCACTGTAAAGTATCACCACCATATACCTAGACTAGATTATATGCTTGATGAATTGCATGGTTCTAGCATCTTTTCAAAGATAGATCTTAAAAGCGGATATCATGAAATTAGGATGAAAGAAGGGGATGAATGGAAAACAACATTTAAAACTAAGCATGGATTGTATGAATGGTTAGTCATGCCTTTTGGGTTAACAAACTCACCTAGCACTTTCATGAGGTTAATGAACCATATCATTAGGGCATTCATATGTCGTTTTGTGATTGTCTACTTCGATGACATTTTAGTTTACAGCCGCAGCCTAGATGACCATGTGGATCACGTTAGAAAAGTTTTGGAAGTGCTTAGAAAGGCAACCTTGTATGCCAACCTTAAGAAATGTACTTTTGGAAAGGATAACCTTTTGTTTTTAGGTTTTGTGGTAAGGGCAGATGGCATTAAGGTTGATGAGGAAAAGACTCAAGCTATCAAAGAATGGCCAACTCCAACGAATGTAAGCGAAGTAAGAAGCTTCCATGGCCTTGCCGGGTTCTATAGGAGGTTTTTCAAGGACTTCAGCACAATAACAGCTCCACTTACCGAGGTTATCAAGAAAAATGTTGGTTTCAAATGGGAGCAAGCTCAAGAAGAGGCGATCCAAGCCTTGAAAAACAAACTCACACACGCTCCGGTTCTATCTCTTCCTAACTTCGATAAAAACTTTGAAATTGAATGTGATGCTTCAGGAATTGGCATTGGTGCTGTTCTTATGCAGGATCAAAAGCCCATAGCCTACTTTAGTGAAAAACTTGGAGGCACTACACTCAACTATCCAACATATGATAAGGAGCTCTATGCACTTATTAGGGCATTACAAACATGGCAGCATTACTTATGGCCCAAGGAATTTGTCATCCACACGGATCATGAGTCTCTTAAGCACCTCAAAGGAAAACATAAGCTCAACAAGAGACATGCCAAGTGGGTTGAGTTCATTGAAACCTTCCTATACGTGTTCAAGTACAAAAAAGGTAAGGAGAATGTAGTAGCCGATGCTCGTTCTCGAAGGTACGTTCTCTTAAACTCTTTGGAAGTCAAATTACTTGGTTTTTAGCAAATGAAAGAACTCTATGCCACTGATGATGATTTTAAAGACATATTTGCATCATGTGAGAAATCCGGTTCGGGAAAATTTTATAAGGCCGAGGGATACTTGTTTTATGAAAACCGGCTATGTGTTCCTAACTCTTCTTTGCAAGACTTGTTTGTCAAGGAAGCTCATGCAGGTGGACTTATGGGACATTTTGGCATAACAAAAACCTTAGCCATCTTGCAAGACCATTTCTTTTGGCCACATATGAGGCATGATGTGGAGAAGACGTGTCAACGATGTACCACATGTAAACAAGCCAAATCCACTATCCTAAACCACGGTTTGTATCTTCCTTTACCTATTCCATTGTATCCTTGGCATGATATTTCCATGGACTTTGTACTTGGTCTACCTAGGACCAAAACCGGTAGGGATTCAATCTTTTTGGTAGTGGACAGATTTTCTAAAATGGCACATTTCATACCATGTCATAAAACTGATGATGCCATTCATGTAGCAGGATTATTCTTTAAAGAAATTGTTAGGCTTCATGGCATGCCTAGGACCATTGTTTCGGATAGGGACACTAAATTCCTTAGCTATTTTTGGAAAACGCTTTGGTCTAAACTAGGAACTAGTCTTTGTTTTTCTACAACATGTCATCCGCAATATGATGGGCAAACTGAAGTAGTCAATAGAACTTTATCTGCATTGTTATGTGCCTTCATTAAAAAGAACCTTAGGACTTGGGAAGAATGTTTGCCTCATGTAGAATTTGCTTATAATCATGCTAGGCATTCCGCATCCAAATATTCTCCATTTGAAATTGTTTATGGGTTCAATCCCATCTCACCTTTGGATCTAATGCCTTTACCTTTGAGTGAAAAGAAAAGTCATGATGGGAAGAAAAAGGCTGAGTTTGTTAAACAGATTCATGAAAAGGCATGGAGCAATATTGAACATAAGACCAAGCTTTACACCAAGTATGAAAACAAGGGCCGCAAGGAGTTGATTTTCAAAAAAGGAGACTTGGTGTGGATTCATCTAAGAAAGGACTGGTTCCCTAATGAAAGAAAATCTAAGCTTATGCCTAGAATGGATGGACCGTTCAAAATCACGAAAAGGCTTAATGACAATGCCTACCAGCTGGATCTCCAAGTTAAGTACCAAGTGAGTTCAAGTTTTAATATTACTAATCTAGTGCCTTATTTCGCAGATGAAACCGATTTGAGGTCAAATCCTTTTCAAGTGGGGGAGGATGATGAGAACGTTACCAGCAAGGAACTTGAACCGGAACCACATGAGAATGAAGAGGACCATGAGGATGAAGGGAAGCAGCTTGTACCCGAGCAAGGACATGAAGATTTGCACATTCCCCTTGGCCCCATCACTCGGTCCAAGCAAGCTAAGCTTAAGACCACTTTGGAACACTTCCTCAACACTATACCGGGCAGTTTAGGAAGTGCTAATCCAACCACATTGGTTGTGATACAAGCTGCCTAAATGTTTATCAAGAGAGGTGATGAGTCTTGCACTCTTTTTCTCTTAGATTGGTTTTGTCCCAATGGGTTTTCCAAACAAGGTTTTTAATGAGACAAGGCCTCATCACTTATTCAAAATCTTCTTGATAAACCTAAGCCCATTTCTTTCTTCTCTAGCCGCGGCAATGCATTCAAGGGATCGGTCAAAGTAATTCAAAATATGGTTTAATGATTGTAGAATTCCAAGAGTTGTATTTTGTTAGTTTCATGCACCATGAACCCTATATGTATCCGCCTCTTATCTTCTTTTCAATCTAACAAACTTCTTCATAAAAATCTCTTTCTAATTTGTTTGATCAATCTCTTGCTTTTGTGATCGGATACTATTCCCACTTAAGCAAGCTCGAAAGTCTTAGGGATCTTTCCACCATCCTTAGGAAGTTTCATACGTTCCACCCCTTGTTCACTAGTCGGGTCTTAACCTTTCTCCGAACAAGTTCTTGATAGTCCAAGGGTCATTCATAGCCTTTGGAAGTATCACCTCAATCCATCGCTCGATCCTCGTCCTGATCTACGTGGCCGTTCATTGTCATTCCTCGTCCCGATCTACGTAGCCGTTCATCGTCGTTCCTCGTCCCGATCTACGTTATCGATCATCATCGTTCCTTGTCTTGAACCACGTAGTCGATCATCGCCATTCCCTGTTCCGTTCCTCGTGTTCATCACTGTCGCGTTGTTCCCAAACCACGTCGCCAAGCCACGTCCCTCCTCGAGTCATCCTCCCGTTGGACCCCCTCACATTCCCGAGAACCCTTTTTTCCGCAGTCTAAACCCCATTTCGATTCCCTGCAACCTGTTGGAGATCATCCTAGGACTCGATCCTATCAACGATCACATCAGTTGGTGTCCCAGGACTTGCTATGTGTATCATATATAAATAAGCAGGGAGCTAGTCATATCCACTCTCAGGAGTACCTCTAACCAATTTTCATGTGTATCGTAGTGTTTGGTAAACTCTCTTATCCAACCCATAATTCTCATATACCATATCAATGAATTCATCATATATTCCCTTGCAGAATTCGAGAAGCACTCTTGCTATCAACAACAAACGATCATCTATTATTAGCAAATATCCATTTTCCAGATACAAGGATGATGCGCTGCATGATAAGCAAATAGAGAAAGAATAAGATAAAATATCATGAAAAGGAATAACTTGGAGGTGACAATAGAAAACTAAAAGAATTTTTGGGGAAGAAGAAGAAGGAGGATGATAAGACCCTAATCGTAACATTTATGTTTTTTTTTTAAATTCAATTTTTCGTTATTAATTAAGAAAACTAATGAGAAAATCTTTGATAACATTAATGGTAAAAAGTATGTGGTAACATAGCTGCAACAAATCTACCACAATAAATCTACAGATACTAAGAATATCATTCTAGTAAATTTAATGTATGTGGTAAACGGAATTACACCAAATCTTTTACGTAAAAAAGATTAATAAATCAGCAATAACTATAACAAAATCTGCAGTAACTAAATTGTTATTCTAGCAATTTATCTTTTGTAAACAAATCTACGGTCACTAGTATGTGAAACCTTTCTCTGCTATAACTAAAAATAAACATTTACGATGGAAAAATAAGTGTACAATATAAATCTACGGAAAAATAAAAATTCTGCCGTATTAGTTCTAACACTTTAGGAAAATGAGATAATCTACAACCTCTATCATGAGGTACAGAAAAAATCTACGGAGGGTAAAAGTATCTGCGGTGAATTAGAAAATCTATTACCACTAAAACTTACAAAGGTACGGTACAAAAAAAATATACAAAACAAATATACGGTAAAACTAAAAATCAGCCATACTAACGAATCTGCAACAACTAAAAATCAGCCATACTAACGAATCTGCAACAACGTCGAACCACAGATTTATGTTGCAGATTTTTTGTCAATAATGGCAAAGTCTTAAATATTTGTAATTTAAAAAAAGAACAGAAGTATTGCTGACGTGGTATTAATTTATAATGGTATGTCTGGAATTTACTTTTTTCTAACAAATGGTATTAAGGTATTTTTGTGATAAAAAGAACTTATCTAACATTAATTTTTCTTATGATAAGTTAGTCATTAAATCAAAATATAGTATTATTCTAGTCATTTTCCCTAAAATCTAAATCATGTTTTGATTAGTCTGACTATATGAATATTCAACTTGATTCCAGCCGAACGACAGAAAAAATAATTATAAATCTATGGGAAAAGTTCATAATAATCTGTGTATGACTTAATAAATCTTGCAAAGTAAAATGTCTACAAAGAGAATTGCGGCAGAAAGAATTAGAGGAACTTTGTGACATCGGATCCTCTGCATAGCACGTGAGGTTGTGCTCCTTTTATCTTGGCTCTGTCTTACATTATACAGCCTCCAAAATTTGTTATTTTATTGTAGTTTTTTTCTTTATCTCGCTTTTTGAGGTTCGTGAAATTGTATGGTTAATCTTTGATAATGCTCTTAAAAATAACAGTCCACGACTCCACGTGCCTTGTACTTTTCCGAATTGGTCGGTTCTGACTTATGTGAGTGTTACACTAATAAAACAAGTATTTATGCCCATGTTGTGTAGTGTTTTCATCATTATTTCAAGAACAATGATTGTTAGGTTTTACAGTATCCTAAGAAATTAAGAAGACTAGATTTTTAAACAATTTTACCAAGGGTTTCCTGTGTGTTCTCCAATTGGAAAATTAAACACCTCGGCCAGCACGTAAAATACAATTTTACCGTAAACTTTTGTAACTTAGTATTATCGGAACATTGAAATTATATTATTTTATAGAAATCAAAGTATAAAGAAAATTTTAAGATATAATTCCTTTGTTCCATATGAATAGATGGTTTAGAATTTTTTTATTTTATTTCATTTATTAGATATTTTGCAAGGTTCTATGAAAAAAGTTAACTATATTTAATTTTTGTGACTATAAAAACAATATTAATTTTTGTGAGTGTATTACGGAAATTGAGAAGATCTGCTCGGCATTTCTATGATCAGTTCCAGACTTGAATAGTCATAAAGCAAAGCTCACCTGGGCTGAGGTTTGTAAACTGCAGACAGAAGGTGGACTGGGTTTAAAATCAATCGTGGAGGTAAACAAAGTGTGTTGTTTTAAACTTATATGGCAGATTGTTTCAAGTAAGAATTTTCTCTGGATTGATTGGATTCATAGGGAGTTGATTCGCACAAGTTCTTATTGGTTACTAAAGAGGAACACAAGTATGGGTTTTTGGATGTGGAAGAAATTATTCAAGTATAGGCAACATGAAAAGGAGTTCTTATGTAGTACCAAAACTTACTTTTGGTATGATAATTGGTGTCCAGTTGGGAGGATTCATAATCTTCTTTGATATGATCCTAGGTGGTGATCACGACCCGATTTCGACATCGAGAGGTTAAGATGATAGTGATTGGTTGCTAGACCCGATTAACGAGCATCTAGAAGTTTGAATGGATTGAATGTCGCCAGAAAAATATGCGGAATGTCCATTTAATGAGACTAAGAGTGCCTACTTCGAATCACACGAAAAAGGAGAACAATGATCTATGCTTAAAAAGGTTATTGATAAAAAGATAGAAAAGTCTTACAAGAGATCTCGACCCCCGTATAAAGAAGAGGAGGCGAGAAGGAGAAGAGACAAGACAATAAAGAGAGATGAGTTTCAAAACATGCTTCAAAAACTCATACTCGGACCATGCAAATAAACAATTTCAAATTCTAAAATACAAAGAAAGATAGATAAGAAATAGATAGATGGGCCAAACCAAATGATGCTTAGAGACGAGCCTTGTGATGGATTGGACTAGAGGTTGGCAATAATGAGCATATGAGCCACATGGCTCATTATAAACCTCACTCGGAAAGCTCAGTGGGACAAAACCGAACTAAGGGAAAATGAGTGCGAGTGGATCATTTGGCCAATGCTCTAGCCTTCTTGGACTTGTATCATGACCAGAGTGGACTTGATACAATACGTAGGGTCCAAGTCATCCCCTGGAGTCTTCACTTGTTGTAGTAAAACTCCTTGCTGAAATTCACTTGTTCTTTATCGAGGCATAGCTCGAAACGGTACCTCCAAAGCATCCTTAGCCCCTTATTTGATTTCCTAGTCTTCACATGCTCCTAGTTCCTGCTCCAACTCCTTAGTGCCTCCTAGGATCATATCATCCTCCCCTAGTTGAAAAGGATTTGCCCTCAAATGCGTTTGATCTGCCACAAAAGGAACCAAATCATAAACATTCAAAAAGGACTAATGGTGTACTTACCTTGGAGATCAAGTTTATATGCGTTGTTGCTGATCTTTTCGATGATACGGAAAGGTCTATCTATTCTTGGCTTTAGTTTGGACTTTCTTTCTTTGGGAAACTTTTTTTTTCTGAGGTGTAACCAAGCAAGATCTCAAACTTCGAATATAAGTCCACGTCTTCCCTTGTTAGCTATCTTCATGTATTGTTCATTTTTCTTCTCTATATTCTTCTGAGCCGCTTTGTGGATCTATTTAACAAGTTCAGCATTTTTTTTTCCATCGAGACTTGTTCTTTCATTCAAAGGTAAAAGGGGGTTTGAACCATAGGAGACAAAGAATTAAAACCATAAATAATTTTGAATGGTGAGAACTTAAAAGCAGAATGCACATGATGATTAGATGCAAATTCTACAAGGGATACATCATCAGTTTTATTGCATGCAATGAAATGAGCCATTTTTGAAAACCTATCAAAACCAAAAGTATTGAATATTTTCCATTTCTAGTAGTAGGCAATCCAAGCACAAAATCCATAGAAATATCAGTCCAAGGATTAGAAGGAATAGGTAGAGGAGTATAGAAACCAT
This sequence comes from Cardamine occulta, assembly GCA_028015245.1. Taxonomy (NCBI): domain Eukaryota; kingdom Viridiplantae; phylum Streptophyta; class Magnoliopsida; order Brassicales; family Brassicaceae; genus Cardamine; species Cardamine occulta. The sequence goes on from CM051371.1 coordinate 6,883,919, forward strand.
GAGCTTGAAACCTTAGATTTTGCTTGCTTGCATGTAACACACCGACTACAAATCCTTGTGACATATCTTTTCATATGTAGCCAATAAAAATGATCAAGTAACACCTTAAGAGTTTTGGCGACTCCAAAATGTCCCATTAGTCCTCCACTATGAGCTTTTCTAACAAAAAAATCTCGAATAGAACAGTTAGGCACACACAAGCGATTGTTATGAAACAGATATCATTCATGCATATAGAACTTGCTGATGTGATCAGGTTTTAAACCAATCAAACTTCTTGCAAGTGCACAAGACACACGCAATAGAATATAAAGGTAGTGACCCCACAGAGAGAATAGTGCACTTTAGCTCCTATAACTTGCAAACCTGAGAAAATACTAAAAAGACACAAAAAGACAAAAAAAATTAATCCTACTCAATAAAGACAATAAAAACATATAAAATCAAAGGTATAAAATCCTTAAAATCACGACACATCACTTGCCATTAGCAACATTTTCACAAAACTTATAAGCTTCTTTGAAATCAGGGTCCTCTTGATATCGATCTTTCAAATGCTCAAATCCCAGCAACTTTTCAAGAGTAAGAGTAGAGTGTACCTTCGTGTTAGTGCAAACATTATCGTACTCTAGCACTCAGAATCCAAAGGAGCTAGCTTCTGAAATCTCCATTGTTGGCACTTTAACATTCATTAAGTATAGGGGCAATCTCACAAAGGGATTATCAATCGTAATAAGGGCTAGTAATGGGGTGCCATTTAGTGGTGAAGGGGTTAGGTTCGCTGAATGAAATCCGGTGCAAGCCAATGCGCAAAATCACAATGAGACAGAAACCAAATATGGTGCACAACCTCATGAACCTTGGAATCTAAGTAAGCTCTAAATAAATCCTAATAGAGTTGCCATGGTGCCTAAGATAAATCTGAAACACAACAAAAAAGGTTTTGTTGTGGTTCCTGAATTGACTTCTTTCCCTTTTTTTGGATGAAAGGGATCGGTCGATTTATGATAGGATCGGTCGATCCCTCCTTCTTGTTTTCTTTTTCTGAGAAAAGGAAGTTGGAACTGGTTCTAACCATACAATAATTGTACCAATAGACAACTCAAACTAATGTAGATAAAGTACAAGTAGTAGAAAGCTTACATAAATATCCGTAGAAAACTTGGTTGTACCGGTCTCCATACTCTGTAGTTTTTGCACTTGGTTGCACATGCTCCTAATGAGTGATAGAGGCCAGTGGTCTGAATGAAAAGGGTGTGAAGGGTGTGGAACCAAGCTAAAAATGAACTTGCCTATTTGGATTTCGAATGAGAAGGGGTGAACTCCGAATGATACTTTATACGATATCGAGCCCCTAAGTGAGAAAATTATTCCAAGTTAAAAGTCCAAATAGATATAGCCGACGTTGGATCATCCAGATTTCCAAAGGATAGGGTGCTTCCGATGAAATTAATCCACCGATGGTGTTTCGAATCTTCTTGAACTAAGTACAATCAATGTCAAGATCCGATGAAAACCAAGAAAAGCATAATAATATTCCCATATTTTGACTCAATAAAATGACTCAAAGAAACAAAACAAAAGAAAACACAGTGTTATTAACACAAGAGCAGACACCCTTCCCCAAACTTAAATCATTGCGTTCCGCTGTGAAATAAAATCAAAGAAAATGGTGATGTGAAACAACACTGTTGATAATGAATTGTGTACAAGAAAGGAAACCATAAACCGTAGGAGTTTTGTCTTTCTTGTCTCAGGGATCGATCGATCACGTGGAGGATCGGTCAATCCCAGTGCTTGAAACACCTCAAAAATTTGCATCTTCTGCATTTTGCACAGGTTTCAGACAGCTCAACACAAGACATCATCATATCTAATAGACACAAAAAATGCATAAATAAATAAATAAATAAGAAAGAAAGAAAGATAAAACTTGTGGGTTACCTCCCATAAGCATTGTTTATAAAAGTCACTAGCTTGACTTGTATGGCTCCTTAGACTTGAGCTGGGTCCATTAGTGGTGGTTGCCGTTCTGCGTCAATTTGTGGACTTGGAAGTGGTAATAGTCCTTCACATATGATCTAAACTCTCTTCTTCATCCAATTTATCCTCACATTGAAAGTCCATGTCCATGCAATCAGTGAGACTTCCAGGGATCACGTACATTATCTAAACTACATAGACAGCTTCAGAATCATCCACCACGAATTTTTGATCACCCATGTTAGGCCCCGTATCGACGGTCTCAATGTAGAAACCCATGACTGATTTTTCAAAGTAAAATAAGGTCTGTTCCATTGTCGTCTAGATCCAGAACAACAAAATCCGTTAGTGCATAACTTCCTCCCACCTGTGGATACAGGATCTCACAGCCAATAAAAGAATGAAATGTTTATTAAGTAAAATATGATTTTTGTAAGAAAATGAACGAGTAACTAGAAATTAAGTTTAACAAGAAAAAATAGTGAAAATTATGTATATTAATCTTTTGTGCAAAATGAGCGACTCTTTTACAAGACTATGAGGGTCGATATTTATACATCAATTAGAGAATAAATGCTAAGAATAATGACTAATTAATTCTATCATTCTCTTTGATCAAGAAGTTCCTATTGATCAAGAAGTTCCTATTGTTGGTATAACTCCTGAGTCATCCACGAACCTGATGAAAGCTTGTCGGATTTCATCCAACTGTACTTGGGCCAATGATCAATTCAGACCTTACTATGCAACGAAGCTTTCTGAGCGTAATCTTCAGGGTATAAAAATTCGATGTTTTATCCCTTCTTCAGTCGAATTTCTCCTTCCAAAATCGGATGAATCCCCTGAATCAGTACCCCCATGTTACTTTTGTGTCTATAAATTATACTTAGTGGGCTGTGGGTTATATTTTCCCATCCCTGAGGTTATTTTGAAATATCTCAACTATCTAGGTCTTTCCTTTTCCCCAATGGCCCCCAACATGCGTCAAAGCATTCTTTGTTTGATAACAGCAGCTTCAGAGTGCGGGTATATGATCAGCGTTGAAGATCTTTTAGAATTTTTTAGTGTTAGGATCCTAAAAGGTGGTTCAAGACATTTTGACATATATCCAACAGAAAATAGACAGTTAGTGTTTGGTCTTCCAAGGAAAGAAGAGTCTTGGGAAGGCTCTTGGTTCTTTGCCAAAATTGGTGATGCCTCGGTCGGCAGCACTATCGATCTTCGCAAAAAATGGGCTAGATCTTTAGGTAAGAATTTGCGCATATTTCTAATGATTGTTTATATGTACGCATTTATTGGGATTTGAGTTTTTTTTCTTTTTTTTTTTTTTGCAGTGCCTCAAATTCGCCTACCTCCAAGTAAAGACCTTCTTACTTTCTTTAAATCGATTACTGAGAGAAACCTTCTTTGGAACTCCTTTTCTTTTGAGCGTTTCAATGGGCTAGGGAGTGCCTCGGAAGTGGAAGACTACAAAGTGTGAGGGGTTCTCCAGTTATTCATGATGAGTCTATTCTTAGCTTTCGTTCTTGAGAGGAAGCAAGGGATGCTAGAAGGATAGCAAAAGATTCCTTTAAAGGTACGAATAGACGCTATCGCAAAGGTTCATAAAGACAACATGATTCCTGTTTTATGTCACCCGATGTAGCTATATCTATGGCCCCTTTTTGGCAGAAATATTTTTCTCAGTGCAGACCTTTACATAGGAGAGAGTCAAAAGATTCAGCTGAAGTTTCACATGAGTTGGAAGGTAAGTAAAACTCTTTTCTCTTATATTGAGGAAATTATGAGAAGTATATATTTGTTTATTCTTTTATCTCTGAATGATTGATACACTACCCAGGAAGACAAAAGATTGCCAATTTATTTTTGAGTTTCAGAAATAGGTTGGATCAACAAAGTCCCCCACATAATCATTTGCTTTCGTCGGTCTGGGAGCAAGTTTTCAAACACTCTGATCACTTATCTGAGGTTTGATATGGCTTTCTTTCCAACTTTCGTACGAACTTTTTATGTAGAAACGTTGCTTTTGATAGATTTTTTTTTTGTATATTGATTCTCTTTACTCTGTTTTTATAGGCAGCAAGAGACTTTAATGACATAGTTGTCCTCTACTAGTCTACGCTCCAAACTACTCCCAATATGGTGACATGTGCTATGACCATACCTTCTTCGCTAGAACTAGAAAATTCTAATCTGAAGAAGAAACTTGGGGATTTAAATAAAAAAGTTACTGTGCTGGAGAAAGATCGTTCTGATATGAAAAGAATGGTGAAAAACTATGAGGCCTGCATTGAGCGGCTTACTTTTGAGCAGTCCTCTTCCTCAGCTATTATTTCTTCTCTGAGCAAAGACCTGGATTTGGCTCGACTAAACTACAAGGAACTTTCTTCAAAGCATGCCTCCCTTCTCAGATCTCAAGACAATGCTGTAAAGAGATCATCTAGTTCAGCAAGAAAAGAGATAAAAAATCAAAGTAAATTTCTCTTTGCTCAGATGGATGAACATGTTGATGTTCTAACGAAGAGATCGTTTCTTCAATCCGATATTAGTGAGCTGAGAAGCAATAAATCAATGCTTTAGCAAATTAGAGAGGGCTCTGTAACTCTAGAAGAAGAGATTGCCAAATCGTCTTCGTCACTAAACGAAGTTGAGGCTGAACTCAATGCTCTTCCTTCCACATTTCTTGATCTTAAAGGGGTGGCTCTCGCGTTTGTAGATTCCCCGCCCTTCCAATTCTTAGATTTTACATTGCAGGAAGGAGATTAGGTTCCTTAAACTACTGCTTTTACTCAGTCGTCCATAGGTCTCGATCCCTTGCATTCGTATAAGGTAAATTTAAATTTTATAAAAACATAAGATTTTCTTTTAAACTTTCTAATAAAGATTTCCTTTTTTGTGTGTTGTGAACAAAATGTTTTGGGTTTGCAAAGTCCAACTTTGTTCGTTAGTATGAATTTGTATTTCAAGAGAAATATGGGTTGGTCAGGCCCTTACCATTATTAAAGGAATACCATATAAGCTTTCCTTGGTGGATTTGCACTCGGTTTCGATTTTTACCATGCAATAGGAAAACTATGTTTAAGTGATCCTTGGTAAATATATGCGAGGATGGAACTCAGCTTAAGGAATGTCCTAGTGGATTGACTCTGCTTATTAATCGCAAAACCCGTCAGTTTTTTGACCGTAGAGTCTTACAAAAAAATTTAAATCAGGCTTTGCTGGAATGAATTTGGTTTTTAATGGTGAATGCGAGGCAGTGATTTTATTCACAAGTTGCTTCGTTTTGCGTTTTGTGAAGCGCAGTTGTTCGAACCGTATGTATTTGGTGACTTAATATCTCTCCTTTTTTAAAAAGGTAATTAGAAAGATGGAATGACTTTTGAGTCATCCATCAATCGTCATTTAATGTTTTGCGATTTTCTAGGCTTTCATTTACTGAGTATGCGTGTTTAAATATTTGTTTGATTTCCAGGATAAAACGAGTATGGACACCAAGGATTGATGGTTCATTTCACCTAATAAGAAGAATCATCAACAATGCCTATCAACTTGATCTCCGAGGTAAACATCCCATGGTGTTACTCTTTGATGGTTCTAACTTAGTGTTTTTTGTGGCAGGCCAAACAGATTTTAGGATAAATCCTTTTCAACTAGGGGAGGATTATGCGATTCTGGAGAGCTCTAAGGACCTGGAGCATGTAGCATTGAAAGGAAATGAAGCAATGGACGAGCACGGAGGTAAAGGAGCATTGAAAGCAGTTATCGGACCCAAGAGTTGCTACCGAACAATGAAATATCACAATGCTTTTAGAGTCTTTTTCTCCCAAGCAATGACTCAAGAGGATCACTTGCACTACAAGTTGTATCAAGACTTCTCTGGTCAAAGATACATGTCCAAGATGCCTAGTAAATGGCCATGGGATTTACTTACACTCTTTTTCCCTTCTCTTCGATTTTTCCCAAGTGATTTTCCAGAGAAAAGTTTTTAATGAGGTTTGTGGATCTCATGTACTCCTATGCCATTTGCTAAGCCTATCCATTGAGGCCCATCACCATCTTTAGATGTGGCCCATATCATATTTATCTCTTTTCTTTTATCTCATTTTGAATTTGAAAACTCTTTGTTTAATGCATGCATGGTCCGAGTGTTGATTTTCGAGGCATGTCTCGTGAATCAGCTACTCTTTAATTCTTCTCTTCTCTCTATCTCGCCTCCTTCTCTTTATATTGAGGCTGAGACTCATTGGAATCTTCATCTTTCATTTTATCCTCAAACTCTTTAAATAAAGATCATTGATCCTTTTTTGTGTGTCGAATCTCGATCTCTTAAGACTTATCAAAGGGTATTCCACAACCTTTTGTGGCGTCTATCAATCCATTTCCCCTCTTTCTTTGCTTGTGTGTCGAGCCTAGATTGAGATCGTTATCCATAACTTCACGGTGTCGAAATTGGGGCATGATTCCTAACCAGAATCAAATCAACTTGGTAGAAATCTCCTTAGATCTGCTCTCTGAAAGTTGATAGGGATAGTCTTTGCAACCGAGAAACCAAGAGGATTCTATCAAAGGATGTCGATTGAAAGGTCACAGGGAGGATGCGGAAAGGCCTCTGATATTCCAACTGATTCTTCTTCGGATATGACGCACCAAAGGAGAAACATGATTTCTTGTGGATATTACACACCAGCAAGAGATGATCTAACTTAAAGAGTTTTTGAATAAAAAGATAGATAGGTTTGAGTTCAGGTTTTACAAGAGAAAAGAAGCAAAACTGAAACAACATGCAAATAGTCTTGGAAATAACAAAAATACATAAAATAAAATTAAAACTTGCTTCTCCTTCCCTTAGCCACGAAATGGATATGAAAATGGGCCTTGGGCTTTCCTTTTCAACAAATGGGCAATGATGAAGTGAAACAGCTGCCGCATTAAAAACCTTGTCAAGAAAACTCAGTGGGACAAAACTTGACAAGGGAAAAAGAGTACAACTGAGACACTTTTTTCCATTTGTTGAAATCATTTAGCTTGAATCAAAACCAAAGTGGTTTGAAAAACTTCACCTCTGTCTTGGCTGTCTTGAATCCATATCTGCTTAAGCAATCCTCCCACAGCTTGGTTGAATATCTTAGCTCTTGATCGAGTCATTGGACCAGTTGGTGCAACAAGAGCATCCTAAGCTTCAAGCTCATCCTCGGGTTCAAGCTGCTTCCTGGTTCAGGTTCTTTCCCATGCTCCAAACCTTATGCCATCTAGGATCACATCATTCTCTCCCACTTGAAAAGGATTTGACCTCAAATCCATTTCATCTGCAATATAAGGAACCAGATCAGAATCATTAAAAGTAGAAGTCAATCTATACTTAACCTCGCAAATAGAGTTGATAAGCATTATCACTGATCCTTCTTGTTTGGTGAAAGGAACTATCAATCCTGAGCATCCATATTTGCTCTTCAACCTCAAAGATTATCCTAAAATAATCAATAGGTTTCTTGTCTTTCATGAAAACATCTCCAATTCCAGTTCTCGCAAAGAAATTGGATGAGACAGCATTTACATCCGGTGGCTCTTCTTTTGTACCTGCAAAGTTGTCAACGCTTTTGGCAAAGAGCAAGTGTGTTATCACAGTTATATAGTCACAATAAACAAGTAAAATTATCTCATTTTGAGCCAAAGCATTATCGTTGTTATGTTTCTCTTTTATATGTGCTTTAACACAAAAGTTTGGTTCCAAATATTTCTTAAATAAACCTAATTCTTTCTCAATAACTTGTGGATATAATAAACTCATACTCACAGCCTTGAAATCATGAGAAAAAAATTGAGACAAAGAAATACTTACCTGAATTAGGTTCTTGGTGAACATAATCTCCACGGCAAAATTGAAATGGTGTTGGATCTGGGGGCTCTTCTTGGATCAGGGCATTGTTGGTGAAAACTCTGTCAACTCTAGAGGTTATCTTACACAATTAGAGCTGTCCTGGTTGCCATTGATAAGTTTGGAATGAACAAAATGATGAAAAATTAATTTTAGGCTCTACGGGAAACATGTGAAGTGAAGATATCCAAATCTCGTGTGTTAAGGGTCTTGAACGTTCTGCACAGAATCCAAGTTTCCAAATGTGGCTTTGAGATGCATCATGGATAGGTGGTAGTCCTATGGGATTTTATTTTGGGAACACGTTCTCATATTCCTGCAAAAGAGACATCATCTCACTCGGCAGCACCGGTGCAAGGTTAGTTAAGCTCATGAGAGCTTCCTTGTAAACAGACAATAATAATGGCTGTTCTGAAAACAAAGCGTTCTTAACCTCACCAACCCTATTAAAGACATTTGATTGCTTGCCTATGCGTTTTTTCTTTTGCTTTAGCCAAAGTTGATCTAGATAAGCTTCATAGTGATCTCTTGATTGACTCCGATTATGAGTGAATATTTCTTGATCATTAATCTTTTGGATTGGCCTTAAAGTTATGAAATCTGCACCAAGAGAAAGAAAGTTAGCTTTCATTCGTTTTTGGGTGTCAAGATAATTACTTCGAGTTCGTTGTTGTGGAGTTTGTTGGCATAAATCTGCTGGTTGTCCTTGATTTGCATAGAATATGTGAGTTCTTCTCCTAAGTACTTATCCTTCTCCATCCTCTTGTTTCTTTATGAGCACTCATGGGAAAGAACAAGTGCATTATACTTGAAGTAGAGAATATAAAAACAGAGAATTTGAAACCATGAGCTGCTATGATATTTTGCCAATATTGAATCAGGTTCTGAGTTTCACTTATTCTGGTACTAAGCAAAAGGTGTTGCGTATACTCAGCTGTGAAAATTATTTCTCTTGAACCAAGATCAGGGTGTGCACGTGGTTCAATTGCAGGTTGCTCATAGTCCTCATAGGAACAGATAAGTGAACTGTGTGTTTTTAGACGTTTCTCCTTTTCACCTATACCTTTTTTAGCTTCTTTTAGACAAGACATGAGTGTTATTACGTCAGGAGAACAATTGAAAACAGCTTGGTTCAATTGATCACTTACATTAGCTTGAGTGTGCTTTCCTTGTGGTTCAAATTGAGGTAAACTCAGTTCAGGTAGAGTCGACTTTTTATGATCATTTTAGCACTGGACTGCCTCTGTTTCTCTTGCTTTTGATGAAACGCATCAAATTCTTTATTCATTATCTGCTCAATACGAACTGTAAGTGCTTTTATCAACAGCTTGTCATTGTTGTTGAGGGTGATTTCTTTGCCATGATCAGTCTTCTTGTTCACTGATTTCTCTTGTTTTGAATCAGTTAAGCATGCAACCTTATTTTTTGGAAGTTCTGTAGTTGTTTGGACTTTGTTCTGGTGCTTCGGTGCCTACTGATATCTTAGCAGTTTCTTGAGATAATTCCAGGTGGTGATAGTTGGCTCCTTGTAGAACCTGTGACCATCTTTGCTCCCAACCACCACTTATATGCTTCTCATGTGAGCTGGTCAATTGCACAAGCTAATCTTTTCTCTTCAGGATGCAGTTGTAATGAAACCAATCATCTATGTTTCTTTCCCTAGGTAATTTCTTTTTCCTGAAAATGTAAAGAGCTAAGGTTCATTAGAAAATTGATAATCAGAATTAAAATAAACCTTAGATTTAGGAGCGTGAGAGGTATTATGTGGTCTGCTCCATGTTGATCTTAGTGTTTTGTCTGGTGGCTTCGGTTTAAGCTCTTGGCAAAAGGCATCTAACTTGGAGTCGATCAGTTTTGTCATGCCTGCAATCAAAAACTTGTTGTTGCGGCTAGCTTTTTCTTCATAACTTGACATCTTGACCTGAAACAAATCAACAACAAACCCCCAGTAACAAGTTCTAAGAGCAACAAAAAAAAATCAATTAAAATTCTAAAGAACTCTCCATGCACAGATTTATCAAATTGTCTCTTCAAATACCTTAAATCCATTTTTAAAAACCCTAGATCAGAACTGAAAAAAACTTTCTTATGAATATGAAGAGAAAAATCGTACAGATCACTAGAAAATAGTTTCCAAAATTTTTAAAAATTATTTCAACACTTCTAAGCACAGATCTAAAAGACCTAGATGAAGAACAACTCAAATTCAACAGAAACAATTATTGCCACAAAACCTAAAATTCAAATGACCAGATCTGGTGCAAAACAACTCAGAAAAATATGATTCAAAATTCAATTCGCAAGTTAACACACTGATCTTCACAATCTTGGTAAAAATATAACACAAAAAAGACGCAAAACAAACGATAAAGAGATTACCCAACTTTCAGATTGTTGCTCTGATACCACTTGATAGAAATATCCTAAGATCTGCACTCTGAAAGTTGATAGGGATAGTCTTTGCAACCAAGAAACCAAGAGGATTCGTGGATCAAAGGATGTGGATTGAAAGTTCACAGAGAGGATGCTGAGAGGCTTCTGATATTCCAACTGATTCTTCTTCGGATATGACGCACCAAAGGAGAAACAGGATTTCTTGTGGATATTACACACCAACAAGAGATGATCTAACTTAAAGAGTTTTTGAATAAAAATATATATAGGTTTGAGTTCAGGTTTTACAAGAGAATATAAAGAGAAAAGAAGCAAAACTGAAACAACATGCAAATAGTCTTGGAACTAACAAAAATACATAAAATAAAATTAAAACTTGCTTCTCCTTCCCTTAGCCACGAAATGGATATGAAAATGGGCCTTGGGCTTTCCTTTTCAACAAATGGGCAATGATGAAGTGAAACAGATGCCTCATTAAAAACCTTGTTAAGAAAACCCAGTGGGACAAAACTTGACTAGGGAAAAAGAGTGCAACTGAGACACTTGTCCCATTTGTTGAAATCATTTAGCTTGAATCAAAACCAAAGTGGTTTGACAAGCTTCACCTCCATCTTGGCTGTCTTGAATCCATATCTGCTTAAGCAATCCTCCCACAGCTTGGTTGAATATCTTAGCTCTTGATCGAGTCATTGGACTAGTTGGTGCAACAAGAGAATCCTAAGCTTCAAGCTCATCCTTGGGTCCAAGCTGCTCCTTTGGTTCAGGTTCTATCCCATGGTCCAAACTCCTTATGCCATCTAGGATCACATCACTTTTATAAGACTATGAGGATCGATATTTATACATGAATTAGAGAATAAATGCTAAGAATAATGACTAATTAATTCTGTCATTCTCCTTGATCAAGAAGTTCCTATTGTAGATATAGCTCCTGAGTAATTGACGAACCTAATGAGCGCTTGTCAGATTTCATCCAACTGTACTCGGGCCAATGATTAATTCAGACCTTACTATGCAAAGAAGCTTTCTGAGGGTAATCTTCAGGATATATAAAATTTGGCGTTTTATCCCTTCTTCAGTCGAATTTCTCCTTCCAACCTCGGATGAATCTCCTGAATCAGTACCACAGGTTACTCTTGTGTCTATAAAGTATATTACTGGGCTGTGGGTTATATTTTCCCATCCCTGAGGTTATTTTAAAATATCTCAACTATCTAGGTATTTTAATACATTTCTACAACGCTTCAGCGAACGAGTTCCTCTACAAAAGTCATAAAGTCTATCCAAACACTGATGTGATTTACAACAAGGTATGCTACAAGATTAAGAATTTAAATCGTACATATTAGAGATATGCATTACAATTGATTGAGATTTGATACTCCACAAGCATCTCCTCTATCAATTATCATTAACTGTGTATATTACATTTCCTTTTCAATGATTGTCAAGTCTGTATAAATGTAATATGCCTAGTACAATGTGAATCCATACATTCTATTTTTCCTATATGGTATCAGAGAAAGTTTTCTTCTAAAAACTTAGCAAACTCTTTGATGAGGATATGAGTACCGGACTGCTCGAAGATGCACCTGAGACACGACTGGATGTGACCGAGAAGACATCACCAACACGGCACCAGTCTTACCACCAGGACCTACCGACACAGCTTGGACCATTTCGTGAGACGGATCTTGGAGCATGGAGCACACAAACACAACCCGGGCATCCAAGGATCATGGAAGACGCATGCGAGGCAACTCTCAGCATCTTCACTATTCTTCGATGAAGATGCCCCCCCCCCCAAGACTTTAAAGGAAACACACTCTTTTTCCCCGTCCGGATTTATCCCAAAGAGGTTTGCCAGTTATGTTTTTAACGAGGCATGGACCTAAATGCATCATGGTCCAATCGCATAATTACTCAATTTTGAAACGTTCATGATAAGTATGAGTAATTAGGGTCGTGATCCTATCCCAAGAAGTCCACTTCATTACAGGTTTCTTTTCTTTATTTTCTTTTTTTAGCGTATTTCCGTTCTTTTTACCGTCTTTCAACCGAGGAACAATTTCCATCTTTTTACCATCTTTTGACCTGAGAATCGTGTTTGTGACCCGGGGCTTTAGCCTCTTTTATCCTTTATCAGGTCACCCTTCAAATTCTTCTATATAAAGAGCAACCCTTGCATTATAATAAAGTTACGCTATTATTGAATCAAAAACATTTAGAGATTTTCTCTTTCTTTCTTTAGTTGTTGCTCTTGAAAACAGTCTGGTTAAGTTCTCTTCAAGTCGTAGCTTGGAAGGTTACCGAATCTTGCTGTATCTAGAGTCTTTCAAAACTCTCGATGTGCTATCAATCCATCGACCATCTCTATTGCAAGTCTTTGGTTGAAACCCATCCCCCAGCTCGTGCCATCATCGTTCTGCCGTTCATCCAGTTCAGAATCTCTTGTTAAAAGTTATCCCCGAGTTTCCCACCATTATATCCACTATCTATCCATCGTCTTTGCATCCAGTTTCCCCGGTTGAAATCCATTATGGAGCTCATTTCATCCATCGTATCACTTTCCAGAACCAGCTGAGTCTCTCACTTATCGTCACCAACCGTACTGTGTTGCTAACTGTGGAGTCATGACCTGGTTCGTATATCAACTGGTATCAGAGCTTAAAGCTCCTACATCAACGGTTGTTTCTATCTTTATCTCACGTTTAGTTACTTATTTTAGTTCAATTTTTGTTCCTATCGTTAAATCGCATCTTGAAAACCCATAAAAATGTCATATTGTTAATTAGTTTGCATTCCACCGATCATTAGGTTACTTAGATGTTCCGTTCCGTGCATTCATCATTTTTGTAGTTTGAGTTCTTGCATTGTAGAAGACGAATCTTTTCACGCTTTCAAATACGAGTTCTTGACCGAGGAAGAGATGCGTAGCCACTTCATGTTTTTCCGCTTAGCCATTCTAATTTTTGTAACACGTCATAAAGTTATTTTGTCTCTTTGCCGATTATTCCTTTTGCCTTATCATTTGAATATGACTGTTGCACATGTTTGATTTGAACAAGATTCTCGTGGTACATTATTTTTTTTTAATTTTGGACAAGGTACTGAGTTAACAAGGGCGTTCGTAAATTGCCACATTTTACCAAGAAATCTTACCACGTGTCGTCAACTACTGCATTTTACTGAGATGACTTACCGTGTACCGAGAGTTACTGATTCATGTTCTGAAGTAACTGAGCATTAACCGAGGTTTGGGTTTCACTAATTTCCCTGTGGCATGTTACTAAGTACCGACTATTACCGCATATCGGGATATAGAAACACGACCACCCTCACCGGGTTCCATCTCCGACCACTGTCCGTACTTTACCAAAAACACTTTCTGGCTGCCGCCGACAATCATCGACCTCCGACTACCACCGCGAGATATATTTTCCGACCACCACCGATCACCGGCCAACTTACCAGAGAAACTTTTCTGGTCATATTTTGACCGTACTGTCCGAACATGGTTGATCCGTTAGATCCACCCAAGATCAAAGGGCTTCCCATAGTGTTACAATCCCAACCTCACCAAGCTGTCCCACCTAGAATGCCTTTACACATTGGAGCTCCCGTACCACCTGTACCGGTTAATCACGAAGCACCGGAACATGACGGGTTGTCAGATGATGAACATAACCCACCGCCTGTTCGAAAGATGCGACCGATGCGACATATTGGGGTCCAAGAAAAAGGATGTGATGAGTCTATATTCAGACCACAGTTCCGAGTTTGAAGATCACACCACCCACCTTTGTCGGCAAATAGATCCGAAAGCTTACTTGGACAGAGAGAGACGCATGTGTCATATCTTTGATTGCAATGCATATGATAAGAAGAGGAAGCTAGCCTATGCAGCAGCTCAACTTACGGACCAAGCTCTAACTTGGGGGATCGCGACATGGCTGAATAAAGACGCATCCCAACATGGAAAGTCATGAAGTACAACAAGGTATGGTACAAGATTAAGAATTAAAATCATACATAGTAGAGATATGCATTACAATTGATTTAGATTTGATACTCCACAATCATCTCCTTTATCAATTATCATTAACTGTGTATATTACATTTCCTTTTCAATGATTGTCAAGTCTGTACAAATGTAATATGCCTAGTACAATGTGAATCAATACATTCTATTTTTCCTATATGGTATCAGAGCAAGTTTTATTTCTAAAAACTTGGCAAACTCTTTGATAAGGACACGAGTATCGGACTGCATGAAGATGCATCTGTGACACGACCGGATGTGACCGAGAAGGACATCACAAACACGACACCAGTCTTACCACCAACGAGCATCAAGAAGAACAAATGCAGGACCTACCGACACAGCTTGGACCATTTTGTGACACGGGTCTTGGAGCATGGAGCACACAAACACAACTCGGGCATCCAAGGATCATGGAAGACACATGCGAGGCAACTCTTAGCTTCTTCACTATTCTTCGGTGAAGATGCCCACCCAAGACTTTGAAGGAAACAACTCTTTCTCCCTGTCCGGATTTATCCCAAAGCGGTTTGCCAGTTAGGTTTTTAACGAGGCGTGGAACTAAACGCATCATGATCCAGTCACATAATTACTCAACTTGGAAACTTCCATGATAAGTATGAGTAATTAGGATCATGATTCTATCCCAAGAAGTCCACGTCATTACGAGTTTCTTTTCTTTATTTTCTTCTTTTAGTGTATTTTTCGTTGTTTTTACCATCTTTCGACCGAGGAACAATTTCCATCTTTTTACCGTCTTTTGACCCGAGAAGCGTATTGTGTGACCCGGGGCTTTAGCGTCTTTTATCCTTTATCAGGTTACCCTTAAAATTCTTCTATATAAAGGAAACCCTTGTATTGTAATAAAGTTCCACTATTGTTGAATCAAAAACACTTAGAGATTTTCTCTTTCTTTCTTGACTTGTTGCTCTTGAAAACACTCCAGTTAAGTTCTCCTCGAGTTGTAGCTCGGAAGCTTACCAGATCTTGCTGTATCAAGAGTCTTGCAAAACTCTCGATGTGCTATCAATCCATCGACTATCTCTATTGCAAGTCTTTGGTTGAAACCCATCCCTGAGCTTGTACCATCATCGTTTCACCGTTCATCCAGAAAGTTATTCCCAAGTTTCCCACCATTATCCACCGTCTATCCATCGTCTTTCCATCCAGTTTCTCTAGTTGAAATCCATTATGGAGCTCATTTCATCCATCACATCACTTTCCTGAACAAGCTAAGTCTCTGTCTTATCCTCACCAACCGTACCGTGTTGCTAACTATGGAGTCATGACCTGGTTCGTATATCAATGGGTATCGGAGCTTAAAGCTCCTACCTCCACGGTTGTTCTATCTTTATCTCACATTTAGTTATTTATTTCCGTTTCATTTTCGTTCCTGTTGTTATATCGCATCTTGAAAACCCAGAAAAATGCCATATTGTTAATTACTTTGCATTCCATCGATCATTAGGTTGTTTAGATGTTCCGTTCCGTGCATTCATCATTTTTGTAGCTTGAGTTCTTGCATTTTAGAAGATGAATTTTTTCACGCGGTCAAGAGATGCGTAGTTACTTCCTGTTTTTCCACTTAGCCATTCGAATTTTTGTAACACGTCATAAAGTTATTTAGTCTCTTTGCCGATTATTCCTTTTGCCTTAATCATTTGAATATGACTGTTGCACATGTTTGATTTGAACAAGATTCTCATGGTAAACTAGTTTATTGATTTTGGACAAGGTACCGAGTTAACAAGGGGGTTCATCAATTACCGCATTTTACCGAGAAGTCTTACTGCGTGTCATCAACTACTACATTTTACCGAGATGACTTACTGCGTACCGAGAGTTACTGATTCATGCTCCAGAGTTACTGAGCATTGATCGAGGTTCGGGTTTCACTAATTACCCTGTGGTGAGTTACTAAGTACCGACTATTACCGCATATCAGGATACAAAGATACAACCACCCTCGCCGGGTTCCATCTCCAACCACCACCCGTACTTTACCGAAGTCACTTTCCGGCTGCCGCCGACCATCGTCGACTTCCGACTACCACCGCGAGATATATTTTTTGACCACCGCCGATCACCGGCCGACTTACCAGAGAAACCTTTCTGGTGATATTTTGACCGTACTGTCCGAACATGATTGATCCGCTTAATCCACCCAAGATAGAAGGGCTTCCCACCGCGTTACAATCCCAACCTCGCCAAGCCATCCCACCTGGAATGCGTTTACACATTGGAGCTCCCGTACCACTTGTGCTGGTTAATCACCAAGCACCGGAACATGACGGGTTGTCAAATAATGAACACAACCCACCGCCTATTTGAAGGATGCTACACATGCGACGTATTGGGGTCCAAGAAGGAGGATGTGAGGAGCCTATACTCAGACCACAGTTCCGAGTTTGAAGATCACACCATCCACCTTTGTCAATAAGATAGATCCGAAAGCTTACTTGGACAGAGAGAGATGCATGTGTCACATCTTTGATTACAAAGCATATGATAAGCAGAGGAAGCTAGCCTATGCGTCAGCTCAACTTACGGACCAAGCTCTCACTTGGTGGATCGCGACATGGCTGAATAAAGACATATCCCAACATGGGACGTCATGAACTACGTCATGCGAAGATGGTATGCATGACCCATGTACCATCGGATATGCAAGAGAGGTTCCATAAACTCACACAAGGCAGCCAATCCATTGAGGAATACTATGAAAAATTCGAGCATATTCGTCACTGGTTACAATTGAATAAGTCCTAGGAGACGCTTATGGTGCAGCTTTTAGAGGGGATGCAAGATCAGATAGTGATATGCTCAAATTTACTGTTTAAGCTACTCTTTCAAATTAAGAGATCACTGTAGTACTTCCCGGTTGAATCCACAAGGATTATGGGTTTTACACAATAGATATAACAATTTCGAATTAAGCTAAACAACAACAAAATTAAAAGTAAAAAATAGCTAAGATAATGGGGTGTAAATTCAATAAGACAAGAAGCTAGACCTAGGGAATTCAATTAGAGAATACTCAAAATTACAAACTGGGCGGATTCAATTCAGGATGCATATGTATGACTGGTTCTTAAACTCATAACACAATGATATGATCATTCAACTCGCTGCAATGATAACTATACTTAAATCACAGAATTTCAAATCAAAGAATTCCAAATCGCTTTGCCTTAAACTCAGGTGTGATGATAGCTCAAACCTTAGCAAAAGGCCTTAATGTGCTTCCATACTGCAACTTGTACTCAATGGTATCACCAGCCTGTCTCAGCGGAATCAAGGTCACTTGAGGATCTGTAGCCACTTCCTTTCTTTGTTGTTTCTTCCTTCTACCAATTGTCATAGGTCCTTTGTAGGGAGAGCGAGTTTCTCGGTTTGAAGCTTGTTCACTGCGCGGTTATCACAACCCTTCTTATGCTCTCTTGCAGCAACCTTCGGACTGATCATACCAGAGCCTTCTGGAATGGCATCGTAGAAGACATCACAATCGATATGATTTAGAGCAATCATTTTGTAAGGCAAATCAACAACTGCTCCTGCAATAGCAAGGAAAGGCCTTCCTAAAATCAATGGCATGTGTAATCCATTAGCCATCTCCACAACATGAAAATCACATGGAAGTAGACAGTCTCCAATCTGGACTTGCAAATCTTCGATGTACCCTGTCGAATTTTTCACTGAAACATCAGCAAATGTTATTCCTACCAAAGAGGTTTTGATGTCGCATATCCCCAATCTTGTTGCAATGTCTTTTGACATGAGATTAACACTTGATCTAGAATCGCAAAGAGAATCTCTGAATCTAACAGCAACAATAGAACATGGTACAACAAATTTCCTTGGATCTTCCAGCTTAGGTAGCTTCCGAAGATAGATGGGCTTTGACTTCTAGGGCTGTCAACCGACACCAAGGGTGTGTCGAACGATCCCTTCTGGCTGTGTAAATTTCTTCGTGTTGATCTTGATCGATTTTGATCCATCATCGTCTACGTTCCTCGGCAAATTCTGGGGAATGTCTAGTAGTGTTGATCGACGCGAGTTCAGGGGTAAGAGCTTCGACTTTTTCTATTGCTCCAATGTTCATTAGATCCTCCTTAGTGGTGTCCCTTTTCTACATATCACTCCAAGACATAATATCATTGCGCTGATATTTACGATTAGTGTCAGTTCTACTAGGCAAAACTCCATCAGGTCGTCTCACAGCTCCAGCGATCTGAGCAACCTAAGTATCCAGCTTCTTGACATGTGTGTTCAAAGCTTCAAATTTTCCATTAAAGTCCATGTACAGAGCATCAATCTTACCATTGAAATCAACAGTAATCTTCTTATGTCCTTCCAGTATCTGATCCTGCATAGCTTTCACCTCACACTTTGCAGTCTTAGGAGGAGGAGTCTGATAGTAAGAAGTCCCATAGTTCCTCGTAAAGCTGATGTTGCTCCACTGAGTATTTTGAGTATCAGTCTTAGGAGCAAACCCATAAGTGTTCTGATTACCTCCATAATTGTTCTGCTGAGCATTCTGACCGCAGTTCGTGAAGTTACCTTTAGAGTTACCACTGACCATAAAATCGGGAACCATTCACATAGTTTACTTCCTCTTCAAGACATTCATCTTCTGGTTCGAAATGCATAATTCATACTGATCACGAAACGTTAAAGCACCTCCGAGGATAAACCCACCTCAAGAAGCATCATACGAGATTGTTAGAATCCATCGAAACGTTTCCATATGTCATTAAGTAAAAGAAAGGAAAAGAAAACATGGTAGCCGATCCTTTGTCTAGACGGTATACTTTGATCACATTGATGGAGGCAAACATTTTGGGGTTTGAAAGCATGAAGAGTAGCTTTGAGCATCACCCGGGACTACAAGAGAGCTACAAGGAGCACGGGAGAAGACCTTACCGAGAATTCTATCTACATGATGGATTTCTTTTCAAGAACAAACAGTTGTGTATACCGAAAGGATCGATACGAGATTTGTCGATGCAAGAAACGCACGTTGGAGGCTTGATGGGATATTTTGGTGTTGACAAGACTTTGCCCATTCTTATAGCTCATTTCTATTGGCCTAAGATGAAGAAGATAGTGGAATGGTTTTTCCACCGATGTTTGACTTGCTAAAAGGCCAAGGCATGGAAACAGCCGCAAAGACTCTACTCTTTATTACCGATTATTACCAAATCATGGGTTGACTTATCCATGGATTTTGTGTTAGGTGTGCCGGATATTGATCGAAAGGATGCCATACTCATTGTGGTGGATCGATTCTCCAAGATGGCCCATTTCATTAAATGCTCCCAAACTCATGATGCCAGCCGGACAGTCGACTTGTTCTTCCGAGAGATAGTAAAGCGACACGGCATGCCACAGAAAATCGTGTTAGATCGAGAACCAAAATTCCTTATGAACTTTTGGAAGATATCATGGAAGCGGTTTGGAACAAAATTACTTTACTTCACAGCGTGTCAGCCCCAGACGGATGGCCAAACTGAAGTTGTCAACCAGACACTAGGCACATTACTTAGAGCAAACATTGGGTGCCAACAAGACGGATTAGTTACGGTGCTAACCGTAAGTTGAGTTTGCGTACAACCATGTTATCCACTCGGCAATGAAGCTTACACGGTTCCAGATTGTTTATGGGTTCAATCCATTAACTCTGCTCGACCTATTTCTCTTACCACGCGGAGTAAGAGACAACATTATGGCTGAAGATAAGGCAGAGTTCATCAAGTCGTTGCACAAGAAGGTTCGGGAAAGCATCAAGAGGTGTACAGAAAAATACACCAAGCAAGCGAACCAACACCAGACTAAAAGGAGCTATCAAGTGGGTGATTGGGTTGGGCTGCATTTCCAGACCGAGAGATTTCCAAAGCAACGGAAGGACAAGCTATCCTCAAGAGGCGACGGCCCGTTCCTAGTGACCGAGAAGCTCCATAACAATGCCTACCATCTATCCTTACCTGGTAAGTATGATATGACTACCACCTTCAATGTGGCTGATTTGGCTACCTTTAATGTAGGTGATGATCCGGTTTTGAGGTCAAAATGATGTGGAGGTTTTTTGCTCTCCAGAGTTTTCCTTCTAACTCACAATCAACAAGGTCCAAGTGCACAACATTCAATTGTAGTACTTAAGGTATATTAATCCCACAGAGAGAGAAGTTATTTTTCAAATTAAGAGGAACAAGTAAGGAAAGAACTCAATAATAAAAGAGGTGGTTTTGTTGTGTCACGCAACAAGTGATGCAAAGAAATCGATGTAAAAAAAATAAAAGAAAGATGTTGGGTGTTCAAGGGTTCCCAGAGTTCCGTGATCAAACAATTCAAGATAAATTCATGTAATGCATGTCTACTCCTAAAACTCGGACTATGAAACACGAAAGTTCGATCAACCTATTAGCATAGAGAAAATCGGCTAAAATCTATATGTCCTGCAACTCAACTTCTACAGGAAACAACTACTACGTCAAAGCATTAAAATCAGGTTCAATCCTAGTCCATAAAACTCCATAACTAAGTGGTAGGTGCTCATTATGACACAATACTCATCCAATCTTGGTTCAAAAAAACTAAGAAAATGGATAACATTAACTAGATGCCTAAGATCAATAGCTAGTTCATGATGCTAATTATATGCATTAAGAAAGAGATCAGACTGAAAGAACAGTATAGATGATGATGCAATTACAACAAACTCGCCACTTCAACCAAACAAATCACATCCCCCCCCCTTTGATTAAACCCTCTAAACCCAACAAGAAAATCACTCAAGCATGCTTAAAGGAATCATCAAAGCAAGGTGAAGTGATTCATAGATATAAAAAAGGTCTAGAGATTACAAAGTATTCAGAGATTGTAGAGAAAAGAGATGGTGAAACTCCAAGGCTTCTACGACCAACAAGGCTGGTGCAGCTCTTTCCAAGGTGGCAAGGCTCTGATGTCATGATGAAGATGAACTAAGGTTTTGGTGAGGAAGCACAGGTGAGTCACACGAAACCCCTAAGGTTAAGATGAGTATTTATACGTCTCGGGGCACAAGAAGTTAGTTTTAGGGTCCAGACGCTAATCTCATCATTTTGGTAAGTGTGGAGGTAGAGGGGCCAGGTCTCGGTCATGTACTTGTGACTGAGGTGATCAACAGGCCAGGCCTCGGTCACGGGTGCTTGTGACCAAGGTGATGGAGATTTTTGCTTCAATCGACATGTCTTTACTCCTCAGGATGCATCTTCCAAACGGCTGAATAGATTGCTTTGATTCTTACTCCAGGTGAATCTTGAGTTTTCTAGCTTTCCAGTGATATGGAAAACTCCAAGTTTGGTCTATGGGATGGTCTCCAAGTGTCGCCAAACTTCTGGTGCTCTGAAACTGCCTTAAAATGGGTTTTGCTCCTCTTTTGGTCCATTTTCCCGTAAAACCTGTAAAACCTCTTTGATAGTAACAATATTCAATAATAGCTTATTTAACCTTGAAATCAAACCAATCTCTCATAAACAAATATGAAAACCAAAGTATAAACGGGTCAAAATACGATGTTATCATGTATTTGAAGATGTATTAGACAATAAGGCTTGAGAGGATTGTTCATCCTGGGCCGTAGAAGAAGAATCACTTGAGAGTATTAGACACTATCATCGTGCAATTTTCTTTACCTATTTATCAATTTCTTTAAAAAAAATTCTCTTGCAGTGAGTGTCTTGCTATAAAAGTAAAAAAGTTACCTTTTCTGAAACCTCTATCTCATCAACTCGTCCCTTAGAATATCTCTTTTATGATCTTTAGACATCTTCTGTTATGTCGATTGATAACTATAAATATTATCTCATTATTGTAGATCATTTTACGCGACATTTGTGGTTTTGTCCTCTCAAACCAAATTCTTAAGTCAAACAAACTTTCATTCATTTCAAAGCCCTAGTTGAAATTCTCACCACCCCTCCACATACCCTTGAGCATAATGGTCTGTCTGAACATAGACATCGACTTGTCTTTGAAACAGGCATTTCGCTACTAATTCATGCTTCAATTTCCACATTCTATTGGACCTATGCTTTGTCAACTGCGGTTTTCCTTATCAACTGTATGCCCACACCTGTTTTTCACTAAAATCTATATTCCTAAAGCTTTTCCAAAAAACATCCCAACTACCACCGGCTCAAAGTCCTTGGCTCTCTTTGCTTTTCTTGGCTTAGACCCTACACCCACCATAAACTAGAGCCTAGCTATGTACCTTGTGTCTTTCTTCAATCCGCATACCTCTGTCTCGACCCTTCCTCTCATCGTGTTTACAAATCAAGACATGTTTGCTTTGTTGAAAACATATTTCCCTTTCGTAATATCTCCTCACAACACCAACATCTTCATCTAGGTTTAACCCATCATTGTCACCTCCTGTCTC
Organism: Cardamine occulta; assembly: GCA_028015245.1. Taxonomy (NCBI): domain Eukaryota; kingdom Viridiplantae; phylum Streptophyta; class Magnoliopsida; order Brassicales; family Brassicaceae; genus Cardamine; species Cardamine occulta. The sequence continues at coordinate 6,906,632 of CM051371.1, forward strand.
ACCTGTTCCGTTGAATACGATGATTCATAGTTCTCATCAACATGCCCTGCCTCTGAGCTCTGCTCCTTCACCGCTGATAAGTGATGCTGGAGAAATTTCTCATGACAAAGGGAACTACAGAGCTAATCGTCGCGACCTACCGCTATATCGTCTCATTCTGAGGATGTCACAAACTCGTCTTCTTCACCAAGTTCAAGCCCAAGTCACTCTTTGGCCCATGAAACATCAGTAACTAACAACCAAACTCAGGCCTAAAGTGATTCTTCTTCTACGGCCAATGATGAACAATCCTCTTAAGCCTTGTTGTCCAATACATCTTCAAATAGATGATAACATCGTATTTTGACCCATTTTTACTATGGTTTTCACATTTTTATGAGATATTGGTGTGATTTGAAGGCTAAATAAGCTATTATCTAGTATTGTTAGTGTCAAAGAGGTTTTACAGGTTTTATGGGAAAATGGACCAAAAGAGGAGCAAAACCCGTTTTAAGGCAATTTCAGAGCACCAGAAGTTTGGCAACACTTGGAGACCTTCCCATGGATAAAATTTGGAGTTCTCAATATCACTGCAAAGCTGGAAGATTCAAGATTAACCTGAGATAACAATCAAAGCAATCCATTCAGCCGTTTTGAAGATTCATCTCGAGAAGTGAAGACATGTCGACTGTAACCAAAAGCTCCATCACATCGGTCACAAGTACCCGTGACCGAGGCCTGGCCTCTTGAGCACCTTGGACACAAGCACCCGTAATTGAGGCCCGGACCTCTGCCTCCACACTTACCAAAATGACGAGTTTAGCATCCGGAACCCTAAAACTGACTTCTTGTGCCCCAAGACCTATAAATACTCATCTAAACCTTAGGGGTTTCATGTGACTTACCTTCTTCTTCACCAAAATCCTAATTCATCTTCACCATGACATCAGAGTCTTGCCGCCTCGGAAGGAGCCGCACCAGCCTTGTTGTTCGTAGAAGCCTTGGAGTTTCACCATCTCTTTTCTCTACAATCTCTAAATACTTTGTAATCTCTAAATCTTTTTCTATATCTATGAATCACTTTCACCTTGCTTTGATGATTCTTTTAAGCATTCTTGAGTGATTTTCTTGTTGCGTTTAATTAAAGGGGAAATATGATATGTTTGGTTTAAGTGGTGAGTTTATTGTAGTTGCATCATCGTTTATACTGTTCTTTCGGTCTGATCTCTTTCTTAATGCATATAGTTAGCGTCATGAACTAGCTATAGAGCTTAGGCATTTAGGTAATGCTATCTGCTTGCTTAGATTGTTTGAACCTAGATTGGATGAGTATCGCGTCATAACAGCACATACCACTTAGTTATAGAGTTTTATGGACTAGGATTGAACCTGATTTTAATGCTTTGACATATGTGTTGTTGCCTGCGGAAGTTGAGTTGCAGGGCATATAGATTTTAGCCGATTTTCTCTATGGTAGTAGGTTGATTGAGCTTTCGTGTTTCATAGTACGAGACTTAGGAGTAGACATGCATTACATGAATTTATCTTGAATTGTTTGATCACGGAACCTCGGGGAACCCTTGAACACCCAACATCTTTCTTTTATTGTTTATACATCGATTTCTTTTCATCACTTGTTGCGTGACACAACAAAGCCACCCTTTTTATTATTGAGCTTTAGCCTTACTTGTTCCTCTTAATTTGCAAAACAACTTCTCTCTCTGTGGGATCGATATACCTTTAGTACTACAATTGATTGATGTGCACTTGCAGCTTGTTGATTGTGAGTCGGAAGGAAAACTCTGGAGTGCAAAAAAAACCTCCACATCAATACACCACCACCTCCACAGGCTATAGCTCCACCAATAGCTCTGCCACCTCCACAATCTACGTCAGTTAACGCACAGCCACGTTGCCCACCAATCAATTGACACCCCATGGAAACAAGATCTTGAAGTGATATATCTAAACCGACAACATGTTATAGCTATGCTGCATCTCCTGTTTCTACCGATCATGTCATACCCAAAACTGTAAGTCAGGCACTGAAAGATCCAAGATGGCGTAAAGCCATGTGTGATGAGATTAATGCTCAGTTCCGGAATCTTACATGGAATCTCGCACTGCCGTCCTCTTCACAGACTGTTGTTGGCTCACGTTGGATCTTTACGATCAAGTATATGGCTGATGGTTCCTCGACTGCTATAAGGAGACTTTCATTCCAGTCACTAAATCCATCACCATCAGACTTATCTTGGGTATTGCAGTATCACGTAACTGGTCATTATGACAACTTTACTTAACTAATGCATTTTTACAAGGTCGGTTATCCGAAGATATATACATGTCGCAACCTCCATGCTTTGTGGATTTAGATAATCCAAAAAACGTGTGTCACTTGAATAAGGCTATTTACGGTCTCAAGCAAGCTCCAAGGACATGGTACTTAGAGCTTCACAATTATCTTCTTCAACTTGGTTTCATTAATTCATTGGCTAATACGTTGTTGTTCATCCTCAAGCTAGGAACTATTGTGTGTATATGCTCATTTATGTGGATGATATTGTTGTCACGGGAACCAACTCCCAACTACTCCAGGCTCTGATTGATTCTCTTGTGTTAAGGTTTTCTCTGAAAGACCTCGGAAATCCGTCATACTTTTGGGGATCGAAGCAAACATAACCAACCATGGTTTACACCTCACCCAACAGAATACATTCTTGACCTGCTTACTCGCACCAACATGTTGACGGAAAAACTAGTCTCCACATCCATGGCAAGTAATCCCAAGCTTACAATAAACACAAGTTCTCGATTCTTAGATCCGAAGGCGTGTCAAAGCAGTGTTGGAGTGTTCAATACCTAGCGTTTACAGGGCCTGAAGTCTCTTACTCGCTCAACCGTCAGTCCCAGTTTTATGTATACTCCTACAGATGCTCATCTTCAAGCAGCAAAACATTTGCTCCGTTACTTAGCGGGAACACTGACACACGTTATTTTTCTACGTCGTAATAATACTCTCTCATTGCATGGTTTTCCAAATGCTGATTTGGCTAATGATAGTGATGATTATGTGTCTACCAGTGCATATGTCGTCTTTTTGGGCCAACAACCTATCTCATGATCATCTAAGAAACAGAAAAGTGTAGCCCGATCATCAACCGAATTTGAGTATCGGGCTGTTGCTAATACTTCCTACGAAATGCGGTGGATAAGTTCTCTCCTCACCAAACTTGGTATTTCTCTTCCTACAATTCCAGCTATTTATTACGACAATGTTGGTGGCACCTATCTCTGCGCTAATCGGGTGTTTTACTCAAGAATAAAACATGTAGCACTAAACTATCATTTCATACGGAACCAAGTACAAGTTGGGGCATTGCGTATTTCTCATTTGTCAATAAATATCAACTTTCGGATGTTCTAACCAAGCCACTACCACATGCTTTTTTCGTTGATCTCACGCCCAAGATTTGAGTCACTAACACCCCTCCATCTTGAAGGAGCGTGTATTAGATATATATATATATATATATACATGCATTACATGCTTTTTTCCAGACAGTCTTCTTTAAATAAGAGGATTGGACGTTTATTTTACGTTTAGGTGGTAGCATCATTTATAACATAAATTTTATTACGGTTTTTAACAATATTACGAGTTAATGTCGAATCTATATAAAATGTGTTACAAAACATCCACTATTGATTTATCAAATTGACATTAAAATTTATATCATTTTCCCAGGGGATTTCGGGGGTTTAAGTCTTAGTAATATTCATACTTAAAAATTGATTAGAAAATATTATAACTGCATGAAAGATCCCACAACTCGGAATTAATTAGGAGCCACGTGAGTCCCTAACAAAGCTGTCCAATTTCATATTTCAGATTTTTCCTATTCTTTAGTCTGAAACGAAAATCTAAGCTAAGAAAAGTTGTAATGTACAATTTCAAATGTCAAAGAAAAAAGACAATTGACTTCAACCCATTTAGATATAATAAAATAGAAAATACACCAAATACAAAAAATTTATTGATAAGTTTAGAGAATGGTTTAAGAATGATTTTGTGTTATTAATTAATGAATGACATACAATTATAGGGGCAGACTCACACAGAGGTTAGGAGTGTCAGCTGACCGTGGTAAAAATTTAAAATCCTATAGTAATATAGTAATTAGAACTAATTTACTTAATTCAACTCCTTAATATATATTACATTTGTCCTCTTTTCTTTCTTCATTTCATTTTTTTTTTGTCGTCAGTTACATCATTATTAGATATATTTGTGTAAAAATGATGATATTCAACTATCTGTAGTATTGTGATTATGATAACAGCTTCCTCAACCAATAATCCACAGAGCAAACAATTTATGATAGACAATTCTATTTTTACGACATCATCTATGATGAACATATTATTTCCGTTACATTCAGATCTATAAAAGATAGTTTTGCATTTACGATATCCTTAAGATAAAAAAAAACTCTAACATTTGAGACCAGACAGTCCACCTTCTCTGCAGCACTCTAAAATTTTCTATAAACTTTGCATCCATTAATTTGCAACAAATTATATTCTCCGGTACGCAAACCCTAAACATGGCACATAAACCTTTAAACCCCTAAACAACGAGCCAACGAGGATTCCAATTAATTTAATTTTTCTTTCTTTTTCTTTAATTCCAGTTTCTAAACTTTTGAGTTTTGATGATAAAGGAAAAAATTTTATTCATCTAATTATTCTTTTTTTCTCTATAAACTATTTATATGCTAATATCTCATTAAATGCAAAATTGATCAGTGAAAGTTATATATTCTTTGGTTTCTCATGTATATTTTGAATTTAATGTAATGTAATCAATTTATTTTTTGTTATTTGTTTTAAACGGAGGTTAAAGTCTATTTTAAAAATATATTTTATGAAACTCAAGAATTTAAAAATGTTAATTGTGTTTAGTTTCTTTCTCAAAAATAAAAAAATTTATTAAATGTTATAAATTCGATTTGTAAAATTTATTGATATCAATTTTAATATTTATATTTTAATAATTTTTTATTTTAAAATATATTATGAGCCCCTTAAATTATGTTTCTGTGTTCGCCACTGTATAATTATATATATAAACAAAAGTTAAAACCTATTTTAACTAGAAATATGACTTATCTTAAGTTTATATATATCTAAGTCAACTTAAAATTTATAAGAATAATAAATCAACTTTAAAATTATTTCAATATAATTTTTAGAATATTCTTCAATTTTGGTTTGATGGGTTTTACTTCGTAATTGACTTACACAAGTTACAATAGCATAGTCCACAATAATTCATCCTCAAGTACTTGCTTCTATAATAGTTATTTAAACAAGTAATCTGCTTAGACCTTCAAGGATATATATTGAGTCTTTGTTCAACACTAATCTATTGGACACAGTGAAAGTTCAATCAAATTCGAAATATATTATGCGGTCAGATCATTGTTTTTTAAGGTATGCTTAACTAACTTATACGTCAAGAAAAATAACAAAAAGAAAAACTAATTATAAACTTCATTAGAGACCGCGCAACAAGAATCCATACATGTAACAAATAAAGACTATATGGTGAAAATAAACTAACAAAAGATTAAAAAACACAAAAAGAGAAACGTTAACAAAGAGGAGCTCGTTGAGGTATGCCTTTTCGCCTACTAATGCAAGTAGAAATATCGTCAGGATCCTCCGAAACCTCTTTATAACTATTAGCAGATTTTGCGCAGAAGCAAAAGCCAGTTCGCTTTTTCCTCACCACGTGGGTGGTGGTGGCCGCGTATGCAGCAGCCGCACGGGCGTTGTTGTTATCGGAGGAAGCCGAGGACCAGCTCATGGACTCATCACCGTCTACAACGGTTGATCGAGGAGTCTCGTAGGCAGCCATGTCATCATCCGTAAGTAAGTCTTGTGGGATGATGTAGTCAGGACCTAGGGTAAGAGTGTGACATGGCACTAGGAATGGAGTTAAGTCCCTGTAACGTTTCATCACGAAGTCCACCTACATTTATATAAACCAAGACCTGTTATATAATTAACTAAAAAAATTTGTAAGCTTTATCTACCATAAAATGTTACATGATAAAGAAAAAAAGATTAGATATTTCACGGTATGTTTTGTACCACATGATATAATATTTTTACAAAGTGCAACGTTGTAGGGATTTGAAGTGTTACGTGTCCTAGATCACTTTGGACGAAACAATTATCTTACATGATGTGGGAGTATATATATACAGTATTTATGCACATAAACATAGTTCCAAGTTCCAACGGCAAGGTCAATGAGAATATATATAATACACTTAAATTAAAAGGAAGGGAACAAAAAACTAGCTAGACTTACAACATTATGGATTTTCTTCATGTTTGTTTTCTTAATTTGAATACATAGCCCAAAAGAACAACATTGTAGGGATTCGAAGTGTTATTTTAATGTATCCTAAAATGTTTTGATCGTTTTACAACCCGTATTTTAGATGCTCATCTTAGGAAACTAACAAAATTATTACGAGTTGAAAACATTTTTAAGAACGGTCATGTTAACATTAGTTGCAAATTGCGATAGTTTGAAATTAAAAAAAAAAGTTAAACTAATTCAGGAAAAAAAATCAAGGTATTAGGTTCTTAACTTCTCATACTTAATTATATATACATATATTTATATATACATACATATATATATATATATGTATACTATCCCATTAGTTTTATTAAGTTAGAATCCAGCTATTAAACAGAATTGAGGTGAAAATTTCGTAAGAGTATAATAGTTAAGATGAAATGACCTTACAACCCAAGGAACAATGGATAAAAGGTTCTTGAAGACTTCGGTCACAAGAAGTGCAATAGTTTCCAGCTCCTTTGAATTGTCTATTCTGTGGTCTCTTCTTGATGAACACAACTTTTGCACTATTTATTGTGTAAGCCTGTCCAGAATTTAACCACCAATCTATTAATATATATATATATATATAAATAGGTTTGATAATAATATAGAATAAAATTAGAATACATTACTTACTTGAACGTTAGAGCAGTCGATGAGTTTTTGGAGATCTTCAAGCCGAACAACATCGTGATACACATAACGGCGAATTTGTAGGAGTCTATGAAATCTATGTGAGGGTACACAGTGAGGGCATAGACTGATGCAACAATCAAGACAACACACGTTCCTCTCGTTCTTTTTCGCCGTCTCGTGGTAAGAACATCCCACAAAGAACTTCTCTGTGTAAAGTGCATCTATCCATGCCGGTTTCTGAATTCCATAATTTACACAATTTATAAATAATTTAGCTAACCAGAAAAATAAATAAAACGACACTTTAATACCATAATTCAACTGTTTTGTACATCTACAATTAATATCTATATCGTAAGTACCAAGGAGCCAAGATGAGTATTAAGTCAAAATTATGAGCAATTGGGTATGATGATTGAGAATCGTATAGTAAAGGAACAAAGATGACAGTGAGAGCTTAAGTACTTAAGATGGTAAATAATTGAAGAAATAAGAGTAGAAGTAGTTAAACCTACCATGAGGATACAACTCAAACAAAGCTTTGGGAGATGGGGATTTTTCCACTACTCACTACAATGACTAATATTATGAAGAGGGAAAGGATTTTGTTAGGAGGCTAGAGATGATAGGATTTATGGAGGATCACAAGGGGGGGGGGGAGAGAGAAACAAAACCTTATATTTAAATTATTCCTCGGAGAAATAACTCTTTACACATTTTAAATTTCATAAAAACTTGGTTGTTGTTTATTAGTGTTGGTGAGATGAGAGATAGAGAGGAGAAAAAAGAGAGAGAAAGTAATGAACGTGGGAGCTGTTTCCGTGTCTCCTACTTTAAACATATATTTATTTGGTCATCTCCTTGGCTTAAGAGCTCAATTAGGTTAAGCTCTCCTTGAAGAAGCTGCTCTATATATATAGTTATACTATTCCCCAATTCTAATTTACCATTTCATTTTATGATCTACCAAATACAAAGTTAGGTGGATCAATACACCACTCAAATTTAAATAATTACGTAGTGATAAATAATACGATGTAGTATGTATTATTCGATATCATCGGTCCAAGCATTTCGAATATAACACATTGTGTCGTGTTTTAAAAAAAAAAGAAAGAGAAATAGTTAGATAGGCTTGTTGTAGATATAGTATATTAAATAGTAGATTGAAAAAACATGAACATTGATTGACTAGTCAAATTATTGCTCAGTCAAATAGAAGCTATGGAACCTAGTAGGCTAAAGAAACTAATCAACGCTATAGATCTTCGTATTTGCAATCTTTAAACGTCTTTAATTACTACCATAAAGCACTATTTATCCGCTTATGTATGTATGTTTACAAAATTTAAATAGGCTACTGTAGATTACTAACAACTCATGTAACTTAGACACCGTCAAATTATTGTTGTGGTACTAATATCAAGCACTTATTTTATGCCTGATTAAAAAAATAATTCAGTCTATTAGAAGTAGAAATGTACAGAGCATATGGTTAATCATAATGGTAGTAATTTATTAATTACAATACCCAAGGAGAAAACATCAAGCAAAAGATTCTTCTGTCTTACGCCAACTTGTTATATTTTATGGCATAAACGTCTAAATGGTACCGGTAAAAAAAAGCGGAAAATGGTACTTCTTGTTATTGTAGATAGTTATATTTAACAAATCACCGTACTAAATATATATATTTTATATATGTATTTTTGTTAATTAAAATAAGGAATACTAACTTGCAAATAAGACTTTTTTATCTTCAAAATTAGCCCTAAGAGTTCGGTTAGATTTTATCGGTTTTTCGGTTAATTCAGAATTTGAAATTTATTCCAAAACTAACCGATATTAACTGCAGTTCGGTTCGGTTTGGGAAACAGTTATTTTCGGTTATGATTTTTTTTTGGTCGAATTGAACCGATTAATTACATATCAATTGATTTATATGAATTTTGGTTCAAATCGTTTGTTCATGTCAATTAATTTCAGTTATTATTGGTTATTTTTGTTTTTTTTTTTCTGATAAAACATCATCATTTAATCATCGAATACACACCAAAATCAATAATCACGACCAATTCAACTTATAACTAACATCAATCTTTCATCTTCATACAGGATCGGTATCGCTCCAATTCTATGATAACTTGATTGTCAAGCGATTCTAAAACCTTAGCTAAGCGGAAGATGAAATAGAGATAGAGATGGGATGAATTGATGAACAAAAGAGTTATTTGAATCCCTCAAATAACTCGATTTTGGACTCAATAAAACTTAATAGACTCGCTCTTATAAAAACTAATGAAAGAAGCAACAACAAAAAAATCACAACTTTGTGATAGAGAGGAAAAACAATTTTTCCTATGAACTTTAAATTCTCAATTAAGAGTCACTTCCAAGGAGACATAAGCTGAGATTTTAAAGACTCAGAGTACAACGACTATAAGCCAAAATAAATGAAAGAGACGTTGGAGTGATTGATGATGCAATCGGTCGAAATAAGGAAAGTGCCTTCTTGCTTTGTATTTGGACAGCTTGGGGAGGTAGGTGCACATCTTTAGAAGTCTCATATTTCTCTGGAGGGTATCTAACATGCGCAAGAGGTGATGAAAATATGCATGTTGCAATTTAAAGGCGTGATGATCGAAATAAGGTAAGTGTTTATCCTCTTCTTGTTCCATGTGTGAACTCGATGTTGGTGTCGTTTTGGCACCTCTTAAACGACATGTAGTCTTCTTAGGAGTGGAATAAAAGAGCAGATCATCAGTCTTCAATTGTTGTAAGGTCTGACTTGATTTCCATATATGACATTTTTTGATGAAAACTCGAGGAGAGGCTGAACGCTCGAGTGGAACTTGAGCTGGAACATGCTTCTCTTTAACTCTCGGTTCCGGGTGGGGATTCGTGTACCAAACCCAAATGCAATCGTTCAAAGTAGATTATGGCTCGATCATTCTCCTTAGAATAGGTGACTTGCGAATGATTTGATGTGTGTCAGGTTTTACCTTAAATAGACACAACCGAAAGCCTGCAAGTGTACAACCAAATCGTTTGTCGTAGTACTTAAGGATCGATCCCATAGAGACTAATGAGCTACATTACGAGTTTGTTAGAAGAGAATAAAGCAAAGACAAAATATATAAGTTTTGTTTTGAGTTTATGGTTAATGAAAAAAGAAAGAAAGTAACGTAAATGTCAATAAACTAAGTGTTTGGTTTCATGGAATTCTCAGGGTATCATGGACTGTTTCATGCAAAGCAATCAAATAAGGGAATTTCCGATCACTGATGTTCTAGAACTCGAATCTCTAAGGTGTTCTTGACATACCACCGCATAACCAAAAACTTATTTCAAATACCTGGCTACTCACTCCCATGATCAGTTATGCAGCTACACAAACTTATACCAGGTTCGATTTTTCTACAAAGTTCTACAACTCACTCCCACATATTGTATTAGAATGCTTAGCTAGATTAGCTAGGGGAATTATCAAGCTTTCAGAGAGTTAATCCTCCTAATAACAGTAGCTAGCATACTATTGAACCTATATCCATAATATATACCTAGATATTGAACTATAACCGAATAAACCCAAATATAATAACCTAGTTTAGCAATCCATGAACCCTTTCGAAAACTCTTAATCCTAACAGTTAAACTACTCACACATAATCAAACAAACCAAAGCAAGAGAAGATAAGGATTTCATAGTTGTATAAGAGTATTAAAGGGGTTTTAGGGATCTTCTATGTAATGATGTGGACATTAGAACTACGACCGGTCAAGAGACGACCAGACCAGCCAGAGCCAGGCCACCTGACCGAGCTAAATTCCGAGTTAGTACATATGCTCTAATTTGGCGTGGAACCGACCGGTTTAAATCAAGTGAAGCTGTTAACCAATTGAAGAGTGACGCCATGCTCTTTTGCTCATTCCCTAAGAAGACTACAAGGCGTTTTCCAGCTGCCAAAACAACGCCCCATCCATTCTCACGCACAAGTCAAAGGAAGCATCCAAACTTACCATATTTGGATCCACCCACTTTCAAATTACAATGGCTCTTTCCTCCATCACCTCTGAGCGTATTGAGGACTTATTCCCTGAGCCTGAACGTGCCTTTTTCACACCAGTTCGGACCAAAGCTCTCAAGGTTCAAACAGATCCTACTTACCATATTTGGACTGATTTCAGCATTAAGCCTCTAACGGCTAATTTCGCGATTTATTTTCATTAGGTTTAGCTCTTAATCTTTGTACCTCGAGCATTATATAAGATCAGCTATAGCTCTTGTAAAAAAGCACATTCAATCGAATTCTAAAAGTTAATAAAAAAAAACAGTTTTTCTTCTCTTTTCACAAGTTGCGAATTCTTGTGTTGTTTCTTTAATTCTTAGCGAGTGATTCTCTAAGTTCTATTGAACCTGATAATCTAATTAGTTGAGGGATTCATCTAGTTGTTTTTTATTCATCGATTGAGTGAGTCAATCACCCCATCACCCCCATTTCTATATTCAATCCCACCTTCCAAGAGTCAAAAGCTTGGATTCCTTTGATCATCAAGTGATCTAAACTCGGTGTGATTATGAACCTATATCATCGGGTATCAGAGCTTCAAAAGCTCCTACCCATCAGGTTGCATCTCTTCAACCTTTATCCCTTTGAATTTTATGTTTTGTTGTTTCAGTTTTTATTTAATCGAAAACCCATAAATTTTTGTTTCTTGCTATTGTTTTGGCTTATTGCTTCAGTTTCTTATATAAAAACCAAAAGAATTTTTTTGCAAACTACCCTATTTATGTTTTTATTTGAAAAATACCCTCTTCCTTTATATATTTGAAATCTATATTTTAATATATATGATGTGACAATTTTACCCTTATTTAATTTACAAGTCATTTATTTTTAATAAATAAAAACAAATTTTCTAAATAATAACGATTATTATTATTATTATTTTAAAAATGTTTTGAGATAAAGATGTTTTATTGATTTTTTATAATAAAATCCACGTACATAACCATTTAAAGCATAGAAAAATTAAAACATAAGTTTTTCAACATTCATGTACAACAAAGCATAAAACAAAAACATAGCATTAGCTCCCATAAGCAACGTGAATCAAATATGGATTTTTCAACAATATAGAATAAACTTTTGAATTCCATTTGATTAAAAAATTATTATTTCTCACCTGAAAAGGGAATTGTTTAGAAGTTTATTAAGTTTAGAAATTTTTGATTCAGAGAATTCTTTCATGAAGATGAAGATGCTGTGATTTTTTCAGAAATTTTTATTTTAGCCGATTAATAAGATATATTTAAGGGATTTTAAAGAGATTTTCTTTATGTTTTTCTCAAATAAAATCTTTATTTTTTATGTAAAATAAAAGATATACTCGATTTATTTTTTAATTCATTTTTTCTAGAAATTATATTCACTTTTAAAAGGGTATTTTAGTAAAACAATACCAGTATTTTATTTTTAAAATAGACTAAATAAAAAGAAGGTATTTTTCAAATAAAAAAATTGAAACAAGGTATTTTTCCAAATTTTCTCTTTAAAACCAAAAAAATAGAACTTGCTAGTTTGTGTTGTTTCTGTTTTGTTTTCAAATTTATTTTGCACTTGATCTATTTTGCTAGTGTACTATAGTAAAAACAGAGATGGGAGAGCAAGCTGAACAAGTTAAAATGGCACAGATTTTTGTCAACATTTAGACACTAGGAGAAAGACTGACACAAATCCGACAACAAAGAGAAGAATTTGGATTCGGAGATGCACCAAGAACTGAATATGTCTGGCCTGAACCACCAGATCAATACCCCTCAAGTCCATGCTATGGAGCTGCCTAATGCCGAATGAAACTCCACACCATATCCACCAGCTCAAATAAACACGTCAATAAGGAGCATCATTACAACTTTAATTCCCTTATCTTTTCTTTCCAAGTCAAAGTAAGGACCCTGATGATTATCTTCGATGGGAAAACCACATGAAGAAGTGGCTGCGCACCAACAACATTCCAAAAGACGAAAATCTATCATATGCTGTTGATAGTTTTGTTGGAGATGCTTACAAGTGGTGGCTGAAAGAAGATACACCCACTTTCTACAACCGAAATCAAGTGAGGGATTGGGGAGACCTCAAAGTAAGGATGTATAAGGAGTTTGTGAAGAAGTACCAAACTCAGAGAAACACCACGATAACATCCATGTACCAAGTAGCCCCAAGGAGCCTAAATCCATCACCAAAAATGATGTCAACTCGTGAGCACCACCGTGCTTATCCTCATGAGCACAAGAGAGTATTTTCAAAAACTGTGGAGAATCAGCCAAAGGCTAAGCAACCATCATAGCAAAGGAAGAGAAGCCAAATTCTAATCCACAAGCCGAAGCTCAGAAGAAAATTCTGTATTCGTTAGTTGCATCACACGGCGAGTAAGTCTTGTAACCTTATTAAGCCAAAAGAAGTAATTTGCTATAGATGCCGTCAGAGTGGACATTTTCTGCCACATGTCCTAATAGAAAAATGGTAATAACTTCATTAGAACATGGAGAAAAATTTCTTGAGGAAATTCAAAGGAGTGAAAATTTCGATTTGTTTTCTTCCAATTCTTGTACACTTGCTCTTCCAAAGCATGTTCATACAGGTCTAATCAGGGAGCAATAAGCTAAAGAAGTTGTGAGAAGCCTGGAACTTGAAGAGTAACACCCAAGGACAACATTACCAATCCAAGTAAGTGACACTTACTAATTAATTAAGTATTGGGAGACTCGTATGCTTATTCGTAGCCTCAAGTACTCTGTTTTAAGTACCTATGTACCAAATATAATTCACTTGACTTTTCCTCTAAGTGTCAAAGAAAAGACAGGTACCCTAGACGTGTACAAAGGCTGAAGAGAACCAACATCCAAATGGAGTCCAATTTCGAATCAAATGGAGGCACCAGCAACGTGCACTCACATGCCATCTCCAGAGTTTATGATGCATTTTCCAGGCCTTAACAAAAGAAAGGAAGTCATCGACAACACTTCCCTGTACCGTGTTGCATATGGAACCTGAGAGAGACCACACTCAGGTAAGTAACACCCTAATTCGATTCATTTGTAATAATTATAAAAGTGTGATAACTAACCTATTAAGTTTAAAAGAGCTTGATGAATATGTTGTTACCCCACAGAAACATTTGGTTCACAATATTTGTTTTAATACATAAGTAAAACATAAGCAAAAATTTAATCAAATGGAAACGTATTTACCTGTTTATAATAATTCCATTACTGCATTAATGCACTTGTTTGTTGCCAAAAGAGTTGGAAATATTGCAGGAACTAAAGAGGAGCCACCGGACGTAGAAACTCAAATCCAAGTACGAGGAAGAACTAAGCCAACAACACCACCCCCCTTGAACCTGAACAAGACAGAGGATTAGTTCAAGCTATATAGCTCAGAGGAGAACCGCCAGATGCCCCATGCATCAACAAGCCATCACCATACTGAGATAAGACTCTAAACTCCCAAAGAAGGATGAAAGCTAACTTGCTTTCTCTTGGTGAAGATTGTACAATTTCGAGGTTGAAAGTATGTCAGGAAGGGGGGGGAGAGTATGATGTGGACATCAGAACTACGACAAGTCAAGAGACGACCAGACCAGCCAGAGCCAAGCCACCAGACGGAGCTAAATTCCAAGTTAGTACATATATTCTAATTTGGCGCGGAACCAACCGGTTTAAATCAAGTGAAGCTCTTAACCAATTTAGCAACACCATGCTGTTTTATGTATTCCCTAATAAGTATAAAAGGTGTTTACCAGCTGCCAAAATAACGCCCCATCCATTCCCATGTACAAGCCAAGGAAGCATCCAAACTTACCATATTTGGATCCAATCACTTTTAAATTAGAACGGCTCTTTGCTCCATCAACTCTGAGCGTATTGGAGACATTATTTCTGAGCCTGGACGTTCCTAGGTCACACCAGTTCGGACCAAAGCTCTCAAGGTTCAAACAGATCCCTACTTACCATATTTGGACCGATTTCACCATTAAGCCTCTAACAGCTATTTTTGCTTGATTTTTGCGATTTATTTTCATTAGGTTTAGCGTTCAATCTTTATACCTCGAGCATTATAGAGGCTCAGAAATAGTTCTTGTAAAAATTTACCTTTAATCAAATTCTAAAAGTTAATAAGAAAACAGGTTTTCTTCTCTTTTCATAAGTTGTGAATTCTTGTATTGTTTCCTTAGTTCTTATTGAGCGATTCTCTAAGTTCTATTCAAATCTAATTAGTTGAGTGATTCATCTAGTTGGTTTGTTCATAGATTGAGTGAGTCAGTCCTCCCATCACGCCCATTTCTATCTTCAATCCCACCTTCCACGAGTCAAAAGCTTGGAATCCTTTGATCATCAAGTGATCTAAACTCGGTGTGATCTTGAGCCTATATCATGTAATAACAAAGTGTGGGTTCTTCTCCCTTAATAGTATCAAAAGCGATGAAATAGAATAAACAAGTGAGGGAGATTAACAATATGAAAAAGGAATGGAAACATGGTTTGCCACAAGATAAAATCATCAAATTTCTCAAGTTTTTTTTATTCTGTTATTGAATATATTCTGAAAGTTTCAAAATACAGTAGCAGTTTGTTGTAAAAAAAATTTCGGGTTGAATAAATTTAACATTCAATTCAAAACAAAAAGAGAGGCGACAAGAGGATGGAGCTTTGTGATGGTCCTGAGTCTTCTTCTCTGGCTTCTAATGTTGCTATCCCCTCTCTTAGGCTTTTAGAACGAGTATATATAGAGTTTGAGTCAGTTTAGGGTTAGCTTGAGGCTCCCAAAGTCGGTTTTAGGTAAAATAGGTGAAGGTCTTGTCGTTTTGGATCCAAGGGGGCTTCCAGTATGATCTGGCACGGTCAAGGGCCTTGGTGCCACGCTAGAGTGGCCTTCCAGCTCTGGTCTGCTTCTTGTGCCGCGCTGGCTCGCGTCTAGGTATTCTCTAAAGAACATGGCTTCAATGTTTTCACGATAACTTCTGATTGGCAGAATGTATTGGATATATTAGAATCGGGGTGAATGAGGACTCTTCTAGATTTCCAATGACATATCCAATGTCGAATATGGTCCACGTGAAGGTCTTCAAATGTAGCCTTGAATCAAAAGTTCAGAAACTGTAGAAAAACGTGTTTTGTTCCCTTTCTGATCCTTTATGCCTGAAATCTGAAATGACTCATTGAAACAAGAAATACTCGAAATATATCTTCAAAACCTTTAAATCATATGAAATCACTTGTTAATCATCTCAAAATCATAGATACAAACGATAAAATAATGATGTTATCATTATCCTGCAAGCTTAGCTCATTTGCTCGAACATTTTGATAGTTGGAACATGCTCGACTTCGTTTCTCGTCTCTGAGTAGGCATGCTTCATTTTTAAATGGCTTGACTCGGGGTCTCATGTTTCCTCCTGAATCATTGGTATTCTTTGGAATGATTAGTAATATAAAGTCAGTCCTATGCACTGAATCCCATTTTGAAAAATCGACAAAGATATGCTAAAAATTAAAAAGTGGAACTAACCTTAGGCTAGAACAAATAATAAATAAGAAAGAAGAATGAAAATCAGATGACGAAGACAAGATTTGTCTGTTAGGATTGAGAGAAGTGAGACAAAGAGGGCAAGAGGCTATCGGGTGAAAGAGTGAGATGTGAGGTGTAGGGTTATTTTAGGCTTATATAATTAGGTTAAAGATCGGTTCCAATTGGTTATCATGAAACCGATCCGAACGGAAGCAATAACTGACCAAAACTTAAATCTCTTCCGATTGGTTTGTCACTTATAACTGAACCATAACCAAACGCCCTAATCCTCAGCTTTGTTGGGTTTGGTAAAACTTGTTCGATTATTATTCCAAGGGCTATTCAAAATTATTAGTGTTAAACTAAAATGATTTTGAACCTTCAGGTTTTAAAAAAAAACTTCAACTATTACAAGCATATATAATTGCCAGTCATAAAGATGTTAGAAACTGGGTTCATATATCCTTGAGACAACGTAATCCAAGAATACAAACTAATTTCTTGAAAGTTGCAGTCAGAACCGCCTTGGTGAATAAGTCAACCAAATTATCGACTGAATGAGTTTGTAGATCACTAACATCGCCATTATTTTGCAGTTCATTATGAGTAAGAATTTTGGTAGGATATGCTTTGTTCGGTCACCTTCAATGTTTATTTGAGGTTTACGATGCATGCAGCATTATCTTTATATATAATTGTTGGAGCTTCCTTCCCTTCAGATATACTGCAATCTTCTCGTATGCTTAGATTGCAAGCATGCATTGGAAGGGGAAATATTTTCTTATAGCTTGGGATAGACAATATGCATGTCGTAGTAGATCACAAACTATTATCTTTGAAACGTTGGCTGATTATGATCTCTGGATATGTCATGCATATTATGGTATGCCATACACCAATAATGATATCAGTGTGTTGGAGTTTTTCCTTCTTTCTCAAGGTATTGCTTCTCCTGCTTATTATGTTATTCAAGAAAAAAAATATTATATGATATATTATTTTGCTGGTGGTATTGATATCTACTCATCTTAGCTCTTTTAAAGCATCATTTTAGCTATAGTTTCATACATTTTCCGTATCATTAGAGTTGTAAATATGCATTTTAGTCTTTCTTTCTCATGTTTTACATTTTAGGATCATATAGCTTCATTGTCATGCATTTGAATAGTCTTCTGAGTCTTTTAGGTGTTTTGGGACTAGGAGCTTGGATGAGGGATCATTTGGATGCAAATATGAGAAATGATGATTCAGAGCCAGTCCAAAGTGTCTCAAAGATCAACTCAGATGAAGGCATTGACTTGAGATTTAGCTCCAGATATCTTGATCAGAGTTATATATAATTGAATTATCTTTCCAATGGAGGTGGTTTCGAGTGATTTGGAGTAGCGGTTGAAGGGAAACAACTTATTTAGTGAGCCGTGAGCATGCCTAGCGACCAGAAGAGGCGGCTAGAGAATGGAGAAAGTTGGCAGGAGAAATTAGCAACGTGAGCTCGCGACTTTGCTACCTCAATACTGTGTCGCGACCTATTTTTAGCGACCTAGCAAGGTCTCTACACGGAGCTATGGTGATGACCAAAAGACTCTATTGAGAAGTGAAGCTACTAGAGAGTGCCTAAGTAAAGAAGAGTTTTCTCAAAGTGAAAATTAGAAAAAAGAAAAGAGATATTGCCTATGCTCTAAGTAGAAAGAAACAAAAAGATCAAAGCAAAAGAGTGTAGGCACCAAGACAATGTATTAGTGTTTCATTCTAGTTTGTAAAAGATAAAAAGAAAAGACTCGGCCTAAGACAATCACCAACGGTATGTTTGAGTGGTATGAGATTCTTAAAAGGGTTGAGAAGAGCGTTAAAGTCATAGGTATTCACTTGGATCATTAGAGTTTAAGCATAACAATGGGCAGATGAGTAGAAGCATCTCTTGTACCAACATTTGTTTGCGAACTCTCCATTGTTTATGTTATGTGACTTGCATTTTGTTTTTAGAGCAAGCACCCAAATAAAAACTCTATTGAAACCACCTCAAAAGACTTTAACCCTAAACCGATCGAGATTGATTTGATTTCCATAAGCGAGGCCGACTATAAACACCTAAATGAATGTTAAAGAGATGTCTTTAGTTTGTTGTGAGTCTTTGCTTAAGTTTAGGAGTTGCATAAAAAAAACTTTGCATTGAGATGAACATGGAGAAGTACTAAAGAGTAAGATGATTGTTCATGCACCATTTAACTATCTTTGAGGACAGTGTGTTTCATCATTCGTTTGATACTTTCTGGTTTTGAATCCTCAAAACTCTCCCTTGACCTTTTTCTGTTTTGCTTGCTGACAAGCAAAGGACAAGTTGGGGGGAGTAATTTGATAAAGAGGTTTTTGCAAACCGGGTCTATCAAATAAATCCGTGTACATTGAGTACTTTGGGATCGATCCACGGAGGCTAAGGACTACACACTAGAGATGCAAGATTCTAAACTAATCTAGAGCAAATAATGATTTGGTTTTGTAATGAAACAATGAAAATGAAAGAAAATCAAAGGGAAAACAAAGAGAAAACAATGGATCATGGTTTCTACTATCATAAAGATGGATTAACAATCAAAAAATGATGAGATAGATTGCATTAGGCACTGTCCTAGATCATGGAATTCATAATTATGACTAATCCACTCTCGTCGCACTAATCACTTTACTAATCATGCAATTATCAATAAATCTCGTCAGCAATTAACATAATCAATGAGAATTATAGAAACAACTCCAATTAGATCACTAAACACCCTAATCAACTACTTTCACAGGCTAGGATTGTAAAGCTCATAAAAGATTCATTCAAACATTTCATCAAACACCTTGTGGGCATGAAAATACTTAAGCTTCGAATCACCAATCTCTTGGCTAATATAGCATTAAGAACATCCTAAATGAAGGATCTAACAACAATCAACCTAAACATTCAACATCTAACCATAAATTAATCCTAATCTAGCAAAACCAAAGTTCCAAATCAACCATAAGAGTGTTTGGAAATCACCACCCTAAGCAAAAGAAAACTTAGCGTTTACAAGAGTTAAAACATGTATTTATATAGAAAAAGAAAAAATAATTTGGCAGCCAAAAATAACTCCGTGTAGCGACCTTTCTAGGTCATGACACAGTATCAAGGTAACAAAGTCTCAAGCTCACGTTGCTAATTTCTCCTGCCAACTTTCTCCATTCTCTAGCGGCCTCGTCTGGTCGCTAGGCATGCTTGCGACACACTAAATTAGTTTTATCTCTTCAACCACTATTCCAAATCACTCGAGACCACCTCCATTAAAATCTACTTCAATTCTCTATCACTTCTCTCAAGAGGCCTGGAGCTAAATCTCAAGGAAATGCCTCCATCTGAGTCGATTTTGAGACACTTTGGACTGGCCCTAAATCATCATTTCTCATATTTGCATTCAAATGATCACTCATCCAAACTCCAAGTCCAAAACACCTAAAGACTCAAAAGACTATGCAAATGCATGACAATGAAGCTATATGATCCTAAAATGTAAAACATAGAAAGAAAGATTAAAATGCATATTTACAACTCTAATGATGCGAAAAAATGTATGAAACTATAGCTAAAATGATGCTTTAAAAGAGCTAAAATGAGTGATAACAGGTATATATATCGAAAATGGTCCACAAAAGTTCAAAAAGTTCACGAGTCAACAGGTCCAAAAAAATTGCTATGCAACAAGAAGCATGTTGGAAATATGTGGAGTGTGCTTTTGGAGTTTTCCAATCATGTGCAATTGTGAACAGACCTGCTCTTTTTGGAAAAATATGTGATTAATAAAATATTGACTACGTGTATAATTTTACATAAAATCAGAATTGAAGATGAGTGTGATATTGATGCATCAATTGAAGATAAAAGAGAAATTCCACCTCCAAAAGTTGAGATGGCGGAAGATGATGAAAAATCCAATTTCCTACAATGAAAAATTAGAATTTCAAGGATAAAAAAAAGCTCATTTCTCACTTTGAAATGCTTTAATTGATCATTAATAGGAGAAAGATAGTATTAGTGATCTTTAGAAAATTATTATTGCTTTTTATTTTCACTATTATGTAATTTTATTTCTATAATAAAAGTTTAGGTTTTAAAAATATTCATTTGATTGATTTTCTTGAGAAAGAAAATCTGTGAATAAATTTTTTTGACATTTTATAAATAAAAGGATGTTATAATTGATAAATTATAAGTGTTGAAAAAACAGGATAAAATTGTTTTAACACGCTTCTAATTATTTTAACAAATAAAATTGATGTTTTTATAATCCAACCTTATTTACTATTACACGCTTCTAATTATTTTAACGAATAAAATTGATGTTTTTATAATCCAACCTAATTTACTATTCTAATTGGTTAGGTGTTAAATTAATTTTAGATTAAATTTTTGTCTGATTTATCATCAGAGGTTACATATAATTGGCACAAAATAACAAATTGGTTAGAAAATTCATACTCTTGGTTTATTAAGCAAAGAAACAACATTTCTACTGGACATGGAAATTGAAGGGAATATGTTCCATAGAGAATGAAAGATGTGTAAATGATCTCTTGCAAAGAAAATAAGTTATAATTGTTTTCTCCGAAAGGGAATAAGTAAAAAAAAGAGGTTCAAAATTCACTCAAAGAGAGTTGCTTATGCAGAGCCGAGTCTCATAGACTAATATGGATCCAGAGGAGGGAGCAACACGGTGGGACTTCCTTTAGAGATTAAAGATGATGGTGGATGAGAAATCAATAACTGAAAAGAAAGAAAAACCAAGAAAACCAAACATCTTCATGTAGTCAGGTATAGGGGTGGAGGCATGTAGAGGTTAGGGGTCAGTTTACCCCTATAGATTTGTAATTAAAAAAAAATTACTTGTATTTTGAGCCAAAAAATTGACAAAATTTGGTTAAAAGTTGGTTTTGACCCCCATAAAAATGGTGAGAATACATTTTGACTCCGTAATTTATTTTATAATTATCTTCAAAATAAAAATTGACCCCTGTAAAAATAGTTGCTAGCTCCGCCACTGGTCAGGTTTAAACCCCAAGATAGGAATAAAATCGAGAGATGGTGAAGGAAGAGTTGAGCTAGAGGATGTTGTTGGAAAACATATGGAGTCAAGGAATGGTGAAGGTTTTCAGCGAATGAAGGTGCGAGAGAGAAATGATATCTTTTTGGGAACCGAGATAAGATCTGAACAAGAGGACATCAAAGAGGCAACAAAGATCTTGCCAAGAGAACGTCTCACCTATATATAAGCGAGAGCATACATGCTGGTCATTGGATCCATTTTTGCAGAGCTCACACTAGGCTTGGCATTCGGGTTTAGTTCAGGTCTATCAAATTTAAAATCCTATGATCCATTAGGGTATAGAATTGTTTTGTTCAATTCGGTTTCATCTGGGTTTGATCAGTTTTAGGTGCACGAAATATCAGAAAATGATAAAATTTGAATATATTTTTATTTAATTTTCACAAATATAACTAAGAAAATTTTGGTTACTTTGGTATTTTGATTACTTCATTCTAAAAAATTGATATTTTTAGGTCTATAATTATAGGGCAATTGGGTTATGTAGAGTTTATATATTATTAATATTTTTGGGTATATAGTTGTACCTCGAATATTTCAGTTATCTATTTGGTTCTCAGTTCAGTTCTTCGTATATAGGAGTCTAGGACCCACTCGAATATTTTCCGGTTTGGATTTAGGTTTGGTATCTTTTTCGGGTCAGATTTGGTTCGGTTCCTGATATTTTCTCAAGAACTATATGAGATAGCCTATTTCACATGGATATCGGATAAACAAACAACAAAGTATAACCAAAAGGTACTTGATGACGTGGTATAAAGTTTTAATATGTTAATAATAAAATTGTATTATAGAAAATTAAATTAATTTATTCATGTACAAAATAAACTTATGTAAATAACTCTTTTCTATACAGAAACATGCTTTCTACTTTTTTCCCTAAAACAATTTAAGATATTTAATTTATTGATTTTACCTAAATTTAATTTGTTTTAAAATCTGTCTATCGAACGGGTCCTAATCTAATATTATATAAAATAACACATTATTCCTACATATAAAGGATGGAGATGCTCTCTCTAAGGGCTTGATTGGTTCACCCAAAAATGTTGCGTTTGCCGACGGTTGCGGTTGCAAGCGTGTAAAACCAATCATGAAAATCACAACATATTGCTCTGAACCGCTTTAAATCACTAGATTTCAAAAGCTCCTTCCAGCTAGTGTTTGCGGCAGCGGACGGTTGCGGTTGGTTTTAGGAAAGTATTTTTTAAACATTTTTTAATTTATAATACTAATAAAATGTTACAAAAAATAAAAAAATCAAATTTTTTTTTTAAATTACATATTACTATAATAAATTTCTAAATGCTTTATGTATGGATTAACTAAACGAATAATATATTTATAAGTATAAAAATATGTTTCAAACCTCTTAAAATATTAATTTGTTATTTAAATTTTGATTATATTAATACAATTGTTTTTCTAATAGAAATTATATATTTTAAATATATTTGAAAAAGTTAGACAGCAACCGTAACATAAAACATTAAATATTTTAAAAAATTTCAAAATAAAACCCGCGTGTAGGATATTCACCTAGACCATAGAAGTAATTCTCCATTATTCCTCACATAATTATTAACTTGGAATTAATTAACTTATGAATTATAATTGTACAACCATTGAAATCTGTAAAAAATATTGATTTATTGAAAAACAAACATTTTTTTTAAATTAAACTTTATTAATAATAATACGAGCCCAATAGGCTAGATTCGGCCATGGTCCTTATAAAGCCTCATCGGTTAAAAAAAAAGAGAAAAAATCCCGATAAGGAACAAAAACCGAGGTGGGATCATAGCCGTACGGTCGACGACGCTGGCGAATCCCATCCATCATGACCGGCGATTACAGGGACCACTGCTTTGT
Source organism: Cardamine occulta (assembly GCA_028015245.1). Taxonomy (NCBI): domain Eukaryota; kingdom Viridiplantae; phylum Streptophyta; class Magnoliopsida; order Brassicales; family Brassicaceae; genus Cardamine; species Cardamine occulta. The sequence goes on from CM051371.1 coordinate 6,930,241, forward strand.
AGGACGGTGGCTAGGACAGACTCTTTGGCCAGAGCAACCGAATCCGGATTCGAGGCCGCTCTCACCACCATCCCAACCCGCAACAACCCCTCCAAGATGAACCCAACCCAAGCACTGATACCTTCACCTACCTTTAGTCCCCACCAAGCAACAAGAGAGATTTTGACTATAACCCCCACCACCGTCTCTGACCAACCGGAAACTCACCTCCGAGACAAGAACTTCCAGACCGGAGAGAAGCCACACCGATTCAAAATCTGGCATCCTCGACCAGAGCAGAACTGACAAGAGAATCTTTGGCTGCCGTGAAACCACGGAAGCTCCACAGCAACACTACCAGAAAAGAAGAAGCCTCACTCCTGATTAGACCGAGCAAGCCATGCCGGCAATGAATATCGGAGCAGAAGAAAAATAAAACTGGAGAAAAAATCTGGGCCATCGGGGTGTAGCCACATGAAAAATTTCATTTAAGTCTGTAGCCACAAGGGTTTTTTTAAATAATGTTTGGCCATATGGAAAGTTTGTTTTCGAGTTATAGCCACATATACTTGGATTTTCCATTGACTTTGATGGTTCCGTTAAGCAGATTGCCTTAACTACTAACAGAAACGTTTTCTGAACCAAAATCTAATTTTCAATGTTTTCATTTGAGTTAGAAAGAAGTAACCCACACTGAAAAAAGTAAACCGATCTAACCCCAAAATAATTCCAAAATCCCCAAATCAATTATTTCTAAACCCTAACTCTTTCTCTTGTCTTCGACCCTCTTTGCGAACCCAGAAAAAAAATCTCGAGAGGCTGTCGTTGCATCGACCGAAGCTGCAAAATGAGGTAAGAGATCTGTTCTCGAGTTCCATTTTAAGTTCTTTGTTGAATTTTTGGCTGAGTGTTCATCAAATTTTGTATTGAATTTCTGAGTCAATTCTTGAATTTCTTCTTGTGATGGTACCGAGGACACTAACTATTCAGAGAGAGAGCGATACATGCAGATGTGGGAAGAGAAAAGTGATCCCGATGATCCTGATTATGCTTCCTCAGTCGAAAGTGTTGAGGGGAGTGATAATTCATCGAGTTCATCAAGTTCTGAAGAGGAATCTGACTCTGACGATGAAGATGAATTGGTGGATAGATTTCGATTAGAAATAGAGAATGATGTTGCTCATTTTAGAGATAAACTTTCTATCCGACATGATGTGTGTCATAACTCATCAGGTGTGTAGTTTATTATATAATAATCCATTACTCATTATTAATTTTTAAAAATGTTAATGAAATCAATTTAAACAGTTATGACTAAACAAAATTTGGCTGTAAGGCTTATGTTAATAATGTTTGAAACCAACCTGCCGTCCGACTTCTATATTGTTGACATCGACTTCTATTACTGGATTCCAACATTGAAACTCGCTCTTGCTCCATAAACGTTTTGCGGTTTTTCCATATAATCACATACTGTTTTCCATTGAGAGGTATATGATGTTATACGATAGTTATGGTGGAGAAATTCATCGTCAGCTCAAATTAATAAGAAAAAGGTTTGTGGGTTTAGAATCGGTTTAGATGGTTAACACATAATTTCAAACAAGTAAACCAACAATAATCCAGGTCTATGGAGTCTTAGATTTCGAACATTATATTTAATGGGTATCTAAGTTTCGAACATTCATGTCGGAGGTATTTATGTTTACAACTTTTATCCGGGAATTATCTATAATAGCACCTTAGTTTGAGAGATTTATGATGTTATATGATAGTTATGGTGGGAAAATACATCGTTAGCCCAAAATATATTGACGATATTATAACTTAATGAAACATGATTATTTTAGAAACATAAATAAAAATGAGTTAGAAAAACCTAAAATTTATGGTGTTTTAGGAGGAGATGACCAAAAGCAGGTTGATCTGCTATGTTGATGCAGTCGATTACGTCACCATCTAGGATGATAGTTTTAATCTGATGGTTAAATTGTGAGAAATGATAGTTAAAGTTTAGTTATGAGTAGTTATAAGGTATGTGCATTTTGTGGGTTGAAGTACTCTTGCATTTTTAAAAGCGGGTCAAAGTAAAACACACTCTAAAATTAATTAGTATAAACAATTCTGAGGGGATATTTTCAACAAATATCTTTTCTAATCTTCTTTTCCTCTTTTATACTTCAACTTATTTGTTTACTACTAAGCAATTTCCGATGTTATCAAACTTGGTCTAATTAAGTAAAATAGCAATAGAACGATTATATGTACTTTTCCCCCAAAAGACCTTGACTTGCCATCGTCTATGGTTTAGATGGAGAACATTTAATCTCTAAACATGTCTTAAGTCTAAGGTAAAAATACCAATAATGTACCTCTTTAAAAATTTATCTCCAAACATAGTATTCTATTGTTTCAAAAATCCTTCCCAAAAATCCCGTTTGGAAATAAATTTCAAACTTGAACTCCTTTGTTCACTTCATTCAAAAAAATATTAAAATAAGAAAAATATCATATGATAAAAAGCTTGGTCGAAGTAAATAATCGATGTTAGAGCCACAAATTGTTTTATAAAAGACCTTTACTGAATCAAAGTAAACGATCCTTATCACTCACGTTAACATCATCATCAAGTGAGACTTCGACTTTCTAACTTATTTCTTTTTGAACTTGGTTTTTTTCCACAGAAATTTTAAATTCTTAAAACATGGAGGTATTTGCATTAATGAACATCACAGTCCCTCAATGCGTTTAAGCTCTCTCATTTGCTTTTCTTTTCCTATCATATTTGCAATGGAAGGGAAGCTTTTCTATAGAAAATACTTGATATGGGTGGTGTTACAGTTGATACTGTTGGGACAACTACACAGATGCAAAAGCTGTATTGAGAAAGAAAGCAATGCTTTGTTTGAGCTCAAGAAATACATTATGTCAATTACTACAGGTGGTTACGATTATTTTACCCTCCCAAGTTGGTTTGATGGCAGTACGAACGATTGCTGCCAGTGGGAGACAATCAAGTGCAATCGTACAAGTGGACAGGTGACCGAGCTATCCATTAGCGCATACTTCAAAAATAATTCTGTCCTAAATCTATCTTTGCTACAACCCTTTAAAGAAATTCAAAGTCTTCAATTAATTGGGTTGGAAGAAAGAGGCTTAAGTGGCTTATTTGATAATGTCGAAGGTATTTACCCGGCTTTCCCTTGTGAATAGTTTAACATTTTGTTCTGCTTTCTCACTTCGATATTTTTCCTGTGTGCACTAATTCTTAGATCACTGTTTTTAATTCGAGATATTATAAGGCTTAGCTTTTCTCTGTTTCTTCATTTATTCGCTGATGTTTGCTGTGGCATGTTGCTTGCTGCAATGACATTAGACCTTCACTTACATGGAATTCCCACTTGCATAGAGTTCCACTCTCACAAACTCCATTTGCATGCACATTAATTTCATAATAAGTGAGTTATGTTATCATTATATGCTTAGCAAGATTCCTGTTTGCAGGTTATAAAAGCCTTGGACGATTAAAAAAACTGGAGATCATGGATTTAAAGGAACATTATTTCAACAACAGCATATTTCCCTATCTTAATGCTGCTACATCACTTAAAACTCTTGTTCTACGGAATAACGTAATGGAAAGCCCTTTACCTGGTAAATTGTTTTCCAGTTGTAACTTGCTTTACCTTCAGTTTTAATTTTGTTAAATTCAATTACCTTCAGTTTGAATAATTCATATATTCTCCTGGGTTTTCTTTCAGAACTTAAGGATTTGACAAAATTGGAAATTCTGGACCTGAGTGGTAACAGATTTAATGGCTCCATACCTGTACAAGGTGATTTTGTGTCCATAAATGCCTGCTTTCCTTTTTAATATATCTAAGCTTTTTCATTTGATTTGTGTCATCCTTGGGATTCTTCTTAATCTAAAACTCGCGCGGTAGACCGCCGGTCAATTTTTTTAATATAAATTTAGAATTTGTTTTACTATTTATAAATATTTTTATTTTGGGTTGTTTAATATATATATTTCTTTTTTTTGTTGCCTTACAGTTTATAATATATTTAACATAGTTTCAACATTGAAGTGTAGTATTTTCCATTTAGAAATAGCAAATTTTTGTTGTTTTGCGAAATTGATCATGTTCTTTTTTCTCATTGAAACAGTTTAGAGAAAATCATACTAAATTAGATATTATATTAGTCCGAATAAAAAAACAACTCCTAAATAATTGGAAACCAAAACATGTATTGATATCATCATCAATAGCAAAACAACATAACATCAAAAATTCATATGAAATTCCAAACATTAAAGCCATTAAATCATAAATGAGAAGTCATGAGGTTGTTTATCCGATGACAACATATACTAAGATAAACTATTTCTTCACGTGTTCCTTAAAACTACGCCAGAACATAAATAGTTATTAGATTTAACTATTAAAAAATTAAAAACAAAGTATGTAAGAATATTTTTTTAAACAAAATGTAGGCTCTCTTACCTTTATTTTCCCAATTCTGATATCCTCTTTGAAATTCACATTCATTGTTTACCTAAGGTCTTTTCTTGTAAAAATTTCTTCTAAAGAATGGTTGGACTTAGATTGCCCCATTTTTAATAGTTAAGTAGATATTTAATTAACATTGATGTGTTAGTCTGTTCGGATGCAATATTACAACTATCTCATTTAAATTCTCTTAATATAGTTTTACTATAGGTAATCTAGTACTTTTTAAAAATCAACATTTCTGCTCATTCGGATTTGGAATCATTTTTTTTTATAATATGACTCTGAATCACTGCTTAAAATTTTTAGTTGATGTGGGACATTCAACACGTTTTTTTCATCGATTGAGTACTTGTTTGTTTAAAAAAATTGAATCACTACATATGTAAAAACAAATTCTATATTTGTATTAGTTATATGTATTATATGAAAATCCAAATCAAATTAAAAAATAAAATCAAACAAAAATGATAAGAGAAGCATAATATTAAATCTTACCCAAATATTCTATTTGTAATAACAAAAATAAATTAATATGCTATAGATCTCAACTCTTTATTTTGCAATTGGTTAACAATTTTTTTTAAAAGAATTTTAATTTATGTTTATAATTAATAAGAGAGAAAAACTGGGTTTTCATTTTTGGAAACTAATAATTATTTTTAGAACCTCCCTCCCCCCCCCCCTCCTCTTAATGTAGCTCTTCAAAAACTTTAGTCGATGTCGGACATTGAACACTCATTATTTTCATCATTGAGTAATATATGTCTGTTTTAAGAAAATTGAATCGCAACATATGTAAAAAAAATATAGATTTTTGTTAGTTATATGTATTATATGAAAATTCAAATCAAATTAAAAATAAAATCAAACAAATATGATAGAAAAATCATAATTTTAAATCTAAATCAAATCTTCCAGTTATAATAACAAAACTAAATTAATATGTTATAGATCCCAACTCTTTATTTTGCAATTGGTTAACAATATTTTAAAAGTAATTTTAGTTTTCGTTCATAATTAATAAGAGAGTACAATGAGTTTAAATTATTTAAACTATTTAAAATATTTAATGTTTTAATTAAATGAAAAATCTTGTTTGAATGTAATGATAAAACTATCTCATTTAAATTTACTTGTAGGTATGGTTTGGAAACATCTAAAGTGACTATTTTTTTAATAGTGTAGTACAGGATAAAACTATCTCATTTAAATTTACTTGTAGATACTGTTTAGAAACATCCTCTTCAAATGACTACTTTTTAATAGTGTAGTAGATTCGTAAGTAATAGTGTTTACCTTTGTTGCTTTGTCTTTTGGCAGAGTTATCTGCCCTGAGGAAGCTGAGCTCTCCATCAGAACGAATTTTCTGGGTCAATGGAATTGCAAGGCAAGTTTTTTGAAATATTCACTTTCTGTGTTGAAAGTTAAACATGATCCTTTAGTTATTGAGTCATAGATCCAATTATCTTTTAAAATAGTTTCTCTACAATAATCCACACATCTCTACATTTCCTCAAACTTTGTAGAGAATAAAATTCTAGATATTAAAATATCTAGATAACTGTTATAAAATAGTTGGTAGAAAACTCTAGATTTAGAACTAAAATATTCTAGATATACATACTGTTGTAGCTCTAATGGAAAATTATTAATGTCAAAATCTAGAGGTCTAGAGGTCACATGTTCGAGTGACATTTAGCAGAAAACCAATGCTTTGAACCCCGACTTAAAGAAATGAATGGGTCGAGTCCAAAAATTTCTTAATCATAGAAAAAAATAGTCTAGATATTTTGGAGGCTATAAATACCTCTCATTCCTTCTATTTGTATTCAAGTTGTCTCCAAGAGGTTCCGAGTATTCTCAAAGTAATAAATATTATGTTTGATAAATTTATTTTTTAAATACTTAAAAACACTTTCTCCATCAGCATTCTTAAAAGTTTTCTTCCAACTAAGTGATTACAAGCTTGAATATCCTAAAAATGGCAAATAACGACATTCTCTTCCAATTCCTAATCGAGTCTACCAATGATCGTTATCCTAGGAGCACATGATGTGTGGGAGAATCGAGAAAGGCTTCGTTGAATTGGAGAATGAAGGTAATCTATCTCAAACTCAAAGAGAGTTTGAGGGACTCAAGGAAGTGAGACAAGATAACTCTTTGGCTAATCTATCAACGATTAGATGAATATACATTCAAAAAAGTCGTGGGAGCTGTGACGGCCAAAGAATCATGCAAGAAGCTTTGAACCTCTTACAAGGGTGTCAATAAAGTCAAGAAGATGTGTTTTCAAACTCTATGAAAAGAATTTGAAGCATTGTAAAAGAAGGAAGGTGAACTCGTCTCTAACTATTTATAAATATTTTTGACGGTTACTAATAATCTAAAAAGAAATGACAAGAAGCTAGATGATGTGAGAATCATGGAGAAGGTTCTAAGATTCTTGAATAAAAAATTGGACCATATTGTTAACATCATTGAAGAGACAAAAGGTTTGGACAGTATGACAATGGATCAACCTCTTGGGTTGTTACAAGCTTATGAAGAAAAGAAGAAAAAGAAGGAACATATCGTCAAACAAGTACTCAAGATGCGGATTGATCACACTAAAGAAGAATATGGCAAGATTTAACAAAGAAAAGGTGTTGGCAATAACGAGGACGAGTCCATAGATATGAAAACTGAGGAGGTTGGAGGTCCAATGAAGACAATACCAGTCAAAGAGGAGAAGCTCATCAAGAGGTCATGGGCGAGGAAACCCAAAATCAAGGTGTGATAACTCAAGTATCAAATGCTATAATTGCGGGAATTTTTGGCACTACACTTCTGAATGCATATCTCCTAGTAATAAAAGATTTGAGGAGAAGGGAAACTACATTGAAGAATGAAACCAAGAAGAAGATATGTTATTAATGGCTTACAATGATGATGAACAAAAAGAGAATCATAAGTGGTACCTTGATAGCGATCTAAGCAATCATATATGTGGACGAACAAGCATGTTTGTGGAGGTTGATGAATGAGTGAAAAAAATGTGGCTTTGGTAGATGAACTGAAGATGGAAGTGAAAGGTAAATGAAACAAGAACTAAGCGCCAAGAAGACAAAGTCTTGAAGTTAAAGAAGGCACTTTATGGGTTTAAGCAAGCACCAAGAGCTTGGATTACTCGAATTGACAAGTATTTCAAGGAGAAAGATTTCATCAAGTGTCTATATTAGCATGCACTTTATATCAAAATTCAAAATGGTATATATTGATTACATGCTTGTATGTAGACGACTTGATATTCATGGGTAATAATCCAATCATGTTTAAAGGATTTGAGAAAAAAATGACATAAGAGTTTGAGATAACATATATTGGACTGTTATCTTACTACCTCGGAATTGAAGTGAAACAAGAAGACAGTAGAATATTCATTACTCAAGAAGGCTATGCTAAGGAGATACTTAAGAAGTTTAAGATGGATTATTGAAACACGGTAGCACACCAATGGATTGTGGAATCAAGTTTTAAAAAAAGTGGAAGAAAAAAAGAGCAGATTCTAACTCTTTAAGAGCTTGGTTGGAAGCTTACGTTATTTAACATGTATGAAGTTGTTAGTCGTTACATGGAGAATCCAACAACTACTCATTTCAAGGCGAGAAAGAGAATTATTTGATAAATCAAAGGTGCCATAAATTATGGCTAGCACTACTCTATTTCTAATCATTAAAAGCTTGTTGCATATATCGGTAGCGATTGCGAAGGAGACATACATGACCGAAAGAGAAAAAGTGGCTTTGCGTTCTACACTAAAGATATGACCTTCATATGTATGTCGAAGAAGTAGCCTATTTTCATTCTTTCCACTTGTGGAGTGGAGTACCTAGCGGCTGCTTCATGTGTTTGCCACACTATTTGGTCAAGAAACTTGTTAAAGAAGTTAAGCTTGCCACAAGAAGAGCTAAAGAAGATCTTTGTGGATAACAAGTCGGCAATAACTTTGGCAAATAATCCATTTTTCATTATCAAACTAAACACATTAAGATACACTATCACTAAATTAGAGTGTGTGATAACACGAAGGATGTGAATTTGGATTATGTTGACACATGACCAAGTAGCCGATATTTTTACCAAGCCTTTCAAGCGCGAAGACTTTATCAAGATAAGGAGTTTGTTTGGAGTAGAAAAATCAAGTTTAATAGAGAGTGCTGAAAGTTAATTATTTGGTTATATATCCAATTTTCTTTTGAACCAAGAGTTATCCATGTTCAAGAGTTATCAATCTTAGTCGAACCAAACTTGTAGGTCAGATTCCCTTATGTTTGACAAACTTGACTGGACTTCGACTTCTTGAGCTAGCATCAAACCAATTGACTGGGAATGTACCATCTTCTATTGGTAGCCTTGAATCCCTTTAGTATTTATCGCTGATTGATAATAGATTTGAAGGCCTCTTCTCAGTCGGTTTTCTCACTAACCTCTCAAAGCTTAAGGTGTTAAAACTTGGCTCAAATTCCAACTCACTCCAAGTAGTTTCTGAAACATCTTGGAAACCAAAATTTCAATAGAGAGGTATTGCACTAAAATCTGCAACTTGGACAAGGTTCCTCATTTTCTTCAGCACCAGAAGGATTTGCGTCATGCTGATCTCTCGGACAATAATATGTCTGGGATATTTCCTTCTTGGTTGTTGGCAAACAATACAAAACTCGAATTTTTGCGTCTACAAAATAATTCTCTTACGAGCTTTCAGCTACCAAAATCTGCTCATAAGCTAAGTGCCCTAGATGTGGCCATGAATAAATTTGACCATCTCTTTCCTGAGAATATAGTTGCTCATTTAGAGTCTATGAATATCTCCAAGAACGGTTTTAAAGGAAATGTACCATCTTCTCTTGGCAACATGGAAGACCTTGCATTTCTATATAATGTCTCACAACAATTTCCAGGGAAAGCTACCAAGAAGTTTTTTGAAGGGTTGTTCTCACTTGAGAATCTTGAAGCTGTCACATAACAACTTAAGTGGAGAGGTTTTCCCAGAATCGGCCAATTTTACTAAGTCCTATGTGCTGCCTATGGATAACAATCACTTTACAGGAATTGGACAAGGTTTGCGGAGCCTCACTTCGTTGATGATGCTTGACATTTCAAACAACAGTCTCACTGGTGTTATTCCAAGTTGGATTGACGAACTTGAAAATTTATTGGCACTACAGGTTTCTAACAACTCATTGGAAGGTGAAATACCTACATCCTTGTTCAACAACTCATATCTCCAGTTACTAGACCTCTCTGGAAACAGTTTATCTGGGGTTATACCTTCACACTATGGTTCTACTGCACGTGCAGCAGTACTATTCCTGCAAGACAATAATTTATCAGGTACTATTCCAGACACACTGCTAACCACAAGTGTCGCTATACTTGATCTCAGAAACAACAGATTGTCTGGGAATATTCCGGAGTTCATCAACATACAATACATCAGAATTCTTCTTCTTGGAGGGAATAATTTAACAGGTCACATTCCTCGGCAGTTGTGTGCCCTAACAACCATTCACCTCTTGGATCTTTCCAAAAACAGACTGAATGGATCTATACCTTTATGTCTCAGCAATACATCTTTTGGTTTGGCGAAAGAAGAGGATACATTTTTCGGTTATGATTCGGAGGGAATTTACATGTCTGTTGATTACTTAGATATTGATATAGGGTTTAACCCTCTTCTCAAGGACTCTGATCCGTTTAGTCTGGAGTACACCAACGCAAATACCAACACTAAAGTTGAATTTTCAACAAAGCACCGACATGATGCCTACATGGGTGTAATCCTTGAAATTTTCTTTGGACTGGATCTCTCAGAAAACGAGCTGAGTGGAGAGATCCCAACTGAGCTTGGAGGTCTTATGGAACTACAAGCTCTTAATCTTTCTCACAACAATTTCTCAGAGGTGATACCAAAAAGCTTTGCAGGTCTGAAGAATGTAGAAAGCCTTGATCTTTCTTTCAACAGATTTCGTGGCCGGATCCCAACACAACTAACAGATCTGAGTAGACTCGCTGTGCTCAACCTCTCACACAAAAACTTATCAGGAGTCATTCCACCGGGACCACAGTTTAACACCTTTGAAGAAGCAAGCTACTTGGGTAATCATCTTCTATGTGGGAAACCAACTAAACTAATCTGCGAGAGCGATAACATTCAAGAACCAGATACCAAAGTGGTAGCAGATGAATCCCTAATAGACATGGTGTCTTTCTATTGGAGTTTTGCTGCAGGCTATGTGACAATACTTCTTGGAATATTTGCATCTCTGTCATTTGATTCTCCCTGGAGCAGAGCTTGGTTCTATTTTGTTGATGGTTTTATCCAGAAGACGAAGAACTTGTTAGGGTAAAACACTTCACGTGCCAAATGCTTCTTATGTGCTAGTTTCATTGTCGTCCTCCAGCTGTAATTGTTCTTCTCAAAACTCCTACATTGTTTAAAAAAAAAACAGAACGTGACCTGTGTTTGGTTCCTCTATACTGTCATTATCTGTGAATATAAATTTAATGCTTCAAACATGTCTTGGAGCTGGTTTGGTGTGGTTGGTTCAATAAATAATTAGTGACTAAAATACAAGTAGAAAAGAGCACACAGACTGAAACTGAATACAAATAATTTCTCATTAGTTTTTTTTTTTTTTTGTTTGATGAAAGTATAATTTCTCATTAGTTCTCTCTATTTTTTATGAGTAATATTAATCTATACCGATTTACAGTCTTCCAACTCTTTTACTCAAACAATAGTGTTAACGCTGTTAAGTAGGGAAGTATATGTATATCGAACTTGCAATCCAATTTTATTTTATTTTTTTGCTCAATCCAATGGAAGGGAATATTATCATGGCTCAAAACATGAATATGACTGATGTTAATGTTGGAACATACTCATGGAAACAAAAGCTTTATTGGAGCACAATACATACGGCATACCTGGTCTCTTAGAGGGGAAAAAAGAAAGTTTGTTTCCTTCACTTGAAATAACATAGACAATTGTCAAGAAAAAATGAAATTCTTGTTTTTCCAAGAAGTCACTGTTCCACATTACCTTCCAGAAAATCTAAAATCGTCAAAAAAATGGTAATCGTATAATTGACTTCTTCACTTAGCAACTTCCACTGCATGATGTATTGGTGAATTTTCTCTTCCACTTCGCATTCTCCTTATTTTCTTTGTTTTTTTCCAACTGCGCTATCACGCCATTAAAACTACCGCATGTTAAGATTTGGCAAAATCAACATCAGTTGAGGCGTAACTAAATTCAGAGAATGGAAATCTGGTTTATCTATCGATAAACCACCACATATATCAAGTTTTCTTCTTATTTATTTTCGAAACTTTAAAACAGAGTAACATTTATTGTGAAAACGTATTTTCGGGTTGAATAAATTTAACATTTAATTAAAAAAATAAACTAATCTAAAAGAGCCAATTCATTAACTTCGAGACCCCTCGAGTCTGTTTTGATTTCACTGAATTTATTTCCTGGTATAATTAATTAGTATTAGTATAAACAATCTATAGGGTACATTTTCAACAATATATTTTCCAGTCTTCTTTTCTTTTCTTTATTGTTTTGTTTTTTTGGGTTTTACAATCTAGTTTTTGTTTTGTTTACTCAAAACTTATTCGAAAACAGCAATTTTATACATATGAGATGTGATGGCTGAGGCAGCAAAATTTTTAAATGGGTGAAAAATATTGAAAAAATCTTTAGGAGGCAATGAAGCCATTACCTCAAATATTTAGTAGGTGCAATCCTAACTAAATTGCCACTTTTATTTCTCTGCCCTAAATAAAATCTTAAATATTTAATGGGTGCCAGTGCACCTACTCTTCTACTATAGATCCGCCTCATGTGAATGGTGTGCAATTGGATCCGCCTCTCTCCTACTCTTCTTCTACTAACAAGAAGAACATAGACGAATTAAATAGTCAAAAGTAGACAGTGATAGAGGAAATATCCTTAATATTAGTTGAAAATTTTACTCTTCTTTTGTTTCCGTGCTTTGTTGATTGGTGAGAGGAAAACATTTTCCCAGTTTATTTCCCACTAATTTGGTTAATCGGTCACAACCCGGCTCAGAGCTGGGCAGAAGCTGATAAAGCAACTGCTTTTTGGACAGCAGCTATTATCAACTAACACAGATTTGATGATGTAGCCAAAACGACATTATTTTGCTGTTTGGGTTAGAAAATTACCATTTTTTTTTGGGTAAATTATAATGATCACTTATGTTAACACTATCATCATGTTGGACTTCTACTTTCTTGTTACAATCAGTGAAGGGTTGGTCTAAAGTTTTTGTGTTGGATCTTAATTTAAAAAGGAAAAAAAAAACATTGAGAAACCCATTTAACAACAGCAAAACATAGAAATGCAAATACAAATCTTGATCTTTTAATACTGCAAATCTGATTATATAAAAGCCAAGCTGCTTTGAAAAAAGTCTGTTGTAAATGCATACAATCCCAAACGTTTGATAAAATTCCTACTCAAAGAGTACCGATACTATGGTTATTATGTATTGCATGGCAAATCCTATTAAGTACTAAGTAAGGTCCTACCATACCAACCCAGATTGGCCCTACAATAACCCGGCTTTAGTACTATTCCTTCTCTACAACTTTCTCCTGTTGGGATGGATCCAGCATGCACAGGTACTCATTTATAGCTTCGATTTCCCTGTCAAGATTGATATCGTAAGCCGACAAAGCATCAACCTGTCCAATCTCGTTTGCTATTTCATCTTCCATCTCAGCGTCCCGCTCTTCTTCCCCACCATCACTAGATGTGCTTCCTTGGTTTTCAATCACATCCGTTGTTTCGTCTTTCATCTCAGTGTCCTGCTCTGCTCCACCATCAATTGCATTGGATGTGTTTCCTTGAGCCCCAACACTGCTACTGCTCTCCACTCCCCCATTGTTGGTACTGCTTGCTGCGTTTGCTTCTGACAGTAGCCTTTGGATTATGTCTTCTCTGTTTCCACCAGCCTCCAAAGCAATGGTTGCTGCAGTGCAAAACAAGAGATGTAATGGCCTCTCATCAATTCTCTACTATGGAATTTTTAACAATATATGCAGTTGCAGAAACAATTCAGATGAGAAAATTAATTACCTCTTCCTCGTTCAAAGCCCATAGACACAAGTTCGTCAATTGCTACACCTACTTGCTGTTCCTGTCGTTTTCTTTTCCTCGATTCAATGTAAGCTTGTATCTTTGAATTAACTTCTGGGTTTGTGAGTGTATCAAGGGCTTTCTGAAAATTGTTCTCATTTCTCCTGAGGGATTCAGCAGCAAGGTCCCTTGCATATCTGCAAAAGTAAGTGCTTTAAGTCATACTCAATGCTTAAACCAATCTGAAACGTTTCACATCCAAATAAAAGCAGTTCATTGGTAAGGATTGAAAAAACAACCAAACACATATTTAGTTCTTAAGCTAAAGAGTCATGGTGTTACATACCCAATAGACACGAGCCTGTCAAGCATCTGCATATCAACAGCTTTATTCATGGGTGTCACTCCATACTTCTTCTGCTCACTGAAATATCAGTCTAGTTTGTTTAATTGGAGATCATAAAGTCTACAGTAAAAGATCATAATTTCGGTAGTAAAAAACATACTGTATTTCTTTTTGTCGCTGCAAATTATCCTCCCGCTTTTGGGCTCTTTTTGCCTTCTCTTCGATAAGAAAATCAATAGAACTCGGAATATCCTGATTGTTCAGTCGCAAAGCTCTCTTAGCATCCTTCTCGTGAAAGCCCATACCCATAATTAAGGACAGCGTTTCGTCGGGTATTTGTAGCTGCATCACAATGCACAACAGTATTAACTCTGTCATAAATCCAATATCACTAAGACTGAAGTAGTTATGCTGACCTGCAAGAATTTTGCATGAGCAGACTTGAGTGCATTCAACGCTTTATCATATTGACCAGAGTGATATGCCACCACGCCTTCTAGTAACTCTAGTCTCAAATATCTAGTGAATAGACAAACAAAATCTTTTAACCAAAAAAGTTTACTGTGTAGATAACGATAAAATATATGAAAATGAACTTACAGTGCCAACTCTGGACTTTGGCCGACTTGAAGGAGTCTCACACGAGAGAGGTCCTTCCCATGAGCACGCTCGAGTCCTTTCCTTGCTCTCTCAAGGCGAACACCAGCATCGGAGAGACATTTGAGGTCCCGGAGCAAGAAATAGCACCATACTATGTCTAGTTCCATCATAGGGATGTTGTCAACTAACTGTAAGAAGATATTACAGCGATGTGAGGTGAAATCAGTATCTCAGAGACTAAGAAAATAAGTTAATGTCACTAGAGAAATTATAACTATGAAGTTTTAAACTAAAAGGATAAATATTCACACCATATGCTGGAAATAGAGATTAGATAAAGGTCAAAATCTGAGTAAAAAAGTGGAGTAATCAAGTTAATTCAAAGGATAGAGAAAAGACCTCGAGAATCTTGGGATCACAGAGCAAGAATGATTCCTACGATACAAACAAAGGAATCAGGAATCTGTAGCAAAACGTACTTGCAACAAAAAAATAAATGCTTGATTCTCAGCAGTAGCAACTAACCTCTGCCATGGCAAGCACTTCGATTGCATCAGAATACATTTCCATTTCTACTAGATTTTTTGCCTTAGTATGTAACATAAGACCCATCATTGTAGCACTGTGGAACAGAAGGAAAAAACAAAAAAGAGATTTCATTAGCACTGAAATTCGGGAGGTGGATTTGTGGTCCAACCTAATTGAGAATTACCTCTGATCAGTCTCTGTTCCAAACTGCACTTTATGACCTCCTTGATCTTCCAGCTCTATGTTATAGTCCTCGATTGGTAATGAACCATCAGCGTGTCTCTTGGACAACATTGTAGCTGCAGCTCTACAATATTTACACATAGACATTCACCAATTATTAGTAGTTCAGACAACATATGAAAGTAATAACTAACCATCCATCAAAGGACCATCGCCAAGGAACGAAAGACAGATGATTATGAAATTCTGTCCATGAAGAAGAAAATACAATCTTAACAGGCAAATTCGTTTTTTGCAAGCAATCACACACTGTTTTATCAAGTTAATTGATAACTACATTTCTGAACAAAGCAAAGGAAAACATGAATAAAGGAAACAAAATTGAAAAAAATAATAAAAACGCCTCACTTGACATATACTATATTTTGCACATACAACCAAGAATTAACCTAATCATGGCCAGGAAACGAAAGAGAAAGATACAGATACAATAAAAAATCTTACACTAATTAAGGTCAATGAATTGGAATTGGCAAATTCGTTTCTTGCAGACAATCACACACTAAGCAATTGAGAAGTAACTAGTCATCGATCAAAAGATCATGGCCAAGGAATGAAAGACACAGATGATGGTCAAATTCAGACTTTATTTTGCACATTGAACAAAGAAATAAGCAAATTATTGCAAAGGAACAGAAAAACACAGATGATTGTGATAGAGTATTAAATCAGAAATCTTACACTAGTTAAGGTCTATGAATCAAAATTCACAAATTAGGTTCTTACAAACAATCATACAATAGATATCAAGTTGATAAATAACGAAAATTCTGAAAGAAAACACAACTGAGAAAGTATAACAAAGACTCACTTTCGACATATAAAGTAGCAAAATCGAACTTTATTTTGCACATATAACAAAGAAATAACCAAATCATGAACAAAAGATACACATGATCGATACAAAGTTCAATCAGAAATTATATATGAAGTAGCAAGATTCAGACTTTATATTGAACATATATAAACAAACTACTCAGATGGTCTTTAAAACTCAGTTCTCACAAAAACTAAGCAAATTGAGAAATTATAAAAAAGACTTACTTGACACGATTTAGACGACGAGACCTTTCTTCTTCAGCCATAATAGATTTGCCTTCTTCTGGAGCAGCTCCACGACTTGAGAGAATCTTCGAGTTTTCTTTAATACCCAATTGAGTAAGTGTCTTAGTAGCATCGCCGCCGTCACTTTTGAGGATTTTGCCGGCGCAAATTAGTTTGATTGATTTAGGATCGAGTCCTGATCGCTTAGCTATTTCTTCTCTTAACATGTTCAGAGTCCAATTCTCGAGTTCTACCTCTATTATGCCTCCCCATGTTCCAGCAACCTTCAGTTTCGCCATTGATGATGATGATGATGATTTTCTCCGAATTATTAGGTTTTGGGAAGTTCTAAAGGTTGCCGTGAAGAAAAAGAGAAAGTTCTAAAGGTTTTTAACTTACATTAATCGGAGGAAGAAACTTTGGTAGATATTGTAGATTTTCTCAAATCTTTTCTAAATCTTCATAAATAAATTAGTATATATTTTAGATAAATTTTAGTTCTCTATGCTTGCGACGGTTATAAAATTTTAACATGTGTCATTAGTTATGTTTTTATTGTATTTTTAAATTTATAATTAAAAAAAAATGTAACATTGTGGGATATATTTTATCTGTTTCATATTAGTTATCGTTTTGAATCTTAAAACTCGTTTTATATTAACTGTCGTTTTACGTTTTTAATGCATATTTTAATAAGATTTCTAACTTTGTATCTCATCTTAATGTTTTGATTAATTAGAGATAAAATAGTAAAATTAAATATTTTTTTAATTTGTATGGAACAAATTTAAACAATAACTAATTTAAAACGAGGGAGGAAGTATATTTTAAAAAAACTATAAAAAATGGCTATGGATAACTTAATAATCGAGGCCTAATCGTTGTCACGAAAACTCTCTTCTCTCTCTTGAAAACAACCTTTCTTCTCCCCCGATTTATATCTTAGATCTAGTTTTTTATTTTTTTCTGCTTTTCTTTCTTGCTTTCATGGTCTTCATGGGGTAGGTTAGATTACGTTTTGTGGTGGTTCGGCTCTTCGTCTCCGGCGGTACTGTGGTGTGGAGCAGCTACTGGACGGAGCGGAGTTGGATCTGGATCTGTTGCGGTGCAGGTTTGATTCCAGGTCGAGGTCCGGTTGGAGGTGCCGTTGACTTCTTTGGAAAAAATCATGGAGCGTTGATGCTGTTTCTCCGGATTAGCTTCGTTGCGTGAGCCGTCTGTCGGTTCTGGTGGGCTGTGCTGCTAGTCGAGGTAGAACGGCGGCGGTTATGCAGGCAACTGAAGCAAGCTTTGGCGGTCGGTGTAGCGAAGGTAAGCCGCCACTTGACTTTGTTTCCGATAAACAGAGTGTTCTTCTTTCACCGGATTGACGGAGAAGCGACTCCGAAGTAACGGATCTCGATGGTCTCAGCGTTTCTGGCGCCGTCGTTGGAGGTTTGAGGACGTCTCTGTCTCGGCGGCTAGGGCTTTGTTTAGATCATTTGTTTCCGGTTATCTTTGGTTTTTTGTAACCTATTTCATTTTAGTGTAACTCTACCAATTTCCTGGTTTAGGGTAGGTTTTCAATATTATAAAAAAAAAAAGAAAAAAAAAACTTAATAATTAGTTTCTATCTACATAATCTCTCTTCGCATCATTCATCTACCGTTACCCTCAAACGCTATTCCAATCACAATTTTAACGGGATAAGCTTTTGGTTAATCCTAATATTTGAAAGAAATTTTTACACTAATAAAATTGAAATACAAATAAGTTATTTATGTATCCAAATAATTTTTAATTAATTCAGTGTAACTTTTATAATCAAACGCAATTATTTTTTTATCTAATATTGTAATCTAATAGTACAAATTATTATTTTCCTATCACCTAATTTTTAAATAATTTTGAATGATTATATAACTCATATAGTTAATAAAATTTTATATTTTTTTACGTGATTTAAATGTTTTAAGACAAACATATATGTCTTAATTCATAAAGAAAAAATGTTTGTTCCATGTGTCATATCGACTAAAAAAATAGATAATGGTTCAAAGTCATATTATAAAAATGACCAAAATGATTCCAAAAACTAATAAGCATGAAGCTTGACTTATCAAGCATCTAGCTTTAAATGTTTTATTTGGTTTAATACGGTTTTTCAGTTAAATAAATTTTACCTTTTAAATGTTTAAAAATATTATAAATATATAAACTTTTTAAAAGTTTCGAAATAATATAAATGTTCAAACTTTAAATGTCTCAAATACTATAAATACTTAAAATTTATTATTAATTTACATAGACATATTTTTGTTTAAGGGGCTTATTTCGGTCTTCTAGCCTACTTTGGTCCTCCCTTTAAAGGGCTTATTTCGTTCTTCTAGCCTACTCGTTTAATTTACTAAGATCGATTTGAAGTTGCGGACGGATGTTTCCTTTGGTGCCTTTGGGTGAAATTTAAGTAATTGGGGCTGATCGGATCCTAGGAATCGACTGGTTATCGTGTTCCAGGTTGTATTTTTTCAGGTTGCATCGACATAAGCCTCGACAATTTGGCTTTTTGGGTTGATGATTTTTGTCTTAGTGCCTCTATTTAGAACTGTTTTGGTCGGATGGTTATATCAGCATTTGAAGATGAGGATTTGCTTGAGCTTTCATCGGATTAGTTTTAAAGCATGAAGACTTGGTGTTCTTTGGTTTATCTGGTGTTTTTGGAGCTTCTCGGGTCCAACATCCAAATGGAGGTGTGCGGTGGGAATTATTCTTCAATGTCTTGTTGGACTTGTTATCTTTTCTTCTGACAATGTTATCGTTATGGGCTTTTTAGGGGGTGTATTGGAATGAATATTTGGAGAGATTTGAGTTTTAATGAGTTTTGAGATGATTTGGTGAAATTTTGGTGAATTAGAAATGTTATTATTAAATTTTCTGAAATCTCACCTAAAACCTGAGATTTTGTTCTCTGTTTTTTTAAATAAGAAATCTCTTCAAATCTCACTTGAAACTTTTAAATCAAATTCTAATCATGTTCCAATAACAGTGGATTTGAGTGTATAATTTAAAATCATTAATCTAATAACACATGATTTTAAAAGATATTTTAAAATTTATATTTTAATAACACATAATTTGTCATTTAAACTCAAATCTCCCTAAATATTTATTTCAATACACCCTCTTAGTTTATTTTATGTTGGACTTTGACTTCTGTTTAAACATTTGTATTTTTTGGTTTTTATTTGTAAAATGAGATGAAAAAAAAACTATCATCCTTGTAAATTTTAGGATTCTCAAAAAAAATATTATCAATATTTGATAGAGAGAGAGAGAGAGATAAATTAGACAACAATGGATCACGAGGACATGTTTAATCAAATTTTGGTTAGGATCGGCTAGATCAATTTCTAGACTTAGAACGATGTCAAAAGGCGTTCGTAAAAACACTTTCGAAAAAACTTTCTTAAGGAAATAAATCACTCAGAATGCTCTGGTTGTTTTGTTCCTCTCTTGGACCAAAAATGAAATGTGTACACAAGTGTCAGTACAGAAAATGTTTTGTTAAACCAAAGGGAATACCAGAAAATAATTCAACTTAAATTGAGAAAAAAAAAAGAAGATAAAGGCAAAACGTCAAGATTACTTGTTAAGTCGTTTTTCTAAGACAAAACAATCGTGTTTAGTTTTCAATTAAAAAAATTAATATCGTTTACATTGTGATTTTAAGATCAAAGTTGATTTTGCATTTTTTATAATTTGAAGGAGTTTTATTTTCCTTATAAAATATACTGAATGATTTGACTCCACGGACCATATATGCATTTTCTATAATAATTTGAAGTAGCATATGAGTCTGAGTAAAGGAAATCTTTGATGTGTCACGGTTTTAACTGTTTTAAACCCTTAATTCCACTAACTTATTGAGTCTTATATTGACTAATTTATTTGTTCTAGGTACCCAATGACACAGCAACACATGGGAACAAAGACAAGCAAGTGATAGATGAAGGTGATAGCTCCAGGAAGCAAAGTGAAAAATATCAAGATGATATTGATGACGGAAGCACAATCATCTCATGTGTCCTATACCACTTCCAAGCTAAAGTAGCTCGCCGCCTACACCAACAAATAAAGAAGAAGGAGCTGCCTATGATGTTTGTTGGAAGAACGATGGATGAGAATCTTGATTATCTCATACCACTCAAAGGGTTCAAGCTTACACCCACCTTGAGAGTTGACTACACATCCTAGCAAGATCTTGGTTTAGCAAGTGATGTTGAATGGATGTTGAATGCTCTAGGACTCAGTACTTTCCTTGGATCTACTCGCCAAGAGATCTATGAAGAAGAGGCGAGGCAATTCCTTGCCACGACCACACTAGCCTTTCCGCGCATGCATGCTCCATTGGTGTGAGATAGAAAGCTCTTCTTCATTATCAATGGTGCACATCACAACATCTTCATTCTTGATCTTGGGAAGGCACTTGGATTTGAATACTAAGATGCCATTGAGTTTAGACAAGTTGATAACAATACTATTTGGTTAAGTTTGGACGTGAAAGCTTTGATAGTGGGAAGACCAAAGCATCTTAACTATCACATCCGGTGATCTGATATGTACACAAGCTCCTCGTCAACACCATCTTCTCTCACACAGCCCAAAACAATGTGATTAGTGATGAGATCCATGTCTTAAGCGTACCATTTGTTGACTTCCCAAGAAGAATCAACTATGCTGCTCTACTAGCCCAGAGACTTGTGAAGGTCAAGCATGATGCAATCACAAGTAGAGACAAGAAAGCTAGCATTAGCTTTGGATGAGTCATCACCACTATCCTTGAGACCGTTGGAGTAAACCTCATGGACCGCCAACACACAAGAAAGGATAATCACTTGGACCTTGAGAAGCTTGGGAAGATCCAGATACTTGAAGGGCACGGATTGACCCCGATCAGCTTGGATATAGGTACCACGCCTCTCTTCTCATGATCTACACCATTCTACTTCCTAGCTCGACTGTTTTGCGCCTATGTGACCGAGTTAAGAGTTGGTATCCACTGCCGAATGAGTACCACTCATCCTGTTTAGAGGAATGATTGCCACTCACCCTTGGTAAATTCACCAAGAATAAGGCGATAGCTTCCTTTGCTTCTCACCGTGTCACACACCTCCCTTCGAGGCATGACACAACCACCTCATCTCTTGAGGAAAAGAAAGCACTATGGATTGTAGCAGAGCAGCAGCTAACCGAGTACCTTGCAATCAACCTCGCTAATGAAGAGGATGACCTGAGATCCTGGACACCATGCTCAGTCCACCACCGAGCACCATAACCTCCTGAGAAGTTGAAGGTTCACTCGTTCTATCTTTACCTTTTATGCACTTTTATTTATTTTCCCATCTTTTTCCAGATTTGTCCACACTGGGGACATGCAATTCAAGTATGGGGGGACGTTGATCCATTTACTTATGCATTTTAATTTCTCTTGAGTCATTTTGATGTCTTTTTATTCCATTTTTCAGTTTTATTGAGTCAAGTTTTTAGGAAACTATGACCCTATGATATGATGAAGTCGACTTTATATATGCTCTGATTCATTCTCTAAGGACAATTTTTGCAGGATTCACTAATAAACGGACAAAACCTAGAAGCTCACCACATGACCTCTCTCCCTGAAGTCTCATCCTACGGAGAACGCGGTTGGATCGGACGTCAATTCTATTTTATTTAGACCTTAATCCTGACCTTAAATATTTCTCATCAGAGGCATTAGATCAGAGAAACAAGCAGCACATTTAAGACTTCTTATACCTTATCTCTGTTGATCCTAAATGGCAACTCACTTTCAGTGGTTTCCACCCTTACACCATAATGTCTTTTCAGACCTCATACCAATCTTTTTTTCCTTTCCGTTAGCAGATATGCGTAGAAACGCGATTCGACACAGCTTTCCAAGTACGATTTGGTTCAACAATAGTCTTGCCTTGGAATTCAATATAAAAAGGTACTTACCCTGCGCCTATGAGAATTGTAAGGACCATTTTCCCTTTCACCAAAAAGAAAAGAAAAGAAACAGGAAAAGAAAAGAAAAGAAAACGGTTATGAAAGATTTTTGTAGCATAGGCAATGCTGAGGAAGAAGACTATGAAGAAAAAGAGTTATGAATTTGGTGCAGAGAACCCCGCAGAAACATCTAAGTCTGGGAAAGCTAGAAGAAGAAAAGAAGAAAAGGAAAAAGGTGTACAAAGAAGTGGTTGGAAACTGTGAACATCAATGGATTCATACTCTCTTGCGGCTCTGTGACATAGCTGCACTCCCGAGTTTACGATACGCCCTAAACACTTTAACTCCACTTAAAACACAAAAATCCCTTTCATATCAAGCACCGTCTACCCCGGATGATGCCTTCTCATGAGAAATCGCACACCACTTTTAATGAATTGTAAGGAGTTGGTTGAAGTGAATGCCAAGCTCTTTTACAGATTTCAGATGAACGAATCAGAGTTGAGAATGTTGTGAGTCTATAGTGAGAAAGTTTTTCTTGGATCCATGTACTAACGCATCTGCAGGTCATCTATCTCGAGCCTTATCTCTGATCATAGGAGAGTTTACGCAATTTTCAAACCTCTTCACCAGTTTAGATTTCCTGTTTGCTTGAGGACAATCAAAGTCTAAGTTTCTGGGAGTTGATATCATCATATTTTTGCCCATATTTCATATGTTTTTATTAGGGATTTTATGAAGAAACAAGTGATTATGGAAGCTTCAAGGGTACTTTCCACCATTTCAACTTCCTAGAGACATTTGGTAGTTTTGGAGCAAAAAAGACATAAAGAAGGTTAAAACCTGTTTGTGGACAATTTCAGAGCATCATAAGTTTGGCAACATTTGAACACCTTCACATGGACCAAATTCAGAGTTCTTAGTATCTATGAAAATCTAGAAGGGTCAAGATTCACCTGGGACAAGAATCAAAGCTGTTTGGAAGATGCATCCCGAAGAATAAAGACATGCCGACTAAAGCCAAAAGCTCCATAACCTCGGTCACAATGCTTCGTGACCGAGGCCTAGCCTCTTTTTCACCTGGGTCAAACACACCCATGGCCGAGGTCTGGCCATTCATCCCTGCACTTATCAAAATGACGTAATTTTGACATCTTTTGACCTAATTCCGGAATTACGCCTATAAAAACCACTTATTGGGGAAACCCTAAAGAGAGAGCCTCTCTAGGAAATAGACAATGAGACCCACGATCTCAATCACACATCAGCCACCGCCACCTCCTCCTTCGTTGCCCAAGCCCTAGAAGTTCCTCCTTTGAAGTTTCATCCTTGTTCTTCATTGTTTCTCCTCTCTTGTACTCTTATTTGTTTATTGGAAAGACAAGTTATCTTCTGTGACATCTAGAGAAGTTTTCTTTGAACCCCCTTTGATATATTGATTCGTTCTATGATGTTTCCTTTGATGTCTATTGTGTTTCTTTGCATCATGACCAAGTAGTTCTCTTGTTGGTTTTAATGGGGTGATATCAGTAGGATTACATGGTTGCATCATATAGATTGTTAGATCTGATTTTCATCTATTGTTTGAGCTCTCTTGGGACATCTTTTATTTAATGCATGTTGCTTGAATTGATCACCAAACATCAAATTGAGGGAGTAGGAGCGCTACCCGCATAAACTTATCTTTCGGAATTAGTGTTACCAAAGTCTCATGTTAAAACCTGCGTGAGTTGAGTTATAGGACTTTGTAAAGATATCGAAATTGTTTATGCTTCTGGTCTAAGTATGTCGTTGCTTGCGTAAATTGAGTAACGGGAAGTGGTGATTTTAGACATTCATTTCATGAGTTATGGATTGATTGTTTATTTGTGTTCGTAGTTGAGAACCATTGATGAAAACATATTGCATATAGATCTCTCACTTGATTTGTTTAAAGCCTTGGAAACCTTGGATAACCCCTAGAAACCCAACGCCTTTAATCATAAGTTTAGAACCAATTCATTCATTTGCTTTCATTCACTTACTGCATTTCATTCAATCGAAAACACCAAAACAAAATCTTTTTCATTGTTTCGTCTTAGTTTGATATTTTTGCTTGAATTCAATCCGCGTGCTTGTTACTCTATATGGAATCGCTACCTTAAGTACTACTACTAATTTTGATGTGCATTTGTAGTTAAACTTATACACACCATTACAGTTCTCCAGTCTGAATGTAAGTTTTGATAGGTACCCTCCAGTCAGACCCCAATCATCAGTGGAAAATTTATCAGTTTCTTCCCTTTTTGGATTATAGTAATCTGTAACAGAGGATCCAATTCTGACTCTTCATTCTTGTCAGGTTCTTTGTCCTCTAGATTGCCAAAAGTTTCGGGTTCAAAACTATGACCTTTGATGACTAGTACTAGAGTTTTTTCTTCTTGAGTTTCTGATATTTTGATAAGTGGTCTGTTATCACAGAAGCATCTTGCTCAGAAACTACCGAAGATAGATCAGGACTCGATTCCAGACTATTAGACTTCAACTTCCGCTTCTTTTTTGAACATCTCTTGTTTCCAAGCGGAGTTCTAACAAGCGCTCTTCTATCTCTATCGGTTTGGACCTGAGATCTGTTTATTATCAGGACTTCATCTGGGAATGATATGCTTTGTGTTTAAATACATACCACAGGGATTACTCTTTTCAAATCAATATCGAAAGTTGAAGCTAAAGCAGCCAACGCATCTGATGAGCCGTTCTCAATTCTTGAGATACGGATTAATTTGGCTCTTAAATTTTTGAGACAAACCTTGGATCTTTAGCCTCGTAATAACCATATTCAGATATGCTTCCATCCTTGGGTCTTAAGCCTCGTATTCCCCATTGAATTGATTTACAACCAACTGAGAGTCATAATGTGCAACTATTTCTTGTACTCCAATGCCTTTGGCAAGGCGTAGCCCTGCAATTACTACTTCATATTCTGGTTCTTCGTTGGAAGCAGGAAATAGTAGTTGAAATGATTGCTCGATGATTTCTGAGGTTGGTGCTTCCAGCTTGATTCCCACTCCACAACGTTTTGATATTCCAAACTCGCTGTTCCGGAAAAACCATCTACGAAAAGTTTCCATGTCCTATTTTGATATTCCAAACACGCTGTTCCGGCTGGAGGTTCTGTCAGAAATTGGCCAAAACTTGTGCCTTTGCGCTTATTCAGCTCTTATACTCGATATCATATTCAGTAAGCTCGACTGCCCATTTCACAAAATCTCCTGACTGGCACAGGCCGTGGAGAATCGTTCTTAGCAGGGTTGAAATAAGGACCTCTATCGGATGTGATTGGAAATATGGCCTTAACTTCCGTGCCGAAATGACCACTGCCGAAATCAATTTTTCCATCATAGTATAACAGGTTTCTGGTCCAGTTAAACTTTTACTCATGTAGTAGATAGGTCTTTTCTCCCCTCAATCTTCTCGTACAATTACTCCACTTACCGCATCTTCGGATACTAAAATGTAAAGATACTACTTCTCTCCAGCAACAGGTTTCGAAAAAATCAGTAGGGTAGTAAGATACAATTTCAACTGCTAGAAGGCCTGTTTGCACTCATCAATCCAGATAAATTGCGTATTCCCTTTAGGTAACTGATAAAAGGGAAGACATTTATTGGTTGATCGAGATATAAATCTATTGAGAGCTGTGATTCGGCGAGTCAGGCGTTGTATTGTTTTATAATTTCATGGTGAAGGCATTGTGAGGAAAACATTGATTTTGTTTGGAATTTCCTCGAAGGGACTCCAAAAGTACACTTCTAGGATTGAGTTTCTTTCAATATTCGTTTAAAATTTTGAAACACTAATCAAGATGAGAAATGTGATCAGATTTTTTCAATGACTTTACTAACATATCGTCTATAATGTCAATGTTAATATCAATGAAGTCAATGCAAACTCTTCATTTTCCATTCTTCTTTTTAATAACAATAGGATTTGGGAGCTAATCTGGATATTTGACTTCACGAATTGATCCGGCTCGTAGGAGTCTATCAACTTCGTCGTCATGGCCTTGCCACGATCAGGACCAACTTTCCTCCTTTTTTGCTTAATCGGCTTGAAGCTTTGATCTACTTCCAATTCATGAGAAATGATTATATGATCAATATCTGGCATGTTCTCAATTGACCAAGCAAAAGAACTTTTATGCTTTGACAGAAAACAAATGAGATATTCTTGTAACTTTGGTTTTAGTCCCGAGCCGATCTTCATCACTCGCTCCAGATGTTCATGGTCAATGACAACCTCTTCTGATACTTCAATAGATTTCTGTTAATTGGTATTTGATCTTGAGTCTGTGACGGGTGAGGTAATATTACCTTGATACTTCTTGATTTCCTTTGATTAGTTCTACCCCGCTCGGAGTTGGAAACTTCATGCATTGATGATATGTTGAATGTACCGCTGTCATTTGATAAATCCAAGGAGTACCCATGATAGCACTGTATGCAACTGGTCGATCAAAAGCCGTGAACTCTACGATTTTTGATACTTCGCCTGCGAGCACTGGTAAATTGATAGTACCAAGTGACATAATAATCTCACTTTTAAAAGCGATGAGTGGAGTTGGAGGTCTGATGACGTCTGCTCTGCTCCCTCCCATTCTTTGTACTTAGGAAAATAAGGTCGACCGAGCTTCCATTGTCAATTAAGACTTTGGAAACTTCATAGTTTGCAATGTCGAATGTTATCACCAAAGAATCATCGTGAGGTTTCGCGAGGTTTTGGGTATCGAATGATTCAAAAGATATAACTGTGTTTTCACGGATACTTCTTGGCTCCTTGCTTACTTCCATCACGGTGGCTCTCCTATGATTCTTGATAGATCGAACTGTATCTTGATATAACTTAGATCCTCCAATAATAACATCTATGCGCCTTTTTGGGGGCTTCGTTGGTGTACTAACAGAGGTCTTTGGTTTCTTTGCTGGTGGCTCTTCGCTTCACTCTTCACGTTCCTTATGATATTGTTCAATGAACTCTTCAATCTTGAAATACGCGAGACTACTTGTTGACCATTACTTTGCAAGGTGCTTCTTCAGGATGTTGCAGTCTTAGTATTATGGCATTGACTTAGTGAATGTCAAAGTCGGCGTTCTAGTCGCGAACCCAAGTATTGGAGGAGGGAGACCCAATCTTTTCAGGATTAATTCTCGGAATAAAATATTTTCCGCTCCTGAGTTCGATTAAATTAAAAAATTCTTTGGGATCGTTTTCAGGCTTCCCAAGAAGGATTCCATGTGGTGCCTTACTTTTCGCAGCAGTCGGAGCAACCTGGTTCTCCAACACTCTCACATGTGTCCCCAAGGCATCAAACCTCCTATTGAGGTTGCTATGCATCCCATCAACCTTGGCGTTGATGTATCTGCAGAACTGTCTCTACCCCTCCATGATCTGCTAGAATAGAGACTCAATTCTATCATGGGAACCAACATTCCCGGACTGAGGGTTGAATCCCATTTTACCATAACCAGCATTATTCTGGTAATTCCCTAAAGCTTTGAGAACTCCCAGGTGGAAAGAACTGATCTCTAGGGTTCTCAACATTAGTGTTGCGGTAGGACAGGTTAGGATGGTTTCTAAAGTTAGGGTTGAAACCCCTGTTTTGGTAGTTTCCCTGTCCACCCAAAAAGTTGATATCCTCAGTCTGTTCCTCCTCATCTTCGAACTCATTATTCTCCAAGAAAATCACAGCTCTCTTATGCACCTTTAAGAGCATGTCCACCTTAGTCGTTAGCTCCTCCATTACCGTATTACTCGTAGGAGTGGGATTAACTCTACTATCATAGTCAGGACAGCAGTTGCAGTTGCTTGCTGTAAGGTTTTCAATGAGCTCTATAGCTTCCTCCAGAGTGTTGCTCATGAAGTCTTCCCTACTAGCTGTATGCAGAGCCATCTGGTACTTCATCTCTATTCCAATGTAGAAAATTTTCATCCTGTCGGACTTGGTGTAGCTTTGAGGGGGACAGCCCCTTAGGTATTCCTTAAAGCGTTCCCAAGCCTCAGAGAAAGACTCGATACCAGCGTGTTGGAATGTGGCTATATTGTTTTTTAACAATGCGGATCTAGCTTTGGTGAAGAACTGCTATAAGAAAGCAGCTCGGCATTCACCCCAGCTTGTGATAGATCCAAGACTCAGAGACTTAAGCCATGGATGAGCCTTGTCAGCCAGCGAGAAAGAAAATAGCCTACAAAGGAGATAGTCTTGGGAGACTCCGTTAGCTTTGGTGGTACTGCAGATCTCCTCAAAGATATGATTATGATCCATTGGATTCTAGTAAGATAGCCCATGGAATTGATATTGCTTCACCAGAGCAATGATCTGAGGTTTTATCTCAAAGTTTTGCCTTTAGATAGCAAGGGGGATGATCGCAGATCGGTTCATATAGTAGGCATGAGGAGCATCTTTCTCGCCTAATGTAACCCTTCGTGGAGGGACTTAATAACCTTGCGCGGCATCTGCTCTCTGCTCTTGAGGTGCAGCTTCATTGAGAGGTGCTTGACCAGCCAAGGCCTTTCTCTGCTGTCTTTCCTCTGCAGTTTCACCAACAACAACAGAGGGTATATTTCCTTGATTATTAAAGGCAGCCATACTTACCTCTCTCCTTGCCTTCTTGGTTGCTCTGATCTTCTTGGTCAACTCCTTTATGCTTAGGATTTGCAAATATTTAGAACCCTTGCTCCTAAGTTGCATACACCTGAGAAAGAAAGAAAAGTTTGAAAAGTTAGATCCGAGAAAAAGACTCTGGGTTCGATCGATCTTGGAGTAGATCGGTCGATCGTGAACAAAGAAGGATCGATCGATCAGAAAAATAAATAAAATAAACAAAAAGTGGGATTAGTCGATCCCAAAGAGAAAAACACAGATACGAAAAAAAAATTGTAAAAAAAATATTCTAGACTAGGTTTAAAAACTAAAATCTAAAGGCAACTCAAATTCTCCAGCAACGGCACCAAAAACTTGATGTGAGTTAGGTTTTAACCCAAACAATCAACATCGTAAGTGCACGGTTGTACGCGGTATAGTATAGTGTTGGGATCGAATCCACAATATAAATTGTCACAAAATCCGAATATAAATCCGAAGATAAAAATAGAAATAAAATCAATTAAAACAAATGTTGGGATCTAGGAAATCTCAGGGATTTAATAGTTAAAAAGACATCTAACTAGATTAGCAGTTCAATGAAATAGATCTAGAACTCATAACACTATAGACAAATAAACCACCTTTCGAAATGTGAATATTATCTTAGTCATAACTCTGTTAGGACCCTATGCTAGCATTTATTAACAAGTCTGATAGAGTTTACTTTGTGATCCAATCTCGACTTTTGTCGGCTGACAACCTCCAAACCTATAAACTATTGATTCACGATAATCTAACCAATGATTAGTTGTCTTAGAAAACCTAGAGATCATATGTTAGATTCGTAAACCTAACAAAAGCATTAAAACCATAGAAATAGAGATCTAATATTCATAACCCTAATTTATAACAATATCCTATTTAACCATTAAAATCCCCTTGAATGGATCCCTTCTCCCAACAAAGAGATCTACTATGCCATGACAAAGGACTGAGAAATCATGGTTGAAGAAAATACTGATTGCGTAGAAAGAGATGAAAATAGATCCAATATTTAAAGGAAAAAATTACAGATCTAAAAACAAAAAAGAACTAAGGAAAAATAGTATAATTTCGTATCTTGATCTCTCTGGCTGCTTAGGTCTAACATCCTTTATATAGGATTCAATTAGGTCAAAAATCAGAGTAAATGCTTTATCTAGAGAATATTCACGATCGGGATCGATCGATCCTCGTGGATCGGTCGATCTCCTTTTCAAAACGCACTACTTCATTAATTTGTCAATCTGGTCGATCCTCTTCTGGATCGGTCGATCCCAGAGCATCTTCATGAATTCCTTGAAGTGTATAAATGTCTAAAGCTGCTCCATTTCATCCATTTAGCTCCAATAAAGTGTAAACCTGTCAAGACACTGAAAATGACCAAAAAGAGACAAAATCTAATCCTAGACTCAATAAAGACATTAAAAACATATGAAATCAAAGATATAAAAGCCTTAAAATCATGACTTATGAGATTGTTTAAGAGATTCCTAGTTAGGAATTGGTCAATGACGAGTCATGTTGACTGCGTGGAAAACTGATTAAACATATATGTTAGATTGTTTAAGAGATTTTTTAATAAAAAAAGGAAGTGTCTCTTGCAATAATTATTTTCTAAGCTCTTGAATACGTTCTATTGAAGTTGTTTCGTCTGTGTGTGTAGACAGAAGTGAAACGTATTTGGATGGAGAAACCGTTATTAAGTTAATGATGTTAGTCAAAGAAATTATACAAATATATAACTTTATTACATACTAGATTAGGATCCGTCCGATGAACGAGTTTATAAATTTGAAAATAAATTATATTTAAGTAGAAACATTAAATTAAGTTTTTTATGTTAATGATATATTTTGAAATTGTTTTAGGAAAAATAAATAATCATATTTTGCTAAAGAAGATAATTATATATGCTGTAAAAATGTTATACATAAGTTATATTTTTTACATCAGTAATTTAAATTTCTATATTCCAATTTCATTATTAACATATTAAAATAGATCACATCCAATAGATTTTTATTTTATATTGTTGTTTGTTTTTCAATTTCGATGTGAGATATGGAAAACAGATCTGGTGGTTGGTGACCATCTTTAATCTTCTCTAAAAGTCTCATCACCTTCCTCCCTCCTATGTATCCATCTTTTTTGTATAAGAGTTAGAACTAATAGAAGTAACTCTCTTTGAGTGGATCTCCTCTTTTGTTTGAACTTTTTACCTTTGGAAAAAAAAATATGACTTCCTCCCATTTGGAGAATTTCATTATGTCTCCTTTATGGAGAAAATATCTCTTTCAATTTCTCTATCTAATAAATGCGTTATTTTCTTATTAGTAAACATAAAATATTATCCAACTTTCTAACCAATATTTGTTATATTGGGCCAATTATACATAACCAATTTTATAGTCATCATTTTTGAATTCTTATTTCTTTTTTTTTTCCAAAATATATCGAATCAAATTTTTGCTTGATATCTATTTATTTGGTTTTTT
Source organism: Cardamine occulta (assembly GCA_028015245.1). Classification (NCBI taxonomy): domain Eukaryota; kingdom Viridiplantae; phylum Streptophyta; class Magnoliopsida; order Brassicales; family Brassicaceae; genus Cardamine; species Cardamine occulta. Next base: position 6,961,790 of record CM051371.1, read on the forward strand.
TTACACTTATAACTTATTTGATGTTCGGTTTTCTTTCATGCATGACACATATTTCTCACTAAATAACTAATTTTTTAAAAAAATTATATAAAAATTTATATTCTATAATTTATGAAAGTTTATGCAATTAGTTAATTTTTATTCTTTTATGATGATAAATTTATTAGATCTATTTAACTATTTAATCTATCAAATAAAATGAAATAAAAAAATAGAAAGTAAATATTATCTATTTGATTATTTATTTATTTTTCTCCTTTTGTGTATTTTTATTAAGAAAATAATATGCAAAAATAGAAATTAAAGAATATCTATTGTATTATATATATATTTTTTTTGTTAGGTTTCTTTTTTGATTAGGAATGTTTTTTACACGTATCATAATCTAATCGATCAACTGACATGTATGGTGATAATCTTAATTAGAATTTTGATATGTGTCAAGCTCTCGTGAGAGCAAGCAAGGTTTATATAATAAGATAATAGCATAATCAATAATTAGTCTGATAATACAGTTGGATATCTTATTATATAAATCTTTGTCGCCCTAACCAAAAGACACATGTTAAAATTATAATTAACAAGATCTTGACACATGTCGGTTGATCGATCAGATTATGACACATGTAAAAAAAATATTTTCTTAAAAGAAAACCAAGAAAAAAAAATCAAATAGATAATCTTTACTTTTCATATTTACATATGATTTATTTAATTAAAAAGAAAACCAAAAAAAAGAGGAAGAATAAATAAATAATCAAATCAATAATATTTACTTTCCATTTTTAATATATACTTTTCAACATGTTTTAAAACAAGTTTAGATGTTTTAAAACTAACCTCATATAAAATTTTAAATTTTATTTATTTAAATCTATAATGAATTAAGCTACACTTTTAGATTATATATTTTTAAGAGAAATTTGTATATTTAATTAACTATTTATCTAAATCATTTTGTTAGTAAAAATACCCAACAAAAAAAGAGAGTACAAAATAAATATTAATATAGATATTATAAACTTTCTATTTTTCTAATATATGTTAATATTATTAATTTAAAAATTTAATATTTAAAAAAAAATTTAGATATTTAGATTTCAATATTATTTAGAATCCAAAATTTGTTTCACACGTATCTAATTTCTTAACCCAAAAAAATTATTGAGTATAACTTAAACTTATTAGTTAATTTTTAAATAAGTCATAGAGTAAATTCATTGAATAAACCCATAAATATATCCAATTTAATGGCTTGAACAACAGATAAATCTATTTAATTTTATGGATCTAATACTTAAATAGTTAATTATATAGATAATATTTTTCTAACTAAAAGCATTTTATACTTCTTTTCTAAAAAGTTTGTAAGATACATCACGTACAATTGTTTTCAATGTTTTTACCTAAATCTAATTGATTTGTAAAGTTAGTTTTCCAAGTTTCATATTTTCCTACTAAATTACTAATAGAATAATAGTGTTTTTAATTTTATTTAATTATTGTTATAATATTGACTGTCTATGGATATTTGTTTGATATGATGCATATTATTTTGATATAGTTTTTTTGTCTTCTATTCATTTATATACATGATGTTAGAGTAAAATTTTAATATGATTAAATATTTAGTTAAGTTGTATAGCAAAATTAGGTGTATATGAAAAAATCTAATTTAACAAAAACTAATAATCAGTATTGACAAACAAGTTTGCAGGATGCTAATCAGAATCTAAATACTAATATAATAAAAATTAATTTTTTTTACCCGCGTATACTCGGATTTAGTTTCTAATAAATCTCGTAGAATTGTTCTAGAATTGACATGTCAGCATAGTGAGATTGTAGATAACACGTAAGAACAAATATCTTTATGTGCGATTCTGAATTTTTTTTAACAAATATATAAACATAAACCATAATCTAATTAAAATATATATAAACTATAACATATCTTCTTTACCCTTTGGTGTAGCTGGGTACAGATACATTTTTACTTGTTATGTCTAACCATATAACAAATTTAAGAAAAATTTGTTTAACAATCATGTACACTTTTCTAATTAATAAAGACGTTCAAAAAAAAATTCAGCAAAACAATATTTTTCTTGGTTGTTTTTATTTGGTTCTCCAAAGCCATGGCCCTAAATGGTAACATAAAAATAAAATAAAAAAATCAGCTGAATTACACCAAATTGAACAATTTTGTTAAAAATTATACTATTTGTTATTTAATCAAATTCTGCGAGTTTCATCAATTTAATAAAAAATTTGTATTAATATTTTCTTCCGTTATAAAAAACAGAGTAAACATTTGTATTAATATTTTCTTCCGTTATTAAAAACAGAGTAAACATTTGATGTTCGAAATACCAGTTCGGGTTCAGTTTGGATCTTTTTTTTTTTTTTTAGATTTTTGGGTTAAGAAGTCTTAGACACATTCAGATATTTATAAATTTGGTTTATGTTTGGTTCCATCCGAGTTTGAGTCATATTCAAATACCCAAAATATCATAAAAATAAAAAATGATTAAATTTGAATAAAGTTTGGTTAATTTTTCACAAATATAGCTAAGTAAGTTTGGTTTATTTTGGTCTAAAAGTAAGGTAAGATCGGTTCAGGATCATGGGATCCTTTAGAATAAGGTAAGATATTTTAATCTTTATAGTTGTAATTTTAGAATTTAGTTATATCAACTGTCTAAATATCATTAATATTTGTTGGGTATATAATTGTATTTTAAGTATCCATTCGGATCTTTGTTTGGTTTGAATTTGGTTTTAATTTTTCTGATAGAGGAGTTTATAACTTTTTCGGGTATTTAGTCCAGACCTAACACAAATTTTCCGTCAATATATGTTAACTCGTAGATGTAAAATAAATGCAATTTAAAATTTTGTGTATTATAGTGGAAAATATTTTTTTTTATATTTTTTTGGGTATCCAAAAAGTCATTTTAGTAAGATTATTAGAAATATCAAATTTAATTTTTAATGTTTAATATTTTAATATTTTACTATTTATTTAATTAATCTTGATAAACATTAATTTTTAATTAGTTTTCAAAAGTTTATTTAATTAATTTATTTTAAAAACATTTTTATCAGATTCTGTCAGATTCAACTGTTACCATTTAAATTTTAAATTATTCTGCTAAATTCTGCCAAAAATCACGAAAAAAAGATTCAATTTTCTTTTACAATTCTGCCATATTCAGCTGGATTCCATTCTTATTGTTTACAGTGTGGACCTCTTACTCAAAACCGGTAATAATATGGCAAGATAATTTTGCCAAAAAAGAAAAAAAAATATGGTAAGAGACTTAGGGGAGAGTTGTTAGTTTTCAACCCTAACCGGGTTATAACCCTAAAGTTATAATATCATTTACCTTTACCTGCCCTGAAAAAAGAAAAAAAAAGACCATAAAGAGCATTCCGTATAATATTAAAAAAAAAAGGATTTTGATTAAGGAGAAAACAAACCACAGTCAGCAACAATATTATTAATCGTTCCATGACCCAATCTCTCTCTAGCTCTCACCACTTCAAAATCTCCCCTCTTCTCGCAGCCGACGATCCATCTAAAACTCGATTGTCTTCCTCCACCACCACCGTACAATCTCGCCGACCTCTCTGAAATACGATCTACAATCACCAGAATCCGTTTCTCTTTACTCCGATACAAACTTCGGAAATCCCAGAAAAAAAACGTTACGAATAAGAGAACCTCTTTTCTTTTTTTTTCCCTGTTTTATTCGGCTTTGAGGATTAAGGTTTAATTATCCGGTGAGATTCTTAAATTCATGGTTTGATTTTCAAATCCATGCCTTTGTTTTTCTGCGTGATATTTTCTTTTTCCAGAGTTTTATCTTTCTCTCTTATGTGACTGTGTTTGAATAGCTTCGTCTTCTCTATTAACTCTGTGTTTGCTACCTCTTTTTGATTGATATTTTGATTTTGGAAAATTCCTCTGTTTGGAAACCAATTTTAGGGTTCATTTATGGTATTTTGGATTGATAATTCGAGATTTAAAGGGCTTTAGGATTCGATTTCGAGCTTGATTATGTTTAATATGTTGGATCTGCGTTTAAGTATATCTTCCGTTGTTTTTCAATTGACATGAGTTTCTTAATTGCTTAGCCATTTTTATCTTTGTTTATGTTTGGTTTAGTCTTGTGGCTTTGCTTAATTGAAGAGGAGAGTAACATTTTTTTACATTGTAGTTCGAACTTAAGCTTCCATCAGATCTGCTTTGACGATAAAATCCATTGATGTGACGTGCTCCTTGGTTTCTGGAAATATCTAAATTTCCGTTGAAACAATGCATTTGCTTCTTACAGTGTGAAGTGTAGCTTTTAGTCTAAAATTTGAAGTACCATTTTATGCAGTTTAATAACTCACTCACTCACTGCAAGAGGGGGAGCTTAGTTTAAATTGTTGGCTTTCATGTTAGAAGATGGCTTTCTTTAGGAACTACTCAAACGATACTGTATCACATAATGTTCTGGATGAGAATGAGGAGCGGCAGAATGCTGCTGCTTTTCAGAGTTCACCTTTGAATGAAGATGTGGATGGTACTTTTAGTGAAAGAGGTTTTGATATGAATATGGACGTACAGTATCAAAGTGATGCAGAACCAGGGTGTAGTATTAGGCAGCAGAATCAGACAACAACTGGTAATGTTGCTGGTCCTGTGGATTCTCATTATCAACCTTCGGGAAGGAGAACGGGTGTCTCTGGGAAATGGGGTTCCACATTTTGGAAAGATTGTCAGCCGATGGGACAGAGAGAGGGCTCTGACTCTGCTAAAGATTCACAGTCCGGTCACAAAGAAGTATATCATTCTGAAGATAATCTCTCAAATGACCGGAGCGGAAAATTAGATTCTGAAAATGAAAATGAAGAGGATAAAGAAATGAATAAGCATGAAAGTGGTCAAGCTGATGTTCCAGCTGATGATATGTTGTCTGATGAATATTACGAACAGGATGAAGATAATCAAAGTGACCATGTGCACTATAAAGGGTATAGTAATCCTGTAAATTCTAGATCATTGCCAAAGACAGGATCTAGTGTCAATAGCAAGTCAAGGGCCTCAAGAGCAATGCAGAAAAACATTGACTACGATGATGGTGATCATGGCCACAATGGTGATGCTGATATGGACTACGAAGAGGAGGAAGATGGTAAACTCTTGTAATTTTTATTCCTAAATAGATTTGTATGCAATGTTTGTTCGTACACTGTACGAGAACTTGTATTGATGTTTTTTCTCTGAGTACTTCCCTTGCTAAGTACTTGGTTTGAGCTTCAGTAACATTGTGATCTTTTTTCTCATCAGAGGATGACCCTGAAGATGCTGACTTTGAGCTGTACGATGCTGATCTTGGTGATGATGGAAGGAAGAAGGTTTGTTTTCTTACAATTCTTATGTTGGCATACAGACTCTTCACAATGAAGCTAAAATTGAAATCATTTTCTGAACTAAGTTTGCTATTCGAAAGAAATAACTTCATTAATAGTCATGCTGTGATCTAGCTTGTAACTTGTTATAGTTTTGATGGGATTTCTTCCAACTGAGTGGTTGTTTCTGTGTAGCATGACCAAGCTTGGGATGTTTCTGATGAAGATCCTGAGAGTGATGATGATATTGATCTTTCCGATTATGAGGATGACTATGACACAAAAAAGCCCAAGGTTAGGCAACAAAGTAAAGGCTTCAGGAAATTAAGTTCTGGACCTGAACGAAAATCATTCCATGCTTCTAGTCGACAAAAGCGGAAAACATCATATCAAGAGGATGACTCAGAGGACTCTAACAATGACAATGACGAGGGTTTCAGAAGCATGGGGAGAAGAGTCACAACTCTCCGTCAAAACAATGGAAGGTCTACCAACAATGTAGGACAGAATTGTGAAGTTCGCAGCTCCACCAGATCAGTTCGCAAAGTCTCTTATGTGGAGAGTGAAGACAGTGAAGATATAGATGATGGGAAAAGTCAAAAAAACCAAAAGGTATGATATCTTGCTACATTTCAATAGAAGCTGGCAGTAGTTTCATGAGCCTTTTCAATGCAGTCTAAATAAATCATTGTTATTATAGTTATAATCTGCTCTTCCAGCGTAGTATTTTCTGTTGGAAACAAGTTAGGTTCAATTTATGTCCCACTTCGCGAGCTGTATCTGATACTCCCAACTATTTGACCTCGATCAGCTGTTAGTTCCAACTATTGACCTAGAGTGAAAGCAATGATCTTTTGAAGCCATGTCCAGCTTTTTAATGGACTTTCCTCTTCTCTCTGATATATGTTGGTTAGGATGACATTGAAGAAGAGGATGCTGATGTTATTGAAAAAGTTCTCTGGCATCAGCCGAAGGGCATCAATGAAGATGTTCACATGAATAGCAAATCAACAGTTCCTGTTTTATCGAGCCGACTGTTTGATAGTGAACCAGATTGGAATGAAATTGAATTCCTAATAAAATGGAAAGGCCAATCACACTTGCATTGCCAGTGGAAATCATTGAGCGATCTCCAAAATGTATGTCCTGTGGACACCTTTTTTTTAAAATCAATCTATTGCATATACATACACAGGTACCCACGATGTCCTCACGATGTCCCCGCCCCTTTTACAGAAAGGAAACACTGCTGCGGTGACTGGTTCAAAACACAGTATTTCTGATAGTGCTATTTTATTTTCTAAACCTTTTTTTTGTTGTGTGTGTTGTGTTCTTGCAGCTTAGTGGCTTCAAGAAGGTTCTTAACTACATGAAGAAAGTGACAGAGGAGTTTAGGTATAGAACAGCACTCTCACGAGAGGAGGTAATGTTTGAATGTTTGCAAGATTTTACTGGTTTTTGTTGTCCTTTTATCCACAAGAAATAATCCCATAAGATGGAACACTGATGGTTCACATCATCATGGTTATATTTCTTATTAAGCTTGTTAAACCATGTTTACCATGTAAGATGACAACTTTGGTTTATATCTAGGCACTATCACATTAAACATGTGCTGCCATAGTATGAATTTGGACTGTGTCAAATAGATCAGTCAGAAACGTTGTTATGGTAGATAAATCTAAATCTCTCCACTTTATATATTTTTAACCTTTTAGATCGAGGTCCATGATGTGAGCAAAGAAATGGATCTGGACATCATTAAGCAGAATAGTCAGGTTAGTTTATTCGGTCTCATCGTCTTCTGTTTTCATCTATTGTTTTTGCAATTTATATTGTAGTAATCCTCCTGTGAGCTAAATTAGTTTCGGTGATTTAGGTAGAAAGAATAATTGCAGATCGAATAAGCAAAGATGGGTTAGGTGATGTGGTACCAGAGTATCTAGTAAAGTGGCAAGGGCTATCTTATGCTGAAGCAACTTGGTATGTTTTCTTTTCTTGATGTTTGATGAGAGGAGGTGGAATTCTGATAGTTTGGTTATTTGTTTGTATTCTCTGCCACTTCAAGAAATAATGGGTACTTGTTGAATGATTTCTTCACTTTTCTTAATCTTGAGTGTTTTATAACTGGGGCTTCCCCTTTTCCCACTTTTGGTTCAGTCTCTTCTCTAACACTCAGGATAAATCTTGTTTCTTTTATCGATAGAATGTTGTTTCATAAATTGAGAAGCATGCTATGAATGATCTAGAATTTGTAATTCTATATCCATCTATCTCCTGAAGTATAATTTTCTTCCTGTGTTTATATAGGGAGAAGGATGTCGATATAGCATTTGCACAAGTTGCTATTGATGAGTACAAGGTAGAGTTTGTTTTTCTGTTAATATTCTGCTTCAGTTTTGCAATTTGGCTTTTATTTGTAAATCTTTGTGCAACTATGTTTCTTTCCCCCCTCCATTTAGTACTAATAAGACTATTGGGTTCAGATTCTGTAGTTACGAGGTGACAACTGCTAGTTCTTTGACAGATAGTTTACTTCTTGTTTTACAAGGAAATCATGCTTATAAAATATTAAATAACTTTTTTTAGTCAGTCTAAGAAGTCTTAACATTAAGCTTTTTGAAGTGTGCTATTATTCTTGTCAATCCATCATCTAATATATATGGACTGTTGTATACATGGGTCCATTTCTGCAGAATCAGACCATAAATTTTTGTTAACTTGCTCTAATGTTTGAGGTAATTTTTATCTTTGATTCAGGCTCGTGAAGTTTCAATTGCAGTACAAGGGAAAATGGTGGAACAACAGCGTACAAAAGGAAAAGGTCTGCTATGCAAAACATTAGTTTTGTAATTTTGTCTTCTCTTTTGCCATTATATGGAAAGCATATAAGAAAAATACACTATGATAGAGAAACTGCCTTTACCTTGTGAACTGGTTCTTGTTAGTTTGGTCTCCTCATTCCCCCTTTTTATATCTAAGATTATAGGGTAAGTGAAAATTCTTTCTCTAATATTTAGTTGTGGTTAATGTTCTATGTAGTAAGTTTGCGGAAACTTGATGAGCAGCCTGAGTGGTTACGGGTAGGTACACTACGGGACTATCAACTGGAGGGTTTGAATTTTCTTGTCAACAGGTGTGTTTCTTATCTCACTTCATAGTTGCTGATGGTGCTTTACTTGTCTGATTGGTTTAATATTTCGCTTCTGTTCATTTTTTTCAGCTGGCTTAATGACACTAATGTCATTTTGGCTGACGAAATGGGGCTTGGTAAAACAGTTCAGTCAGTTTCAATGCTTGGGTTTTTGCAGGTGAGAACTATTTTATTTTAAATGGGCATTCAAGTTTGCTCATGGATTGAAAGTCTTGTTCTCTTTTTTTTTTCTCAGCATTCCCACTTTCCATGAGCTAAGATTTCTCTATTTTTGTTTTCTCGCAGAATACCCAACAAATTCCCGGTCCATTTCTTGTTGTTGTGCCTTTGTCGACGTTAGCTAATTGGGCTAAAGAATTCAGAAAGTGGCTTCCTGACATGAATATAATAGTATATGTTGGCACCCGTGCGAGTCGAGAGGTGAGAAACAAAATTAATGATGGTCATGCTATACCTTTTAATAATCTTTAGGGTGTTAATAGTTCCTCTTGTGTCTTTATTGTCTGTCTAATTCCTTCATTGGCTGGCCTACTTTAAAATAATTTCTATCCAAACTGGATAAGTGCTGGGGCTTTAGTTTTCGATTTTGAGAGATTTGTTGTTTTTCCCCCTTTTTTCAGTAAAACAATACAATTTTAATAACATTATTTTTAACTTCTCTCTGTTATAGAATTTTGATCTGTGTAAAGTTTTGACATCAGGTATGTCAGCAATACGAATTTTACAATGAAAAGAAAGTCGGCCGGCCCATAAAGTTCAATGCATTGTTGACTACGTATGAGGTGGTTCTGAAGGATAAAGCTGTTCTCTCCAAGATTAAGTGGATTTACCTGATGGTGGATGAAGCACACAGACTTAAAAATAGTGAGGCACAGCTGTACACGGCCCTTTTGGTATGGGACTTATCCAAGAACTGTTATCTATTTTCATGGTTTTTTATTGGTTTTTTTAGAATGGTAGTGTTTCTTATCTGTTTCAGGAATTTAGCACAAAGAACAAATTGCTTATTACTGGTACTCCACTACAGAATAGTGTGGAAGAGCTGTGGTATGCTTTCTTCCCTTGTTTAGCATTTCTCTGGAGATGGCCTTTTTTTCTTTTAAATATTATTTTGGACTTCATAGTAATCCTGAAACTTGTAAGTTTATGTTCTTTGCTTGTGTTTAATCTTTGACAGTATTGATTTTTGTATTTTATGTAGTTGATCAATCTCTTTTTGAAAATGCAAGCTATGATCTTGCCAATTCTGATGATGCATTTTTATTGTCACTGCCATTGGCATATATTGGATTTTATTTAATGTGCTGACACATTGATTTGATGATATCTTGTGTCCTTGTAGAATATGCTACTTTGTACTCTGTTCTTATGATAAACGACTTATTTCTGTTGTTTGCAGGGCTCTGCTCCACTTCCTTGATCCTTACAAGTTTAAGAATAAAGATGAGTTTGTGGAAAACTACAAGAACCTTAGCTCATTTAATGAATCTGAGGTAAGTTTTGTCCATTACAGAACTGTATACTTTCTGAATGAAATATGGTTTAATTATTATTCAGTTGTCTTCTGGCTTATACCTCTTTGGAATTTAGCTCGCCAATCTCCATTTAGAATTGAGACCCCATATTCTACGACGAGTGATCAAGGATGTTGAGAAGTCTTTGCCTCCAAAAATTGAGCGTATACTAAGAGTTGAGATGTCCCCTCTTCAGAAACAGTAAGCATAACTTCAGCCAATACCTGTTGACTTGATAGCTTTAAATATCGTTTCTATATTTGTTTGTTCTGCTTAGGTACTACAAGTGGATACTGGAGCGCAACTTCCATGATTTAAATAAAGGGGTGCGCGGTAATCAGGTGGGCCACTTTATGATTCACCCAGGTTCTCATGTTTATGGTTATGAAATAGTTTATCACTTTTCCTCTACTCTGAATTAGGTGGATCGTGTTAATATGCACCCAACATCTTTAGATTGCAGGTAGTATAAAAATCTGAAGCTAACAAGCTCTTAGTTACAATCAACAGGTTTCACTTTTAAACATTGTGGTGGAGTTGAAGAAGTGCTGCAACCATCCTTTCTTATTTGAAAGTGCAGACCATGGATATGGGGGAGACATAAACGATAACACCAAACTGGATAAAATAATTCTAAGCAGTGGAAAGCTAGTTATTCTAGACAAGCTGCTGGTTAGACTGCGTGCAACTAAGCATCGTGTGCTTATCTTTTCACAGGTGCAGTTCAATGATTTTTCATCACATCGTGTGTTTTTTACTCTATTGAATTGTGATAAATCTGTTTTACTATGCTGCTACTGCTCCTTTGTTAGACTAAGCACCATGTGCTTATCTTCCCGCATTGCGGTTCAGTGACATTCGTTCTTCAAAATGGGTTTGCTTTCATTAAAATGAGTAGTATGACATATGATATTCCATTGCTCATTTGCTCTTCCCTTGTGTGATGTATCTAAACTTTTTTTCTTAAAATGTATGTTATATGTCATGGATACTTTTAGATGACTTCTTTCAGTTATGATTTTTTCCATGTCATATCAGATGTTTTCAGAACAATATCTAAGGTGCATCATTTGTATATGATTATTAATTAGCGTTATTTTTGGCTGTCCTGCTTTGTTTATTGTAAGAGTCTGTGAGGCAATTCCGGGAAACGTATAAGATTCCTTTGTTGCTGTTACTCAAAAGTTACTCTCTCGACAACTGTCTTAGCGATCATAGTTTGTCTATAGAAAGATTGGAGGTCCTTTGGATTAGATGCCCATAAAATGCTTTCATTTTGTTGATAGGCTTCTTACAGTGTTAACTCTTGCAATATGTTTGAACTTTATGAACTAATCATTTTGCACTGTTTGGTTTACAGATGGTGAGAATGTTAGATATCCTGGCTGAATACCTGTCTCTTAGAGGTTTCCAGTTCCAGAGACTGGATGGTAGTACTAAGGCAGAACTGCGTCAGCAGGCAATGGATCATTTTAACGCACCTGCTAGTGATGACTTCTGCTTTCTTCTTTCGACCCGAGCTGGTGGACTGGGTATAAATCTTGCTACTGCTGATACAGTCGTTATATTTGACTCTGACTGGAATCCACAGAATGACCTGCAGGTTTTTCCTCTAACAAAAATTCTCTTCCTTTGGATTTAACTACATTTATCACTATCGGATGATAATGGAATCCCAACTGTATTATATCAGGCTATGAGCCGAGCTCACCGAATTGGGCAACAAGAGGTCGTGAACATTTATAGATTTGTCACTAGCAAGAGTGTTGAGGAAGAGATCCTGGAGCGCGCTAAAAGAAAAATGGTACACTAGTCTTAGAATTTTTTAGTTCTGCATCCCCACCTTTATGAAATGATTCCAATTCGGCACCTATTCAAATAGTCGAGTTTAAAATTTATCTTCAGTGCAATTACTGTTATTTGTTTTTGGGGTGGTTCTATAATCATAGTTTCTTTACTTAAAACTTCTTTTGTTATAAGATTCATGTTTGGAAATCAATCCGCTTAGTAATTTTTTGGTCCCATGTGATGTACATCGCTTTGTCATATCAGGCAGTAACTTTTTTGGTTCACTATTTTTTAGGTTCTTGATCATTTGGTTATTCAGAAGCTGAACGCAGAGGGTAGGCTGGAGAAGCGAGAAACTAAAAAGGGAAGTAATTTTGACAAGGTAAGGACATATTTTTAATGTTTATCGTGGCTCTCTGCTTTCCCCTTTTCAATGTTTAATTTCTGCAAGAACTGACCATTACTTATAATCTAGAACGAGCTCTCTGCAATATTAAGATTTGGAGCGGAAGAACTTTTCAAAGAAGATAAAAATGATGAAGAAAGCAAAAAGCGACTATTGAGTATGGATATTGACGAAATTCTAGAGAGGGCAGAGCAAGTTGAGGAAAAGGATACTGGTGAAACAGAACATGAACTGTTGGGTGCTTTTAAGGCAAGTTCAGATGTTTTTTCCCCTTTGGTCTTCGGTTTTAGCCGTTAGGTGAACCTAATAAATACTTCTATCAAGTGTTTGCTTAATGTGTATTCATTATGTACTTTCTCTCATCGAAACAGCTTCTTGGCATAAATTTTTGAATCTATTTTTCATTGCTTATATTTGTGAAATGCTTTTCTCTGCTAACTTTTCTGTGCGTCCAGGTTGCCAACTTTTGTAATGCTGAAGATGATGGGTCCTTCTGGAGCCGTTGGATAAAACCTGAATCTGTGGTTCTGGCTGATGTAAAAGTTCTACTCAATATGGCCTCTTATGTCATATATTTCTTTTTCTCACATTGTCTCTTTAGATTTTTCACTTTCTAAACTTGTGTTATCCTTGTATAGGAAGCTCTTGCACCACGTGCTGCTAGGAGTACGAAGAGCTATGTGGATCCTAGCCAGCCTGACAGGACTAGTAAAAGAAAAAAGAAAGGATCTGAGCCTCTGGAGCAAACAGAGAGAAATCAAAAGCGTAGAAAAGCTGAATATTTTGTTCCTTCAACTCCAATATTAGAGGGTACTTCAGCTCAAGTGAGAGGCTGGTCTTATGGAAATCTCCCTAAGAGAGATGCACAACGATTTTATCGATCCGTATGTCAAAACTATACTTATCTACTGTTCATTTATACATATTTTCTAGGTACTGGAAAACGGTTTAAATTTAAGACTCGTGAATTTCGCACAGGGTTTCTTTGGTTGCATTAGTTTCTAAGTTTATTTTTGGGTAGTGCGAAGATTGATTGACTCCTTTAATTAGTTTCACCTGACGTTTTCGAACTACTACTTGTGACATTGTATAATTCAGGTCATGAAGTTTGGGAACCATAATCAAATTGCCTGTATTGCTGAAGAGGTGGGTGGTGTTATTGAAGCAGCCCCAGAGGAAGCACAAGTTGAGCTATTTGATGCTTTAATTGATGGTTGTCGTGAATCTGTTGAAACAGAAAATTTTGAACCGAAGGTAAAACCTGAAATAAAACATCTGAACAGGAGGCTCCTTCTTGGTTTCCTAGTTTTCTGGGCTCAGTTCTTTGCTATTCACTGTAGGGTCTGGTGTTGGATTTCTTTGGTGTGCCAGTAAAATCAAGCGAACTGTTAAAACGTGTGCAAGGACTCCAGCTCTTATCAAAGCGTATTAGTCGATATGACGATCCAATTTCACAATTCCGGGTGTTATCATACCTTAAACCTTCAAATTGGTCCAAGGGTTGCGGTTGGAATCAGAGTATGTTCAACCTTATTCAATAATATTATTATATCAGTGTCTGTCTTATGTTCTTTATTCTAGTTCTTTTTATTATTTGGTGTTCTCAGTCGATGATGCGAGATTGCTTCTGGGAATACTTTATCATGGTTTTGGGAACTGGGAAAAGATAAGATTAGATGAGAGTCTTGGACTTGCGAAGAAGATTGCTCCTGTTGAACTTCAACACCATGAGACTTTTCTACCGCGTGCTCCAAACTTAAAGGAGCGTGCTACTGCACTTCTGGAAATGGTACATATTACTTGCTATGATTTCTTAATAATCTTCCTTGAGGAACTGATTGACAGTATACAAATTACTTTTCACAGGAACTTGCTGCAGCAGGAGGGAAAAACACAAATGCCAAAGCATCCTGTAAAAATTCCAAAAAGGTTAAAGATATTCTTATCAATCAATTTAAAGCACCTGCAAGAGACCGAAGAGGGAAAGCTGGTCCTGCTAATGTAAGTTATAAAAGAACAAAAGATGGTCCTCGGAGAACCCAAAAAGCTGAACCATTGGTGAAGGAAGAAGGAGAAATGTCTGATGATGAGGAAGTTTACGAGCAGTTTAAGGAGCAGAAATGGATGGAATGGTGTGAAGATGTCCTGGCTGATGAAATCAAAACTCTTGGACGTCTACAAAAATTGCAAACCACTAGTGCGGATCTGCCAAAGGAGAAGGTTTTTGTTTTTATTATTATTTTATCTTCCATTGTTCGTAGTGCCGGTGACTGTGTTTTATCTAATCTTTTCTCAAATTTCCTTGTGTAACATATAGGTGCTTTTCAAAATCCGGAGATACTTGCAAATCCTTGGTAGAAGAATAGATGAAATTGTTTTCGAACATGAAGAGGATTTATACAAACAAGATAGTAAGTAATGCAACCTCTGCTTTACTTTGCAGCCACATTTATTTTTTGGGAAAATTCGGAATCAAAAGTTGATGATAATGAGAATTTTGATGATCATAGTTGTATCGTTAACGGAAAATTGAAATGCAGGAATGACAATGAGATTGTGGAACTATGTTTCAACATTCTCAAATTTGTCGGGGGATCGACTCAATCAGATCTACTCCAAATTGAAGCAAGAGAAAGAGGAAGAGGAAGGGGCCGGACCATCCCACCTCAATGGCTCATCCGCTGGCTTTGGTGGCAGGAACTTGCAGAGGCAACAAAGAAACAAAACAGCAGGAAATTCCCAAGGATCGCAGCAAGTTCACAAGGGGATAGACACAGCAAAATTCGAAGCATGGAAACGGAGAAGAAGAACAGAAAACGATGTTCAGTCAGAGCGACCACCGATAACAAACTCTAACTCACTTGGAATACTCGGCCCTGGACCATCGGAAAGAAGCCATCGAGCACGACAAACCAGTTTTCCACCAAGATAAGTTTTACTCTGTTCTGGTACCATGCAAAATATGCTGGTTGAACTCTGGTTTGATCATGAATACAGAAGTGCAACAAAACATAGATACACCAGAAGATTAAATTTTTTTTAATATAAAAGTCGGAAACACAGCAGCAATGTTCGGTTTTGGTTGCACAAATTGAGATTGGCATGTTCGACCAGCTATGCCGATGCTGACGGAAACATAGATACCGGAGAAAGTTCATAAATTTGTTATGTAGCTAAGTAAGGGATATCACTTGACCAGGTGGTTTACTTAGGTAAAATAGCTGTGGATGTAGTTGAGCTGCTGAACTCCATTTCCTTTTTTATATAAATATTATTATTATTATTATTATTATTATTATGTACCCATTTGGAATAGAGCAAAATCATATTGTACATTACCGGTTTTGTTAATTTCAGTTTACTTATCTCGTTTTTTCTTATTTACTTTATTTAAGCAAGTTTCAATGAAAAAAATAGGCCCCTATGTAATGGTCTTGTTTCTCGTTCTCGTTTGCTGAAGAATTCAAAAGAGAATCATCCTTCATACCAATTAGTTGGGTCAAGCTAAACGAGACATTATGTCATGTTGAAAACGAGGACTATGTCGTCTTTGATCAGCTCGGACCAATGTAATTTACAGTCCATATAAACTCTCTTGAAGAAGTATTCGACATTAGCAATAGTTTCATCTCCGAATAGAGGAGTGATAGGCTCCTCTGGCCTTTCACTTGCAATTAAATTATATCTATCAATTTGGAAACCTCTCTTGTTAAATGAGCCTCTTGGCCTGACCAAATCAAGAAAATAAAACAATTCCATGTACTATAATTTTAAGGCATTGTTCCAAACGGACCAAATTCTTTCTTTTTTTTTATGCAAACGAAATTCAAACATCAAAGTCTGGTGGCCAATCAAACAAAATCTTCAAATTCTACATTTATAAAGCTATACACATAAATATAGTTTGTATTTTTGTGTATCTAGTGTAATAATAATCCTAAACATAAAACAAGAGAGCGAGAGATAGTGAAGAAGTGCCCGAGGATTCGGAGTTGAGTCGTGTGGCCTTTATTGCAAAAACAAGTTGTGTGGCTCTCTCCCATTTATCTCCTTATCTCTCCTCTTCCTTTTTCCACCTCTTATATTTCTTACTTTCTTGATTTTAACTTTCCTCCCTACTTCTCTTCGAATTTTTGTTTTATTCCCAAAGTTTTTCAATGGCAAAACTCCCTCCCCCACTCCACCATTCGTCTATTATTATTTTGCTTCAAAAACATTAATACAATAATGGTGTCACATCCCATAAAATTAGAACAATACAAAGAAGATTAGCATGATCTCTCTGTAAGGATAACACACATAAAAAAAAAATAGTTCAAATTTTGCTTAACATCAAAATGAAACAAAAATAATGATGAAGAAATATAAAAGATAGAAAAAAGAAGGGCAAATATGCAAATGCATTATGAGCCATTCGTAAGCGTAAAGATTTTTTTCCTTTTGCTCTTATCCGCCACGCGTCTAAGATTCCAATAACAGCTACTTGATTGGGATAAACAAGATTACAAAAATTTAATACGTACAAACATGTAAAAGAAATTAAATAAAAAAATAAAAAAGAAGAAGATAGTATTAAAGAGGTTTTGGGAAGACGCAGGAATCCAAAAGGCCCCTCAGGAGCTTCCGCCTTGTTCAGAGGTTAACTTCTCTCTCTCTCTTTTTAGTTTTAACTACTTAGTTTTCTCCGCCTCTTACTCTTTTTATGTATATGATCTATCCATGAAACATAGTTGCTGGCTTAAATGAGATATATATGATCGGTGAAGAATTTTTTATATGCATGTATATGTTTGTATTCTTGAGTTGGAAATATATGGTCATATATGCATATTTATATATAAACCCACATGTTTTAGTTCTATCTTATATTTGGATCAAAGATGAGATCGATTGTGTATATTTATGGAGTTTGTAAATTTTGTATAATTTAGAGGAGGAAAAAAGAAAAAAAGGGGAAAAAATGGACTATATGTATGGACCAGGGAGACACCATCTGTTTGTACCTGGACCGGTGAACATACCGGAACCGGTTATCCGGGCGATGAACCGGAACAACGAGGATTACCGGTCACCGGCTATTCCAGCACTTACAAAAACTCTGTTGGAGGATGTGAAGAAGATATTCAAGACAACATCTGGGACACCATTTATGTTTCCCACAACAGGAACTGGTGCTTGGGAAAGTGCCTTGACCAACACGTTATCTCCTGGAGATAGGATTGTTTCGTTTCTGATTGGACAATTTAGCTTGCTCTGGATTGACCAGCAAAAGAGGCTTAATTTCAAAGTTGATGTGGTTCAGAGTGACTGGGGACAAGGTGCTAATCTCCAAGTCTTAGCTTCAAAGCTCTCACAAGACGAGAATCATTCAATCAAAGCTATTTGCATTGTCCACAACGAGACAGCTACTGGAGTCACCAATGACATCTCTGCTGTCCGAACCCTCCTTGGTCTTTATCTACCCACAAACCATATCTTTTTCTTTTATGCTTTCTCTGTTATATGAATCTGACTTACACACATATTATCCACACAGATCATTACAAGCACCCGGCTCTGTTGCTAGTGGACGGTGTCTCGTCCATATGTGCACTTGATTTCCGAATGGATGAGTGGGGAGTGGACGTGGCCTTAACCGGATCTCAGAAGGCCTTATCTCTTCCAACAGGGCTTGGCATTGTGTGTGCAAGTCCTAAAGCCTTGGAAGCTACAAAAACTTCAAAATCCCTCAAAGTCTTCTTTGATTGGAATGACTACCTCAAGTTTTACAAGCTGGGAACATATTGGCCATACACACCTTCCATTCAACTCCTTTATGGTCTTAGAGCTGCTCTCGATCTTATCTTCGAAGAAGGACTTGAAAATGTCATAGCTCGTCATGCACGTTTAGGAAAGGCCACGAGGTAATCAAGTTCACCTTTTGATCCTTAATCTCTTCATACCTTAGCTGAAAACATATTAAAATGAAATATACTTGCTACTCTTCCCATGCCGAGATTCTAATTCTTGTCCTTGAATATTTTGATGCTTAAAAGAGTCTCCTAGTTTGATTGTTAATATGACCATGTACTATAAGGCTGGCGGTGGAAGCTTGGGGATTGAAAAACTGCACACAGAAGGAGGAGTGGATAAGTAACACAGTGACCGCAGTTGTTGTGCCTCCGCATATAGACAGTTCAGAGGTTGTGAGAAGGGCGTGGAAGAGGTACAACCTGAGTCTTGGACTTGGCCTCAACAAAGTGGCTGGAAAGGTTTTCAGAATTGGTCACCTTGGAAACGTGAATGAGGTAAGTTGGTATATATATATGTAATCTAGTTTTAATTAATCAAACTCTAATCAACTTAAATGTTAATAAAATGTAGTTGCAACTTCTGGGGTGTTTGGCTGGAGTGGAGATGATACTAAAGGATGTTGGGTACCCAATTGTACTTGGAAGTGGCGTTGCAGCTGCTTCTACTTATCTTCAGCACCACATCCCTCTCATTCCCTCCAGGATCTAATCCATTTCTCCCTCTCTTTCTGTCCCTCTCAATGTATAAGAACTCTCATGTTTCTCTTCTCTCTACCTATATTTTTACTACATTATTATTACCTATGTTTTTATTTGCTATCCCCAACAAACTTAATTAAACAAATGGTAAAAAGTTATTTATTCCTCACAATTTACTTTGTCTCAACACATTCACTTTTATTAGTACGAGGAATGTGTTACAACATATTTAGTGGATCCGAACTCGAATCTAAGACTATGTATTTGGAATAATATATAAATGGGTTAATTGGTCAGATAATCTTTGACCCCGTCAAAGTTTAAAAAATAGCCATCTATCAAAAAAGTTGGGTAACTAATTCTTTTGGGGTTGGAAAATTCAAAAACCCACATGAATATCTATAATACGCATATTAAGAAAATTGTTTTTTTTTTATAACAAAAAATCATCATTAAACAGATTTTGAAAACATTAAAAAGACAATTAAAATTACATTTTTAAAGTATATTAGATTAAAATTTATTTAAAAGCTACATAGATATTTGAAAATGCTTATAAATGGAACAAATAAATTTGACTAAAATTTTTTAAAAAACTGAAATGGCAGAAGTAATTTTAAACTCATGTAACTTTAAACATAATAAGAAGGTGTAACATTCCTGCCCTGAATAAGGAGTGGATTATTGACAAGAGTTCAAAAAATATTTCGCACTAAGAAAAAGGTATTCTAATCCTAGTTGAAATGAGAGATGGACAAAATAGTATTTTTATATGAAAGAGAATTAGATGAATCAACGGATTCGTGGAAAGTTGTAGTCGGAAAAAAAAAATATTTTGACTTTTTTCTAGTGGGAAAAAGAAGAAGAATTAGAGAGAGAGGTCGAGAAATGGAAAACAATAAATGAAGAAGGTGGCCGTCAAGTTTTTGTTTTGGTGAAATGTCCACCACAATTTATTGAAAGAAAAGAAACAAACTACCTGATGTGAGTGCGCAGACCCTACAGTGCCCTCTAACCAAATCAAATTAACAAAATATGGCTTAGCTTCAAGCAAATGAAAACCTAAAGGTAATGTAAAAGCATAGTTTGCTAATCTATCCGCGAGACAATTAGCTTCTCTATACACATGAGAAGCACGAACAATCCAGTCCCTTGATAAACATCCATAGCACAGACGTATTAGGAAAGATAACGAATATGAATTACTTATCTCTGTCGTAAGAAAACCAACCACCGTTTCCGAATCTACCTCTAGATCTAAATGCATGACTTTACATTCTTAAGCTATGTATAAACCATACTAAACTCTCCATAGCTCAGCCCACGGTGCAGAACATATTCCAATATTCAAAGCAAAACCTACACACCAAACTCCTTCATTATTACGCAATACCCCACCAGCTGCCGCTAAGCCAAGATTCTCGCAGGAGGCTCCATCTGTATTCAATTTCAAACATTCATCTCTTGGTACTTTCCATGCTATAAGTCTCTCCACCCTTCTGGGATTTCTAACATGGCTATTTGTACGTAGATTTGCAATAGAGACTTCCTTAATTAGCCAACTCTTTTAGAAACCGTATCATATCCTGACATTTACCCTTCTCACCACACACATTCCCGCATCTCTATTTCCAGTTCCACCATATAGAATAGCAAAAAATGTGGATAAAGTAGTATCCCATATTTCTGTATTATCACCCAATTTTCATCAATTTATCCAAGCAATGGCTGTTCAAAAAAGTTACTCCATTTTCGAGTAGGAACTAACCGACTCCAAATTCCAGCCATCGCTGGACAATCTCGAAGAACGTGGATAATTGTCTCTTTGCCACCTTTGCAAACCTGACAAACTCCTGTTTCACTCCAATGTCTTCTTTGTCGCTCCATATTTGTCATAATGACTTGATTCACCCTTAGCCAAATAAACAATCGCACTCTCTCCGGTGCAACAACCTTCCAAACCTGGTTGAATAATTTGCTCAAATCCTTTAGTGGAGCATAATTTCTCGTTAAGAAAGAATAATTTCTCGGTAAACTTCCCATCAGGACATTATCCCCAAAATAACCTATGATTTTCTCCCGTTATATTATCCAACACCATAGCCATTAATTGCAAACACGTGTTTGCGGGGACATATGGCATAATCCGATCAAAACACCAACCTGTCCCATTCCTCCATAAATCTCTAATCCGGAAGCTCAACATAATCATCCGGTAAAGCCCCAGTTACACAATCTCTTAAAAGCATGTTAGATTACCACTTATCTATCCAAAACCAAACATTTTGACCATCTCCAGTCACCCAACTCAATCCCAGAATCAGCATGTCTCATAGTCGCACTCCCACACTCCACCATGTCGAAGACCAATTACTCTTAGTTATCATCCATGAAAGATCTTGAACTCCTTTTACTTTATACTTACTCCTTAACACTTTTGCCCAAAGACTTGTCTCCACTCCACCTTGGCCAACAAGGCTTTATTCATGTCCTCAGAGAACGAATTCCTAGACCCTTTTCTGCTTCGGGAGACAAACCTTCTTCCAAGCAACAAGTTGTTGTTTCTTCTTCTCGGTAGTAATATCCTATAAGAAATTTTCTGACACTTTATCTAGGCTTTCAAGTATAGTTCCTGGGAGAGATATAGTGCTCTTTGAATGAACAGGAATCGATGATAACACTGCCTTCGTAACGGTCAACCTTCCTGCAAAACTCAAGAATATTCTCTTCCAGCCCGACAAACGAGAAGAGACCTATTCCATAAATTCAGAAAAAGTTTATTTGTTTATTTGCTTTTTGTAACACTGGCATGCCCAAATATTTTTCCAAATTTCGTGTGGATTTGATTCCACTCTCGTCACTGATAAACTTCTCTAGATCACGACTAACATTCTCCGAAAATAGATTTTAGATTTCTCCAACCTTACCTTTTATCCCGAAGCAGCACAAAACTTCTCTAAAACCCTTCTTATCACACGGATTTGAGTCACCGAAACTTTCGCAAAAAGATTTAGATCATCAGCAAAAAAATATGACCATCCGGGGCTCCTAAGAGATAAGCTAATTGGTTTCCACTCTCGTACTTCAATAGGCTTATATATCAATCTCCTGGCACAATCTTTCAAGCCAAAGCACAAACAGGTAAGGAGACAGAGGATCCCCTTGTCAAAGCCCGTGTTCTGGCTGAAACGCTTCTGTCGTTTCTCCGTTCCACCAAAATTCATCGACGAGCCTATAACTCTGGAAATTATCCACTTAATCCATGTTTTGGGCAATCTCGCTGTCGTGAGAGTATCTTCTAAAAAATCCCAACTAGATCGATCATAAGCTTTCTCCAGATCAAGTTTCAATAGCATCAAGCCTTTTCTTCCTATATTCTGTTTCATTGAGTGTACTGCCTCATGTACCACAACAATATTATCCGCATTTAATTGACTTGGTATGAAACTTGACTGTGCCGTTCCTATCAACTTGGTCATTACTTGTTTCAACCGCATCACCATAGTTTTAGTAATAGTCTTGAACAACACATTACATCAACTAATTAGTCGAAATTGAGTCATCCTCTCTGGCTTCCCCACCTTATGAACTAAGACCACTAGTGCATCATTTGTCCCCCCTGACAGTTGACATGTCTCAAAAAACTCTATCACGAAACGAATCACGGAGGCTCCCAAAACATCCAGCAATCTTGATAGAAGACTGGTTGAAAACCATCTGGTCCCAGGGCTTTATATTTCCCCATACTGCATATCGATTTTTCTACTTCCAAAGCCGAGAACAAATTTCCTAGATTAACTAACTCCTCTCGAAATAAAATCATAAACCCTTCCTTCGGTAAAGCCTCAACAACAGGTTCAACATCCTCCATAAAATATAGTCTCTTATAGTACTCAAGAGCCAAATTCTCTAACTTATGTGAGTTTGAAATCCACCTCCCCTCATTGCTCTTCAACATTTCTATGTGGTTTCTACGCCTTCTAATAATTTATGATTTATGGAAAAACTTTGTATTCCTGTTGCGCAAAGCTATCCACTTCTCCCGTTACTTCTGAAACATAATACCTCCTCTTGTTCAAACACTACGTTGAACTCCTTCATCAAAGATTCTTCCTTACGGAGTAAATCATTTGTTTGATTCATCTCTAATTAATCTTGGAAAACCTTTATGTCCTTCATTAGGTCTTATTTTTGTTTCTGGACATGACCAAATACTTCTCATTTCCATTTTTCAACTTCACTCTCAGGCCATTCAAAACTTATGGAGTATATAATTCACCATTCCAAGAATTCCCCACTAACTCGTTAAATCCCGTATGTTTCAACCATGCAGCTTCGAAGCAAATTGGTATTTTACTCGGATCCCTTGTTGCTACATGGTATAGTTGTATATAAAGTGGGACATGTTCTGATGACAAAAACTGAAGATGTGTGACTGATGCCTCCTGCCATTTCAATCTTGCGTGAGCGCAACACATCACACGGTCCAATCTTTTCGCAACACACGTACTCTCCACCTGTCCTCTTCTCCATGTAAATTTATTCCCTTTAAAACCCATATCAATAAGGGACAACTCATTTATCCACTCTCCAAATTCTAGAGAATCTGGGGACAACCAAAAATTCCCTCCCTTTCTCTCCTCTAGCCGAACAATAGTATTGAAATCTCCACCAACAGTTAGTGGTTCATCAATCCGTTAAACGACATCGCTTAACTTACCCCATAAACCACTTCTTCTACTAACAGAAGGAGCCACATATACCAAAATTAAGTGCATATTTTCTACGACATCCCCAACTATAGCATGTATAAATTGCTATGATGTTTAAACAATAGTGATATTTCCAATTCCTGATCTCCACAACAACCATAATCCCCCACTCTGACCTGCTGCATCAACTCTAAACGAGTTCTCAAATCCCAAACCCAGACATATAATCTTCTCTCTGTCACCCCCCCACCCCCACCCCCCATCCCCGCGTGGGTTTGTTCTCCCCGACAAGTCCATAGAAAACAATCCATCAATATAATGTTAAAAACTCTCTAATTACCGGGGCAAACTATTTAAGCATATGTTAGGTTCGACACTTATTCCAGCGAAACATTGTGCCAAACCAACTCCATATTCGATGGGCTCTCTTCCAGACCCAATTCAACTATCTCCTATGTGCCTCAGTACTTTGCATTGACTCATCTGCCGGCGCTGTCTCTCTTCTTCCATTCGTAAACACTCCGCCTGGTTTAACGACATGTTTCTTTTCCACTCGTAGAAATTTTCCAGATTTCTGTAAGGCAATCTCTCCTCTCGTTACCGAAGACCAACCCTATAGTAGGCCGATTTTTTTTAAAATTTTGATTTCAACCATTAAACTTTGATCCATTAGTATCCTTTTGCCTATTACTTCCAGCACGTTTCTCCTTAAACCCTCCTTTAAACCAACTTTTATCCTTTTAAAAATTTCTTATGAAAAAACCTATCTTGCTTGCGCCGCACTCTTCCCTTTCCACAGCTGGCTCAAAACATTCACATTTTCAAACACATATCGTTCTATGACTGGACTAATCAGAGAACCATACGTATTCGCTACACGGAAAGACCAAGGACAATCAGCCAAATGCTCAGAACGAATCCAAACTCCCAACCAAATCATACTTGATCTTTCCCCCGATCGATTCATCACTTAGGCTTGCCAACCCTTGTCGATGAGCGATCGTTGTGCCGGTCTGGACAGAATCGTTTTACCAGTTTGCTCGAGGTTTTACTAAGAAAAGAAAAAAGATCCGATTAATAAGAGAATACAAATATTTATTAAACCATCAAATGCAAAAAAACGTATATAGTGGATCCATTTTCTAAAAATTACATATTACATGAAAACTATATCCTTTACAAATGCAACATGAAATGCCTATTCCGTTTCCTAATGTCCAATGCGTGATTAAGGTTTCCTAAGGCTGAAAAATAAAGAAAGGGGTGAGTAATCTAATATTACTCAGCGAGCTGGACACCCAACTAAATCCTAAGCAATAATCTACCACAACCCAAACCCAAAATAACAAGCAACAAGCAAAGCAAGCAATAACTAGCAATAACTAGTAATAACTAGCAATTAAACAAGCAATCAAACAAACAATCTAACAACCTAACGATCCTAAGACTCTAAGACTCTCTACCTAAACCGAAACCTAGCCTTAAACCTAAACCTAAACTTAAACCTAAACCTAAACCTAAATCTAAACCTAAAACTAAATCTAAACCTAACTCTCGACCCCTCACTTCTAATGGCCCGTCTTTACATTGAGACCTCACAGGAAACTCCAACGCAAAAACTTATCTTGTAAGATCCTGGATCTCATCAGATCCGCTCCCCTCTTGATCCAGTAAGATTGATAGCACCATTCACCAAGGCTAATTGGGCTAACACCTTTCGGATGCCTATCATCTGCCGCCTCAAAATTGGCCCTAAACTCTCCCTACACTCTAACTCTCATCCTAAACTAAACCTAGACTCTCTAACTCTCACCCTAAACTAACTATCCTAGACTCTAGACACTCTAATAAGCAAACAAACAATCTACACAGAAACTACTCAAGCAAATCCTAATCCTAAGGTTTCTAAGTTTTTTAAGTATTTTAGGTTTTAATCCTGATTTAATTTGTCCGTATTCAATTTAAGTGGTGTTTTCCTAATAATCTAAGTTTTAACTAAGCAAGTAACCGTTAGTAAACACACAAAGCAAGCAATTCATGGGATTCCAAACAATTAAACAAGTCCAACTCACAGTGCAAACGATGGTTGAGGTTGCCGTGGAATCGATCGAGAATTGATTTATTGCTCCGATTGCTCCTAAATGGATGATTGATGCTCTTCAATGGCTAAGGAGAGAGAGAGAGAGAGATGAATAACTAAACCAAAAATTAAATGTGGCACGACTAAGGATTCACGGATTGATTCATCATGACTCGCGGAATGACTTCAGACTGCTTCTTGGAACGGTTCGCCGGACGTCTCGAGTAGTTCTTTAGAATTTGAGATTTTCTAGTGAATTTTTGAGAGAAACGAGTGTGGTGTGAAGTGTGGAGGAGACGTGTTCGCCTTTTATAGAGTTTTCATGAATCTTCATGGGTTGAAAGTTGTCTTCTTGCATGCATTAGCTAGCATGTGTCTTGTGAGGTGTTTCACTGCATGGAGAGGCTACCATGCAGGGTAACAGCTGTCCCATGATGATAAACTCACAATAATCACATGCTTAATTTGTTACTTGGGCACCAAGCTACTTGGTCAATGTTGACAGGATCCGGGTCCATCAGCCAGGTCGGATCCCGGGTCGTGATCGTAAATACTATTTCGGCGGTCATCGTTAGGTTTGATGATTCGTTGGTCACTTAATAAGACATTTCGTAGTCTTGAAACACATACTGTCCATCGTTTCTCGGAAACTCTTTGTTATTCGACAATATTTGTTCCGAGTAACTTCTTCTTTTCCGGAAAACCCTCCGATCACTTAGCTTCTTGTGACGATCTCTTCCTTGATAATTTCTTGGATAGAAATTTCACCCCCTCCTATTTATAAACACTTAGCTTCTCCATTCTTCATCTTTAATCTTCCTCTTTTTTTGGATTTTTCTTCAAATGTTCTCGTTCCTTAAAGAATTTTCTTCATTCTTCTTAAACTTCTTAGCAAATTTTTATTCTTCACATCTCCTTTGTGAATTTTTACTTGTTCATTTCGTTTCCTTGATTTGTTCCCTTTGCTCCGACTGCTTCCGGATTGAATTCTCGATCATTTCTTCTTGTTCGAATCTTAGGGTAATGACCGAGTCATTACACACACCCTCATCACTCGCTCTTTCCCTTATCTGTTGAGAGATAATATTTTCATCCAATTCTCCAAATCTATAGGATATCTCAATGTTATCTACTTCCCGATTTAGCGGGATCTCCCTTAAATTCCTTCATAATCTTCCTCTAACGATCTCCTCCGCAGCCACTGCCAGATTAACCGAGTTTTCCAATCTCCGCCCATTCCTCTCATCACCGTGAAACCATCATTCATCTGTGGAATACTCACTACATGCAAGCTCCCACTGCATGTGTAGTCTCACTTGACCCCGCGACTGCACTCTTCTGCGCTATAGTCATCTCTTTCCCCATCACCCTCCGAGGATATGTATGAACCAAATGTCTGTAACCTCCACAACTCGAACATATATTCGTTAGCCCTTCATATGACACAAAATATCTCTCACCATTGATCATTATCGTGCCTTTCAAGGGTTTTCTCAGATTTACCTCCACAAACACTCTAGCAAACCGTGCTCCTTCAAAATTCAGAGTTGTTAAATCAACTATGATCGGTTTTCCCAATCCCCGAGCTATACCCATCAAAATTGACTTATGATAGAAGTTCACACGAATATTTGACAGACGGACCCACACCGGGGTTGTAACAAATAACAATATCATCACTTAACTTATCAAACTCAGATGACCATGCTTGCACTATAAGATAGCTACCAAAAACCTTACATGGACCACCTGGTATCGCCGCCAAGTATTCTTCTTCCGCTTCAAATCGGATCATGAAGAACTTGCGAGGAAGATCCATCATTTACATCGTTCCTTCAGGCTTCTCCATCTCCCGTAATTTCCTACTCAAAGCTGCAATTGAAATATTCCTCCCCAACACCTTCACAAGCATACACTGCTTCCAAGTCATTCATCGCTTCCAAAACCTCCTTTCCTATCGTAATCACAGGTTCACCGTCTACTCCCTTTTGGAAATTCCACACACAACTTCGTGTTAATGTTTTGATCGAAAGATAAAACTCTGTTTTATCAGAATATAAGAACAGAGTACTAAGAGGGAAAACAAAAGCTTTATTTATCAGAATAATTTTATGCTGTTACATACTCGATCTATTTATACAAACTAAAAGGACACGACTTACAAACAACACAACTCTGTGTAAACAAACACAACTTTTCGAACACTAACTGTCTTTAAATAAAATAACTAATTAATGTAAATAACTTAAACCATATAAGATATGATTATCGTTCAATACTTCGATGAGACAAACTCATCATCCCACAGTTTCTCCGAAGATAACATCCCCCCCCCCCCACCACACTCGTTTCCTTCACTTTCATCGCCCATGACACCGTGTTATCTAGTGGATCTCCCAGAGGCTGTCCCTTCTCAGTGATATCCATCATCGTCGCATCCTGATCTTGAGGGCCAAAAACCCTAAAATCCCCCGCAACCATCATTCTTTAGTCCTTTTTCATGTATTTGTTTCTTTCTGTTTCTTATCTTCAAATAGTATCAGAAGGTGGACAAGTTTTGTAGGGATCATTTCTCTTCCTTCCCAAGTGGTCATAGAAACAAATTAGTTTTACCATGGTATCTACGTGGCTTGTGCATTTTAAAAAACATATACATGGGCTTGAAAATTTAAGTGATTTAACGAATCAGAAGTTGTAATAAGAGACATGCTAAGTTTAATAAGGTTTAGTGTTTCTTTATCACTTGACTCACTTATAAATAGAATCCTAATGTTTTGGGTATAAGCCATAGGAAAATGCCTATGTTGAAATGGACCAGTCAATAACAATATATATTCTTTATTTTGGTACGAAAGTTAACTTTTCACGAAGCATATAAAAATCAACAAACTCTTTGATACACCGTTACTCAAAGGATTGAATCTTCTGTATATCCATGTCTTAACCTTGTGAATAAGAAACTGTCAGCTGTTGATGTCGATAGGCTGGTTGTTCCTTGCTTCCATGTTTTTTTCTTTTTTTTTTTGACATGAAACCAATGCATAGGAACTGTCTCGTGTAATTCCTAAACTTTATATTTTTAATAAATATTTACATTCTTATCAAAAAAAAAAAAAAGAATAAGAAACTGTTAGATGTTGTTTATATATATACTAGATTATGATCCGTCCGACGGGCGGGTTTCTTAATTTTAAAATAAATATAATCAAATTTATTAAATTAAATATTTATTGTTCAAGATATATCTTAAACTATTTTAGGAGAAAAGTAGAAAGAATGTTAAGTTAGAGAAGATAGTTATTTTACAAATATTTTTTTAATAAATTAATTTAACTTTTTATATTTAAATTTATTATTTATATATGAAAAATCTATATCATGTCTAGTACCTTTTAATTCAATTTTTTTTTCCGACCATCGTGTAAGATAAAGTTGGACAAAATATGTAAAATCCGAATAACCAAATCGAATCCAATCCAAAAAGGGGTACTAACCCGATAAAAATCCGAATGGGTCCGAGACTCATATATCCGAACGACCAAACCCGAATCAAACCAAAACCCAAATGGATATCCGAAATATTTGAAATACAATTATATACCCAAAAATATTAATTGTATTTAAATTTTATTTAACCTAATTACCCTAAAATTATAAACTAAAAAATATCAATTATTTTTATACTTAAATAACTAAAATACCCAAAGTTAAAAAGAAATATCTGAAAGTTGATAGTTATATTTGTGAAAATTTCACCAATTTTTTTTTTTTTTTTTTCTGATATTTCGTATACCAGAACCTTACTCAAACTTGGAACAACAGAACAAAAAAAAAAATTATAATTACCCGAATAGGTCATAGGTCTCTAAACCCAAAAATATAAAAAGCTGAACCAAATCCTAATGCACAGACCTAGTGTGAGATATGAAAAAATGAATCCGGTAACCGACAGTTATATTCTAGCTCATATCTAGGCGAAGAGTTCTTCTGGTAAGATATTTAGTTTTTCTCTGAAATCCTCTGGTTTAAATATTCAATCGGTTCCAAACCGAATAATTTTTTTTTCGCACATTCACTCGCCAAAATCATTCACAATTTTTTGAAAATTGATGAATTTATTAGAACCTAAATAGTATAATAATATAAAAATATAAATTTGGAAAAATGTTTAAATTTTAATGAAATAAAAAGATTTAACATATATTAGAAAAATGAAAACTAATTTTTTTTTTCTTTTTAGTTAAAGAAAACAAAATTAACATAATTTTTATGACACATGTCACAATCTTATCGATCAACCGACACATGTCATGATCTGATGAATTATAATTTTGACACGTGTCGATCTCTCGTGAGTACAACCTAACTTTATATAATATATATATATATAAGGAACCATGGCTACAAACTCCTACAAAACTTTATAGCCAAATGAACTCTAATAAACTTTATAGATACAAAACTTTATAACAAAAATTTAGCCAAACTTAATAGACATTTTCTCAAATTAACTCTACAAGACACTTATGCATGCTACAGATACATAATCATTTGTTTTAACCATATTCACATTTAGCCAATATAATGCTTAGACTTTTTTTTTTTTTCTAAAATATGGGAAGTATATTTACCAAAAGAACAGTTTCTTTACAAGAAATAGGAGTAGCTTCTACATTTCGTCAGGCCCAAAAATTAATTAAAAAAGCCTTGAAGAAACTAATTAAAGGTACAAAAATATTGATTTATGAAAACACAAACCATGAAGAGAGAAGAGAGCTGGCCTTCTTCCTGTTTCTGGCAAGTAGGATGTCACGAATAGTACGATCGATCTGGTTCAGAATTGTTGCTGGAGTTATATTGGATCTCAGAACTTGGTGATCTATTATCATCTGTTATTATCGGTCGCCATATCTGTAGCCATTTCATTTAGCTACCACTGGCTTTGGGTAGAACTAAAAAAAATCTTGTAATGAAAGCTTAAGGTAGACTAATACTTTTGCGGATTTTTCGAATTTTTGTCTCCCTCCTGTTAGACGTTGGATTCCACATAAGAATTTGTACCCATAAAATTCGTGACTAGTTTTAGTTCCTATCGTTTAGTTTCTAAGAACACACCAGAGAGAGTCAAAGAATACTTCCATATTTTGTATGTCGATTTCTTTTTAACAATATCAAATATCTAGAAACTGTGGAATTATTCAGAAAATAACAAACTAACCTAAAATAAAATCTAAAAAATAGTGAGAGAGATATCTAAAAATATCGCAAGAAGATTAGTGAAAGAAAATTATAGTCAACGGAAAGTAATGCATTTGATTCGGTGTTCTAAAATAACAAAAACCAGAACAAGAAATTAATAAACAAAAAAAAATTAAAAAATAATATTTTTTTTGCTTATTATTAGTTTTAGGTGTCCTTGTCAAATTTGCTTTTCCATTTTCACCTTCATGCATTGCTCTCCTTCGTCGTCCTTGGAGGGGACGACGACGGATCTGTCTTTGTATTCACGGAAAAAACCAATTTCATTCTCTTCATTTCCTTTGGTTTTACAGATATAGTTTTTTTTTTCAAGAAAAGAAACAAAATGTCTTTTCTTGCACCTTGTCAAATCTTGGAGCTGAATATTATTTCGGCCCAAGAATTGGCACCAGTGGCAAGGTGTATGAAGACATATGCAATCACTTGGATTGATCCAGAGCGTAAACTTACAACTCGGGTGGACAATACGGGTGGAACCAGCCCTACATGGAACGACAAGTTTGTGTTTCGTCTAGATGAGGAAGCCCTCTACGATGCGACATCAATATTTGTAATAGAAATCTATGCATTGCATTGGTTCAAAGACATACATGTTGGAACGGTACAAACCTTGGTAAGTGATCTTGTCTCCCCTTCCTCGGCTATGAGATTTGTCACCCTAGAGGTTCTTCGTGCATCAGGGCGCCCTCATGGCCTCCTAAACATTGCGGTGAGACTTATCGATAACTCGGGCCAAAGCATGCCTCTTTTGTTTGAAGAAGATTTGTTATTTCACAAGAAAAACAAAACTTCAAAACCTGTAGGGTTTAGAAGGTCTAAAAGTGATACAAGCTCAATGGTGGAATCACCAAGGAAGGTGCCACAAACCCGTATGAGTTCTACTACAAACTCAGCTTTTGAGAAAGATGAGTTTTCATCGGACTCTCAAATGGTTGTGTATGAGCCTCAGAGAAAAACGCCAAATACATTGTTGAGGCAAAAAAAACAACAAGTTGTGTATGGTACACCAATGAGGCCAAGGAATATGACATATACCCCAAAAAGGAACACTATTGAATATGGAACACCAATGAGGTCGAGACCCATTGTGATCACAGAGTCTGATTTAGGTCCTTCAGCCTCAGTGGTTGCAGCACAAATTGCAAAAGAGAAGGCACTTACAGGGAAAGATGCAGAGAGTACTGTAAGAAGTGTCGGTGAACGAAGCGTTGAAGGTCTTCGTTCTAAGCTAGAAAGATGGCAAGCAAATTTACCAGTGGTTTTAGACGTTGGTTCAAGTTATCAACCAAGTTCAGACTACAAAAAAAGTTCTAACTTCAACCCTAAATCAAGTTATAAGCCCAATGAAATCGTCCCAAGAAATACTCAGATGATTGTAGCTCCTATACAAAAGCAACGTGGGAGGAACAAGAAAGGAGGAGATAATGGGTTATTTTCTTGTTTTGGCAACATTTGCGGCATAGAGTGTTCTATTGTTTGTGGTGGCTCTAGTGGAAAAAAAGCATCCAAGAAGAAAAAGAAGAAGTGAACTGAACTTCAAACCCAATTCCTTCATTTCTACATTCATTTCTACATTCATTTCTCATTATGTTTCTATTTTTCAAGCTTGTCAGATTTTGCTACTCAATAATCAAATTTATAATAGTAAGACAGGGAAAAAGGGTACATTAATGATCTCATAACTTTTAATAGTAAAGAAGACAAAAAAAAACTTGGTCTAAACCGTTATGATTTCAAGAAGATCAAAATGCTAAATGCTAAATGCTAATGTCAATTATTTTTAATTAAGGCTACGGTGTACATATGATTTTTTTTTTAAAGAGAATATTAAGATTATGATGTTAAAATGGGTATGATGTGCCAATATTTTATTATTGTTAATAAAATGACAAATCATGTGTTAGTGAAACATAGATTTCAAAAGATTTTATAATAACAAAAATCTTAATTCATCAAAATTCAACTAAATCATCTCAAAATTCATTAAAACTCAAATCAAACCAAATATTCATTCCAATACACCCTCCTAATACTATTATTATGGGAGTACATTTGGAAAAAAAATTAATTACAAAAAATATCATAGGTATAATGAATGAAATATCATTGGTTGTGGATTGAAAGAGGAAACTATTAATCACGTATTTTTTAAATGTTCCTACGATGTAAAAACTTGGATGCTATCAAAGGTTTCGTCTTCAATGAAAAAATTCCCGACAGGATCGGAGTTTACAAATTTAGATTACCTATATTGGAGAATTCCAAATCATGTAAAGAAACATGGTACGACCAATTATTTCTCTTGGATACTATGGCTTTTGTGGAGATCTAGGAAGAAAAAGCCAATTAAAGGCAAACAAATTGTTTCCTATGACATATTAAATCGGACTATCACTGAACATTTAGTTTGGGAAGAGGCAAAAGTAAGTCCAATAGAGGAGGAAGTAAATATAGAGTTGTTGGAGATAACCTCTTCATCGTTTCGATATCGGATTGATGGTTTTTTGAAGTCATCTGATCCTACTACTGGGCTAGGTTGGTTTTGTCTTCAGGAAGAGGATAATGTAATATTGATGGTGGCAAAATGAAAGCAGAAAACACTTTCATCCCTGCATACGGATTTGGAAGCACTATTATGGGCACTGAATTCTATCATTTCGGCAAAACATTATTGTCAAGTGTTTTAAACTAACAACCTAAATAGAGCAGAAAAGCAGATGCAAGAAAAATTAACTAAAGAAAGCCCTCGATGAGAGTGCTCGAGCTAAATGGTCGAGGTAAACAGAAAAACAGAGTAAAAGAGTGCACTCGACCTGAAGGGTTGAGTGGTACAGGTCAAGCTAAGAAAATGATAAAAATACGAAAAGCACTCGATCAAAAGGATCAACTGTATGCAGTCGAGTGAAACTAAAAAAATGACAAAATATGGAAATGACTCAACCCAAGTGGTCGAGTGGTAAAGCAAAAGTAAACAAGCAAGACACAGAGCAAAAACAAGGAAATAAATCAATCAGAAAGAAAAGAGATCTCAGACATGGGCTAATTGACTAATCAGTACTCTCAACTGACATGCGTAATTGACAAACTCATCCAATCAGGCTATTCCTTTGACAATAAATTCTAATTCAGCCTAATACACTGTCGTGCTACTAAGCCACGAGTCTAATTGTTGACGTACCCGATTCTGTCGGAGCCATACAATTAGACAAGCAATGAATACCAATTTGTTAAAGCCAACTGAAATTCCTAACAACTGAATCCCTAGGATAGGATACACATCCTATTTAAATCTAGATCAATCAGGCTAGTGTAACCCAGTTTATGGAAAAAGCTGAATCCAACAATCTCATCAACACTGTCGTGTGGAGATGCTTGATATCAGATTCCAATTGATCAGAAAAGAATAAGCATGAAGAACACCCACCCAGAAGGGAAACTATGAAATCAAAGCAATACTCAATATACCGAGATCAATCAAAATCAATTATTAGTCTAACACATGCCTAAGAACTCTAATTTTACTACTTAGATCCTAAAATTATGAAAAATGCCCAAACCCAGAAAATGCTAAAATTGACATATTACAGAGATAAAGATGAGATGAACAAGTTTGTAGAAGAAATGAAATGCAAGTTTGTCATATATTAAGAGAGATCTGGATTACAAAATTTAAAGGTGCTCTAAGGAGGCTGAGCCTTTTCAGAGAAAAAAAAACGAAAGAGAGAGAGAGAGAGAGAGAGAGAGAGAGCCTGATAATGACCTAAGAAGGGTATAAATACCCTTCAGTGAAAACCCTAGAGCACAAAAAGACAAAATAAGGAAAATGCCAAAGTCTAATGGGAAGGGAAATCAACTCTGGCAGTCTGGTCGAGTGCACTGGTCGGGTGGACTGCACTCTAGCGGTCTGGTTGAGTGGACTGCACTCTGGCAGTCTAGTTGAGTGCACTGCTCCATCCTATTTTTCTCTCAAACGCTTGGCCTCCTTGTCCCGAACAGTCTCCAAAGCTCGTTAATCACCTGATAACAACTCCAGTATGCAAGATGTATGCAATGCTCATGCAAAAACGCTTAAGTGTGCAAAGTAAATGAAAAGTATAGAAAATGGTATAAACAATGGATGAAACAATGTTAAACAGATGCTAAATGTATGTTTAAAACAGGTAAAATCTAGACTTATAAACTGCCTCAAACTTAGTCTTTGCTTGCCCTCAAGCAAACAAATAAGAATAAGCTGGAGTGGAGATTTAGAACCAAAGCAAACTGATAAAGCAGATAACATCATTATCATAGTTAACAGTTCTAGGATGCAAAACATGTGAGACCTACTTAAAAACCTTAGCCCTATTCATCATAACAAAATCCAGAACTCAGCCTCAGCCTACACATGTATTCAGAGTAGCCAATCCCTTTAAAATTTATTAAATGTAAGCAGTGAATCATGATATATGCTACAATTGAACTCATTTGGTTTGAGGGACAGGTTTTAAAAGGAAAAAATGGCATTTTCTTCCTTTGGTTTAAGCACTTAGTAATTGTGATCTCTCTTTAGAACGGATTAAACTACATGAGAATACTAAAGGTAAAAGCCAACTGATGCATACAAGAATAGACTCCCATCTACCCATGACTACTCATTCTTACACATATGCGTCTTCCCTTCCACATATTTTATAGGTTTTCGAATTGTCTCTCTCTCTCTCTCTCTCTCTCTCTCTCTCTTTCTCTCTCCCTCTCTCTCTCTCGATTTTACGATAGTATTTAGTCTTCTTCTTCTTACACTTATGGCTATTTCTTTTCATCTCTTTTATAAGTTTTCAAATTACCTCTCTCTCTTTCATTTTTTTTGCTTTTACTGTTATATTTAGTCTTTGTATTCTTACATCTATGCCTCTTCGTCTTCTAACCATATAAATGAGTTTGGTCTTCTCATGAACTCATTCAACTCTTAGCAACTCTTAACATATTTGGTTATGGGTTGGGTTATATCAATTTTGACACCCTAACTAAAACCAGTGTTCTTCATTATATAATTAATATGAAAATAATTTTAATTTCACGTTATGTAAATCAGAATTTTTTTTGTTTCTTGCTTTGTTTTATATCAAAATGGGTTATGTTAATTGGTTAATTGATGAAAATTTGTATATTCTGCTTAGATTTTAAATATTAGAGTATGACATTTCCGTAATATTAATTAACATGGAAGAAAGTTGACAGATAAATTGTTAATCAACTAAAAATGGATGAAATTTCTGTAATTTTAAATAACATGGAAAAATATAAATGAAAAGTTCACCCACATTAAAAAAATGATTTTATTTCATTTTAATAAAAGCTATTGTGAATGCAGCCATTGTTAACCTAATTAAACCTAAACAAATATTATGATAATGAAGCTAACTTGAAACAATTACTAAAAGCATTGCATTAACTAAATATAAATAAATGAGATATACAGATCGGGACTGACACCGTCATTGAGTCAAGAAGATATATTGAAGAAATCTTGTTCATGATTGAACTTTTCCTAATCGTGAGGGAAAACTAAGACAATAAGCATCCTTATATTTTCCTCAACAATCGTAAAAGGGACTTTAACAAAATAAAAGGACTTTATCAAATAAAAAACTAACATAAAAAGGTGACACATAAATAGTTCTTAACAACTTCATGCTCCAAAATGTTAAAACATTCATTGGTTTCTACTTCTTCTATTTCTTCATTCAAGCAATTAACTGTAAGAAGGAAAACAAAAATACTCAACTATTCAATATGCTACATGTCTATAAAAATGTAATTTTTTATTAGTTTATTATAAGAGAATAAACATAAAGGGCCCCATACAAAGATGATCCAACTAATTGAGCAATTCACAATCACATGGCGTGAAATTAAAACTTTGGATTAAGTTTCTTTGCTAAATTTTCAGAAAAATCAAACTTCTAAACATCACAAAGATTATTATCAATAAAATCACATAAAAAAGTAATCTCATACAAAAGAAAGAGATCAAAACCTAGTTGTAGACCATGTCATCGTGAGTCTCATAGTGACATGAAACCTCTGTTTCCTTTGAAACTTGTACAAAGAAACTCCATACCATTAGAACCTGAATATATGTGAAACCAAATCGTACACATGAACATACATTAAATCCACAGGAGGAAGCCAAGAAAAAATAGCCAAACTTTCACCACAATATCATAGACGCTAACCCTAGGCCGAATTATTCAAGAATCGGAGAAGAATAACTTGAGAAAGATATCCGTGGTTACTAATTCAACTGATTGACTTGATTTCTTCGATGGAGAGCGACGCATCTGTATAGATTGATTAGCAAAATTGATCGTGATCAAGAGATATATAGCATAAATAATCAAACGGATAAGAGATTTGAGAGAAAGAGAAGAAGCAACAATATCAACGAAACAGCCGAGAGTCAATTCTCTCATCAGCTATTTTATGTGAATTTCCTTTTTGCTCGTACATATTAAAATCAAGAAATCAACATTAAAAAAAATCATAACAAATAAAAACAATGAATAACACAGTATATTAGTCTGAAACTGATAGAGTCATGTAAGGCTATAGCAAAATTGGGAATTTTATTTTGGGGTTTTTCATAATGGACTTAGATATAAAGAATAAAAATTAACCTTTGAATCACACAAACTTCATCGATTAACCATAATTGTGTTTGTTGCTTCCACAACATATCCTTCATCAATCATCACCTTGAAAAAAAAAGATTCAATATTAGATTACAATCACAAAAGTATTTGAAAGTAGTCAGAAAAATCATGAATATAAAAGGTAATAATTCTCAAAACAATTTTAAACACTATGTATATAAAAACATGAAATTAAAAAAATAAACAAGTTAAAAAAACAAAAATTACATATAAAACGTGATGAACAATTGGATGTTTAATCTAATGGAATGACTTGACTTTATATAGCGTAGCAATGATGCAAATTTATAGATTTGTAAAGAAAAATATTCTGTTTAGCTTACTATGTAAGTTTCAATTTTTAATTTTAATAATTATGCATGATGATACGATTTAAGAAAAAAGCAAGAAGAATCAATCTCGAGATTCTAATCGTTTTGTTTAAATACCAATAGTGATGATGGTGTTGGTTTGTGGAGGAACCTTGAACTCCCCTGCTGCAAATTTTCAGAAGCGTTGTGAATAGAGCAAACACCATCATCGTCTGCTCATTTATATACAAACATTACTCAATATTAGTCGACTTTAAAAAACAATGCAAACAATAAACATAAACATAAACAATACAATGATGAAATAATATGGAGTAAACCTAGCCTTTATTTATAAAGAACTGAAATGAGTGAAAATATTTAGGTTTAGCCGAATACGTAAAAGTGCAAATTTCCGAACTTGGATTGTAATTAAGATTCACTTTTAAGATCTGAATTTAATTGTAACAATTATTAGTTTCCAAAATTCAAAATTAAAAGAATGTATGACAAAATATCAGCGAGGTTGTTTGAAAATTTTGAAATCATAAATTTGTATATAATAAATCTCGACTGAGAAAATATAGTAATTTTTTATATATGAATATATTCGCAAAAAATTTAAATTTCTGAATATTCGAATTGTTAGGTTTTGAATTTATTGTCAGATTTTAGTTATAACAAATAATTAGTTTCCATAATTAAAAATTTGAAAATATTCAGATAGTTAGGATGATTTTTTTAAGATAGGATTTTAATAGTAACAGTTATTAGTTTCCAAAATTTGAAATTAACACAATATATATCTTAAATCTTTTGATTGATATCTTTAACTGATTTTTTTATTTGGATGGTGTTATTTCTACATATGAAAAACAATTATTATCCTATAACTATAATTTTACTTAATTAATTGATAAATGTAAAGTTTGTTATTTTGTTACTAAAAATAGCACAAAAACATATTCATATTTCAAAATTCGAATATTTAAACTATGATTTAATATCCATATGTCATATAAAATATCTAATAAGTCATATTTAAAGTATCAGATTTACTTTATAGTTTAATATTTATTGAAAACTAAACTTTATGTGTAATCCCTTTTAAAGTTGTGATTTTTAATATGTATAATCTTTATGTTAAAATTAATAAATGAGGTAATTAATATGAGTTGATAATTTAATCTTTATTTTTCATATATTATGAATAATATAATTAAATATATTATTTATGGAATTATAAATTCTTATTTTATTTATTTAAAATATTATTTAAAGGAAATCCAATTGTTTAAAGTGTTGATAAAAATATGGTATTTAAATTAAATCAAAATTGTAAATAGTTAATTAAGGAAAATACAATGTGACAAATGATATGTGTCCAATGACAATTAGTATAATTAATCTAGTAAAGTTAGCGTTAATATAAACCTACTCGAAAAATGATTGTGGTGATGACACATAAGTAGTGACAGCTCTGTAATATACCATGTCATTGCAAGGTCACTTTTAAAAGTGTGCCTCTCAAATAATATATAGGAAATATGAATGACGTCATAATAAACTCATG
The DNA here is from genome assembly GCA_028015245.1 of Cardamine occulta. Lineage (NCBI taxonomy): Eukaryota > Viridiplantae > Streptophyta > Magnoliopsida > Brassicales > Brassicaceae > Cardamine > Cardamine occulta. The sequence goes on from CM051371.1 coordinate 7,001,152, forward strand.
ACATGTATGGTATGTCATAGACACGTGGATCAGCATAATTTTTGTCTGGTGTCGTCATATCTCGTAATGTCTTATTCATACTATTGAATTAATGAAAATGTTGAGGTTTAAATTGGTCATGCATGCTATATCATCATTAGTGATAGTCTCTCAAAAAATAAACAATAAAAAATTAAATTAAAATATTAGAAGCTTTTAAAAAAAAGGTGAGATGAGAGAGCATTGCATGGTCATTCTTCTACTAAAAACATCTCTCTCTCTCATCTCTCTCTAAAACCCCTAGCAGCCGCCTCTCATTTTTTCATCTCTAGATCTTCGTCTGGCGGCCCAGTTAGCGCCAATGTCGGTCATGTTCTCTTAGCCTTCTTGTTGTTGTAGTTGTTGTCGCCGGCTTAGAAGTCCTAAAGGGAGTTTCATTGCCATGGTTCAGATCTAGGCGGTGAGGGTCATGACGGTTCAGTTGTGGTGCCGGCTTGGAAGAGCAACGGAGCGTTTATGACGCTAACACCCCGATTTCACCGGCCGTCCTCTCTCTTCCTCAGATCTGTTTATCCTTTGCGATGGATTGGTGAGTCTTTTGATTTTTCGGGTCGTCACTTTCGTTATGCGATGGTGGTTTCCAGGGAAAAAAGCTCTCTTTGCTCCCCCTTAGGTTCTGTCTTCCAGTTCTGTTAGTTAAGATAGGTTGAATCACTAGGCTTCTTCCTTGGTTTGCTTTGGATTTGACTGAGCAGAAGTTGACTGGCAAAGATTGGTCTAATCCGGAGGTTGTGCGATCCTTTGGTGCGACATGTACAGTTTTAGAGCTTTGCCATGTCAATTTTCTTGTTTCGACGTATGTTCTTTCGGCTGGAACCAGGTCATGTCTAGGCATAAGCTGCTGATATGCTCAAATTTACCCTTAGAGCTACTCTCTCAAATTAAGAGATCAATTGTCGTATTTAGGGATTGAATCCACAGAGACTCACATTCATACAATAGATTATTCAGTTTCGAATTAAGCTAAATAGGATAAATTGTAATTAAAATAAAACAACAAAGCAATTAAATAGGGTTGTAAAACAATTGAGAAAATAGTTAAGCTTAGGAAAATGTATCGACAAGGTCCAGCTCATACTTGTACCTAATACGACTCAAAGAATAAAAAAAAAACTCTAAAAACAATACTTATATCATGACTAAAGCCCATAAAAACCATGATATATCAACTCCCCCAAACTTACCTTTTGCTTGCCCTCAAGCAAACAGAAAACTGAATATAAGGAAGAAGTTTGAAAACACGAACTCACCTTTTCTTTACAACACTGTACTTACCAGTTACCATGTAATCCACATATTACAAAACCAATCAGAAACCAAACACCATGTACTTCACTGTAGTCATTCGCAGTCTTCTCAATCCCCACCACAACTTAACAACATATCCCTTTAGTAAGCACTTCATCACCGGGTTTCACTTTGATTTCAATGTCAAGAACCTTCTAGACTCATTGTCATACTATACCATAACAAGAAAACCATATATCAAACTTTGTATCCTCTCTCCCCCAGACTTATTCTTTTCTTTATTCTCTTATTTTTTTTATGTTCCGAATAAATTCAAAGGTGTAGAAGAATAATGGCATCACGGGATCTCTCCTAACCCCGCTTCCACCTCTGCATGATCATCTCGATCTTGAGTAAATTAGCGAGGTCACGAGATATTTTTCTACCTCTTCCCCTACGAATTAATCATCTCATCTTTTATTATTTGCAAATTAGGATAGGGAGAGGAGTACCATTACTTATTACTTAGGTTGTATCTTGTCAAGTGTGAATGAGGATTCAAGCCCTTGAACATCAATCACATCAATGAGGTAAAAGGAATAAACATAAATTAGATCAGGCTTTAGCAGGCATCTGTTGTAAGTGTGGGAGTCTCAAGTCAACTGGTCAGACATAGGGCTTTTTCATTAGTCGAATCTGAGTTAATTCTGCAACAATGGTCACATAGATAACATAGTTTCTAACAAATTTCGACTCAATAAAAAAAAACTTTGAAAAATAATTAGGACTCACTCTCAAAATAAATAAAAAGTTAGTAATTACCTCCCCCAGACATAAACAACATTGTCGCCAATGTTACCAAGCCTGAAGTTGGCGAAAATAAAAGAAAAGAAAAATTGAAAGAAAAAAAAAACTTACAAGTGGGTTGCCTCCCACAAAGCGCTTGTTTTTATTGTCATTAGCTTGACTTGGCCGGAGCACGGGCATCTGGTGGACGAGTGAGTGGCAGTGAATGCTTCTCAGAAAACTGTCGCATCATCAGAGGTAGAGTACAAGCATTCAGTGCATGAGAACGAGCAAGGGAGTGAGGAACATCAGCCGGGCGGGACATTGGTCTGGGTGGTACACTTCTTTTACCTGCAAAGCCATCAAAAGGAAAAACAAGTGCTCTACGATAATCTCATGGCTTGGATAACTGTGAAACAGTCTTTGTACTTTGCAAAGTTTTATTGATGATATCAGGTGGTTTGAGTCTAGAAAGTATGTACCTTTGTTTTTTCCGTGGTGAATGTAGTGTGGAATGTGGAGCTTTCTGTTTGACAATAGCTCTCAGACTTTCAGCATTGCCATCATCCCGAAAACCAGATGTTTTAGAAAAGTCCGGACCAACTGGTGGAGGGTGTCGACCGACATAAGTGGGTGGTGTCGATCGACACCAACCTGCAGCTTGGATATATGCACTTTTTCTGCAATTCTGTTTAGCAATCCTTGTCTCCATCACAAAAACATCATCCTCTAGTAACCTATCAATGAATAGAACCTCGTCTTGCAGCCTAGTCTAGAAAAGATGATCACCACTCCAATCCTCAAACGTAGAAGCTTGCTTATTCACATGCTCATTAGGGCCCAACTCATTGACATACCCAGCAGTAATTTATATGGAGGTTTCTACAGAGAATATCTGACCATCAATGGTGGGTGTCTGTCTCAACTTGTCCCTGTCAAAGTTCATGACCTGATCACCCATATTCAAACCTATCCTACTTTTCTTTACATCAATCATGGCACCAACAGTACCTAAGAAAGGACTTCCCAGGATGAGAGGATCCTTAGGTTCTTCCTCGTATTTCAACACCACAAAGTTTGAGGGAATTAAGCAATTTCCAATTTTCACTGGAACATCTTCTAAAACACCTTCGAGAATTCTGTTGGATTGATCAACCAAGATAAGAATGATCCTTGTCGGCTTGAAAGTAGTCGTTCCAAGTCTAATAGCAACGGAGTGAGGTATTAAGTTGATAGTTGAGCCAATATCACAAAGAGAATGGGAAAATCTTCTTGTGGATATATAGCAATCAAGTTCAAAACTTCCTGAATAAGGTAGCTTCTCTATAATCATGGCATTAACTTCTTAAGAGACAATCACTTCCTTCTGCTTTCCGTTCTTCTTATGTGGGGTCTTGTTCAAGAAAATTTTGCTAATGTCCTTGGTAAGCAAAGCTCATTCCTCAGGACATACCATTTGTAACCATTCTCTTAACATACCTCTTGAGTGCAGGTGAAAGCTTGAATGCATCAACTAGAGGGAGCTCAATCATAACCATATTTATCATTGCTTTGCATCTGGTATCATCCATCTCTTGTTTAGACTTCCAAGGCTTTGGATAAGGAACCTTAGGCTTATAGGCTTGTCCCACTAAAATCTGCGGCTTCTCTGAAATTTGTGTTGTAGCTTGGTCCTTGTTGTTGATTGATACCAAGGGTTGTGTCGAGCGACACCAGCTCCAGTGTCGACTCAATGGTATCGAGCGCGGTTGATTTCTGTCCATCTAGAATTAATTTTTCAGGAATTATCACTGGTGTCGAGCGACACCGGCCATTGGTGTCGATCGACACCGGCTCTGCAACCCCAAAATCTTCATCTCTCTCCACTAATTCATCTCCACTTCCATCTAAATGGCATTGCAGGTAAGTTTTGGGTTGTTCATATGCCTTCCAGGAAGAAATCTCTCTTGTCTTTTGACAGACCCAGCAGTCTGTGAAACCTGAACATCAAGTTTCTAGACATGAGTACTCAAAGTTTCGATGTTCCCATTCAACTCGATGTAAAGAGCATCAATCTTCCCATTAAAATCAACTGTGATCTTCCGCTGACCCTCCAATATCTGTTTCAACATAGACTTCATCTCACCATGCTCAGTTGGTGTAGGAGGTATCTGGTAAGATGAAGATCCATAGTTCCTAGTGAAACCACTATTTGGATAAGTCTTCTGGTACTCAGTCTTTGTAGTGTATACATATCTCTATTCCTGATATCCAGTTACATGGACGTAGTTGACATCCATTTCCTCAAAACCTCTCACTGGTTCAAAATTCTCAACCTCTGCAGCAAACTGAACTGATTTGTTACCCACAAGAATTGTGTACCATCTCCAACTTAGCATTTATCTCAGCAATCTGATAACCATTCATGTTAGCTGCTTGTTTCTTCATTTCGAAATCTGCATTCTTGGTACTATTGTTAGATGCCAAGTTTTCAATCAGCACATTAGCATCTTTGGGAATCCTGGTATTGAAATTCCCATTGCTAGCAGCATCTAGAGCCATCTGATACCTCTAATCAACACATTTGAAGAAAATACCCAAAAGCCGAACTTCAATGAAATAATGGTGTGGACAATCTCTCTGATATGCTCTAAGTCTTACCCAATCGACTTTAAAAGTCTCAATAAATCTTTGAGTGAATGTACATATCTTGTTTCTCAAATCTTCAGACCTTGCATCATCAGAAATTGTTCAGAAAAGCTATCTTGGTTGCTTTCCACGTCGTCAAAGATCCTGGTTTCAACTGTTTGAGCCAATAAGCTGCTTCTCCAGCATGTGAGTATGGGAAGAGCTTGCAAAAGGGTAGTCTTCTGATACTCCATTGGCTTTAATACTAGAAGCCAAGTCTTCAAACCTCTCAATGTGATCCATCGGATGTTCATTGGAAAGACCATGAAAAGGGTGTTGTCCCACAAGAGTAAAGTATGCAGGGTTCAACTCAAATTCATTCCTCTAAAAAGCAGGATGTCGGATAGCAGACCTGTTGGTATAGAACTAATGAGGCCTGTTGTATTCCTAAAGTGTTCTCTCCCCTTCTTCTCCATTGTTTCCTTGCGGATCACCAGCATTGCCTCCATGTCGAGCAACACCACCAACTTGGTGTCGATCGACATCCACATCGACTTCTACAATTTCAAGTTTCCAGCGGCATCTAACTTCAGACCCTGTGCATTGCGCACTTGCCCTTCTGAATTACGCAAAAATCCAGTCGCATCCCTAACCAACACCAGTGGATTAACCATCTCTGATATCTACTATGCTTTCCGGTTAGCTCGCTCTAACTTTTCTAGTTCTTGAGTAGAAAGATTCATAAGTGGAAAATCCTTATTGCTCCTGGTACCGTGCTTATGCATGCACATGAAACACACAAGAAAAAGAAAAGAAAGAACGCGTAAGTAATAAAATAAAAGAAAAATCTTAGACTAAATTCTAACTGGAATCTAATGGTGAATCAAAGAGTCCCTGGCAACGGTGCAAAAATTTGATATCTCAAATTTACCCTTAGAACTACTCTATCAAATTAAGAGATCAATTATAGTATTTAGGGATCGAATCCACAGAGACTCACATTCACACAATAGATTATTCAGTTTCGAATTAAGCTAAACATTATAAATTGTAATTAAAATAAAACAACAAGGCAATTATATAGGATTGTAAAACAATTGAAAAAATAGTTAAGCTTAGGGAAATTCTCAGGTAATTCAGAATTGCAGGTTAAATAAATTATCAGGACTGTTATTTAGATCTATTCTTGAACTCAAAATACAATGGTAAAATGAATCAACTCTCGCTGCAGAGATTATCTATACTTAGATCATAGAATTACAAATCTCTTTGTAAACCCTAATGATAAATGATGCATTAATTCCATGTTCGGTTGTTTACAAAATTCCTAAACCAAATCTCTTTGTGAGTAAGCTATTTTTCTCATTTAAGATAGTTTAGCAATCAATTACACTCTCATGTAAATTAATCAACCTAAGATCAGATTCTAGGTAATGAATCTAGTGTGAGCATTAATCACAATCTAGATTAAGAACTCTATTGATTCAATTTTAAATAACCATCAACCTAGCAATTCATCTTCTGCCTTTGAAAACCCTAAACCTAACAAACAAACTACTCAGACATAATCAATGAAACAAAAATCATGGTCTGAATAAATTGCATAGAGAAATCAAAAGTGTAAAAGGAGTTCAGAATCTTCTCTGTACAAGGTAAGTTCTGATTCTTCTATCCAAAGCTCTGTAGCTCTAAAATCTCTCAAAAGAACTTGATAAAACAAAACTTAGTCTCTCATGACTTCCAAAAACCTAGATATACTTAAAATACGAAAATGACTTGTATTACAAATAATTAAAACTCTTGGTGTTACTTTGCAATTCTTTAAACTTTATAAAACTCGAAGGGCTTCGTAGATCGTCACCCATGTCCATTGACACTAATGAGGTGTGTCGATTGACATCAACACCCTGATTTGTTTCTAAGTTGATTAGCTCCGCTAGAAGGCTCCAAAAGCTCTAAAACGTATCAACAAGGTTCAACTCGTACTTATACCTAAGAAGACTCAAAGAATAACAAAAAGACTCTAAACAAATAATTATATCATGGCTAAAAACCATAAATCATGATATGTCAACTGTGGTTAGCCCGATTTTTGCTTGTCCATTTGTTCCTGCAGCTTTTTCATTTCGTTTGTGGAGTTATCTTTGGAATCCAGCCGGGTTCGATCTGTGACCTGTTTCGGTTTGCTGGGTTTGGCTTCTCCGGTGTGGTTTGTATTTGCTCCTTGTCTCTACATCTCATAATGGATCGTATCTGTTCTTTCTTTGAGGTTTCTATCGAGGCTTTTCAAGTTGTTGCAAACTTAGCCGCATCCGAAAGTTTTCTCTTAGGTGATCTTCTTTGGGCAAGCTTGTCAGGTTATGAAGCTTCGGTCTCTCAAGTGGTGTGGTACTCTGGATTCACTATAGGAGGTCTCCGTTACCGTTGGTTTGTTATGCACAACTCTCCTCGGTAATTAGCTGTCGAAGATTCTCTGGAAATGGTAGAGTTTTTGCAAGACTCTTGTAACGGAATATTTGGGTTTTATCATCTTGTTCTTTTTTGGGATAGTTCTCTGAATTCTCTTTAGACTCTGGGAACTTTACGTTGTCCACCGGATTAGTTTTTAGATTGTTTGTTTTTATCATTTCCCTTTTATTTTGGCTAAAACTGATGACGATTGTATGATACTTTCAGTTCATTGGTAATATATTCTCAGATGATAAAAAAAAAGAGACCATTGCATGGTGTTCTCACATTTTTTGAAAAGCTTATAATATTTTAATTATATGTTTTATTTTTATTTTTTGAGAGACTCTTTGAAAGACTAACAATGTGGATGCTCTTAGAATAGTATAAGAATTGGTGAGTTTGCCCTTCACCCTTTGTTTTCTCTCTCCCTCATAACAATTTATCTTTATTTTTCCTATTAAACATCATATTTCTCTTTCTTTTATAGCCAGATTTTTGTCTTTTTTCGTCTTTTTTTTTTTGCAATCATATTTCATCTCCGCTGTGCTATCAAATTTGACACCAGTAAAGCTTTTGACACAGTTAATTGGTATTTTAGTACTACTCTTTTGATGGTTATGGATTTATTGGATCGATTTGCTCATTGGATTTACCTTTGTATATCTGCTGCTATGTTCTCGGTCTTAATTAATGGTGATCTTGAAGGGCTATTTCCTAGTTATCGAAGCATTAGACAGGGATTTTATCTCTCCACTTATCTATATGTCATTATCAACAGTGTGTTCTCCAAAATTTTGAACAGGGCAATGGCATTCAATCGGTTTGGATACCATCCTTTGTGTAGTGCAGTTGGGCTGACCCATTTGAGTTTTACAGATGATATCCTGCTTTTTTCTGATTGTTTGCCTTCCTCACTTAAAGCTCCTATTGAAGTAATGGACTAATTTTCCATGATATCGTGGCTACACATTAATGTATCAAAATCATCTCTTTTCTTTGTAGGAGTGGACCAGTCAGAGCTAAAAGATGTTGCAGCGCTGGCGGACATCTACCTTAGTATTATCCAGATCTGCTACCTTAGTTTACTTCTAACTACCAAGTCGATGGGTAAGCTTGATGATGTGTCATGATTTTAAGGGTTTTATACCTTTGATTTCATATGTATTAAGTCCGTATCGAGTTTAGGATTAGGTTTTGTGTCTTTTTGGTTTTTTTTAGTGGTTTCTCATGTTTAGAAGTCATGGAAGCTAAATGGAGTAATTGGAACAGTTTGGACGTTTATACACTTCAAGTATCAGTTGGAGATGCATTTAAATCGACCAGTATATAGAAGGATCGACCGGAATGAAAAATTAATGAAGTGGTGCATTTTGAATCAGAGATCGACCAATCCAAGGGAGATCGATCGATCCTAGATGCAAAGATTTCCATCTCAAGGTTTGGGATCTGGTATCAACAGTGATTATAGGAGAAACAATCGCACTCTTCCGTTGGAATTTTATGATAGCCTTCTTGAAGATTTAGATCAATGTTCAGCGGCTGATGAATAAATTGTTGTTTACTTCCTCAACCGAATCATATACACGAGAAACACCAAAAGCACGAAATGGCTGAACATGAGATAAGATATAAACAGACCCTTATGTTGAAATATCATAGAACCCTTCTTGAGGAGGCAGATTAATGTTTAGTGGCTGATTGAGGAAGATCGTTGTTGACTTGAGATGCAAGCAACTCTTGTTGAGCCTTTTTGTGTTCCATTTTTCGGTTCTTTCAATCTAATGGCATTGACAAAGTCAACAATAATCTTCTTCATCAGCTGGTAAATCTTGATATCCCTCCTCAAGAAGTCATAAAGTCTCCATAGAGGATAGCGAGGACGAAGAAAAATATATAGAAGAAGAAGATGAGGTTCACGAAGTTATTGATGCTGATGAACTAAATGTGTGATCTCATTGCCAATATAAACACTTTTGTATTTAATTTTATCAACCTTTTAAACTCTAGTATTATTCCCGCTATAGTTTATTGTAAGCTTCGATCCTCCTTATTCTTTTGTAATACTAGAGTTTAAAAGGTTGATAAAATTAAATTAAAAAGTGTTTCTATTGGAAATAATACCCCACATCTAATTCATCATCATCAATAAGTTTGTGAACCTCATCTTCATCTTCATCATCTTTTTCTTCGTCCTCGTTATCCTCTAAAAAGATGATATTGATTTCTCGAAGAGGCAGATCTACGATTAGCGACTGATGAGGAAGATTATTGTTAAATTCATCAACGACGTTTGATTCAAAAGAACTGACAAAAGAAACATGAGTGACTTGCGTCTCAAGTCAAAAACGATTTTCCTCATCAGCCACTGAACTTTGATCTACCTTTTCATATATTTCAATGGAAGAGTCTGTGTATATACCATCTCATGTTGAATCATTTTGTGCTTTTGTCGCTTCGTTCAAATATGATGTCGTTGACGAATGAAACAACAATCCTACTCATCAACCATTGAATGTTGATCCACCTCTTCAAGAAGGCTTCTGTGAAATTCCAGCAGAAGAGTGTGTTTATATCCGATCCCATGAATCACATGTCATGTGTTGCTCGAATAACCACTTCTTTTGAATGGGATGCCGTTGATGAAGTCAATAACGATTTTCTCATCAGCCGCTAAGCTTCGTTCTGCCTTATAAAGAAGGCTCCTACTATATTACATCTCTGGAATCTAAACTTAAGCCATGTGGTGCTCCTTTAGTCACTTCTTTTGAATCTCATGTCTATGATGAAATCAATTATTTGTGGTCTTTCATAACATTCTTTCTACTTAGAGTGGCTTTTAGTTTAAAGTTTATTATGGTATTTGACTAATGCTAAGCATTGTCAGAATATCTTTATAGAGTAACTTTAATCTTGTGGAATAGTTGCTTGATGGAACTGCTGAAGCTTTGGTGGATAAAAGCCAGCAAATGTTGCAAACATTTTTACCAAGACATTATCAGAGGAGGTGACTCTGATTAAAGCTTGGGTTGGTTAACAAAATCAAACTTCAGTGGGAGTATATAAACTAAATTTAATTTCCGAGATGCATAATTATTAGTTCATTACAGAACTATTCTTAGTTGGACCAAATCCAAATAGAAATCTAAAACCAAAATTAGGGGTGGTTACAGATCGCATATCCTAGAATTTCAGGATATTAGGATCTGAATTCAGATCCCTCAGTTATAAGAAATAATTATCCAAATAGCTGATATTACTAGGTATCCGGGTCTGACCAAAATAGCAAAAAATATTAAGATTATATCATAAAATTATTAAAATATAAATTAAAAAATAAAATCTTAAATTTTAGATAAAGTATCATATAAAACATTTCATAATGATTTTATGAATATTGTTAGAATATATTTACAACATGATTTCTAATAAATACAAAACATAAAAAAAAAAAAACAATTTTGGTGATATTTTACCAATTCATCTATTTATTTTATAACATATATATATATATATTATACATATATTATAATTAAAACTATATATAATAACATGATTCGGATCGATTCTGGATATCCTAATCTATTAAAATATTTGGATCTGCAGACCTCGGGATCCTATTTTTTGGATCAAAATGGATCGGATTTTGCATCATGAATATTTTCCCCACCTCTAAGATCTAAAATATGTAAAATATATATTTAAACACTTTACCATTACAAACTCATATGAAATTAAATTGGAATGGTCATTCTTAGCTAGTTCAGTTTCACTTTCATGAATAAAAATGTGTAAATCTAGCTCCAAAATAACATAAAATATACATAGAATAATCCAGTACATAGAGAATCTTGTATAAAATTTGAAAACTTGAGTGTAAACAAACCCCACAAAGAAAAAAGAAAAGAAACTTACCCAAAGTTGATGACGAAAAAAATAAGTTTTCAGCATAACAAACAAAAAACAGAGAGAAACGACAAAGAGAAGAAGATGCGAAAGAGAAAGAGACAGGTGCGACAGTCAAAAGAAAAAAATGAGAAAGAAAGACGGTAGCAATAGAGAGAAAGAAAAATAAAGTGCAACTAGGGTATAGATTTTTATAGGGATGTTAAAAAAGGCTGAACTTACAAGGTTAGCCCTGGCCCGTTTATATTTATGTTGGTCCAAAACCCTGATTTTCTACTGTTTATATTTTCGGGCTCATATAAGGCTGGGTTTAAAAAGACAAGGGCTTAAGGAGAGTTGGCCCTGATTGTTTGTTTTTAACCTTTGTTTCATAAAATGAAGCCGTTTTAAGTTAGGTTTTTTTTCCCCTTTTGAGAAAAATATCATTCAGTCTCTTCTTCGCTTAACTGACAAAAATTTCTCAACTTCTCACAATCATGATCTTGATAAAAAATTCACGATTTGAGTACATTTCTTTGTTCTTCTGTTATGTTATCTTTGTTTCAATTCATGATTGTTGTGTAGATTTTTTTTGAAATCTGTAAACAAAAATCTGAATGTTTCTTTTGTTATATAGTATGGATTTACAATCAGAGGAAACAATTGCGGTTCTAAATGCAGAAAATGAGTACATGGAGATGAAGAGGAACGAAGAAATGGAAACTGAAGGACAAGAATTCAGTGCCACTCAATCAACACAATGAGCTCCGGTTAGTAGAAAACGAAAATCTAAGGCAAAGTGTTGGGAAGAGTTTTCTAAGGTAGGAAGAGAGGAAGATGGAAAAGAAAGGGCTAGATGTCACCATTGTAGTATTAAGTTGGTAATTGATAAGACTTATGGAACATCTACTATGAATCGCCATCTTCTAATATGTTCTGAAAGGCCTCCGCCTAAAGTTAGGCCTAAGTATGATCACAAAATTGATAGGGAGATGACTGCTGAGATTATCATTTGTCATGATTTGTCTTTTCGATGTGTAGAATATGAAACGGTTAGGGCTAGAGATAGATTTCTAAACCCAGACTGTATACATATATGTAGACAAACAGCAGCAACTGATGTTTATAAGAGGTTTGAGATAGAAAAGCTTAAATTGATAGACATTTTAGCAAAACACCAAAGAAGAGTGTGTATATGTATATTCTAGGATCTCCGTGAGCTTGAAAATAGCCTTAAATCTAGTTTAGACAATTCCAAATTGGAAACCTATTTGAATGAACCTAGACTAGAGATAAAGACTTTTGTAGACATGGAAGTTTTGAGCTTTTGGAAATAGAACCAGCAGCGATATGGTGAATTGGCATCCATGGCATCTGATTTACTTAGCATCCTGATCACTACAGTGGCATCAGAATCGGCTTTCAGTGTTGGAGGTCGAGTGTTGAATCCTTACAGAAATCGACTTCTTCCAAAAAATGTGCAAGCATTAATTTGTACTCGTAACTGGTTACAAGGATTTATATAATTTGAAGGTAAAATTTAAAAATGACTTTGATAAAAACCACTTTCTTATGTTGTTTGACTAACTTATGTGTTTAAATTGTAGGAAACATTGAAGATGACTTTGATATTGAAGATAATGATGCTACAAAGATTGCAGGTGGCTCGAACACATGACGAGGTTGGTGATATGATGAATTGGAAATTGTGTGGTGATATGATGAGCACAAGTTTATGTTGATTTATGGTTTTTAAAAACATGTTTAGATATTGGGTTTATGGATTTACAGATCTTAAGAAAATTATATCCTCTTTAATTTAAAACAAACAAAAAATAGATGAAAGACTTGTTTGGTTCTTCGTTGAAAAAAAAAAAAAAGACTTGTTTGGTTTGTACAGGGCTTTATAGGGCTTTTATAGGGTTTAGGACATTATAATATGATAGAAGACTCTTATAGGGTTAAAATTTTAACAGGGCTGGACTTCAAAAGGTTTAAGAAGGGCTGGGTTTTAAAACCCTATTTAACATCCTAGATTTTTACTTATATATATATATATATGGAATTTTCGTTAATAAACAAAAATTTAAGGGGTTAGATGACATAAAACAAAATTTGTTTAGAAAATATATTTTGGGAGGTGTTCATTGAGTAATTTAAAAAGTACTAGTCCTATAAAAAATAGTTTTCCTCTTAATAAGGCAAAAATGGTAAAAAAAAAAAAAGGCAAAACTTGGTCTCAAGGCCAATGTAATGCTCTAAGTTTATAGAGACTTAGAAATTCAAGAGAGACATGAGTGTTCGAGGTTTATCTTAAAATATCTATTCAATAAGTGACCCCTTTCTCACAGAGAGAAGGGTTGTTTTAATAGAAAATACATGCCAATTAATATACTATGTGAAACAAAGATGAAAGATCCGTACGGTTAAGTCAATAAGAGGCATTAGACTGGATTTTATAAGTTTCCTTTAATTTAGTTGACATGTAGTTGACAAGTAATCCCAAAACGCGCAAGGGAGAATGCAAATGGTCGTATAGTCCAAATTTCCTCATTGTCATTTAGGTATATTTTTACTAATTGTTTCTCGTGTATTTATTTTCCGATGAATATAAAACAGGTTTTTATCTAGTTTATTCGTGTTTCATGTTAAAAAAAAATTAAGTTTAATGTTTTTAAGTGACTAAAATTAAATATTTATATTGTAAGGTCCAATCCTCGTAAGGGCACTTCGAATTGCTTTGAGATTAGGAAAACTGACATGGCTTGGATCCAACAACGTGTTGAAATTATTTTGACCATATGACCACTCAATCCCTAACACCACTTACACTGGACAATGTAGCTATGACACCAAATGATAATGACCTAATTGTCACGTGGCCTTACCCAAAGCTAGTTTTGGACATGTGCCGATTGGGCAAATTTACATGGTCTAAAACAAATTTTCAAAACTTTTTAGAATTTATGGTTTAAAAAAAAAAACAAATTTGGGTCCTTTTATATTTAAAACATTTTCTAACATCGGCATCTAATACCATTCTTCATGGAAAGTGTTTACAATGCTATTAGAAACATAAAAATGGGATGCAAAATCATATTGAGATGGAAATTGAGACTTTACCAAACAATATGCTACCTTATTTAGATTCCCTGAGACCATCACTACTTCAGGTTTTGTAAACCTTTGTTGCCACAATCTGAATTCGATGACCCAGTTATGAACATTGAAATCTTGAATACTTTTTTTTTTTGTTTTTTGAATATTGAATCTTGCCTTTAATAAGATCGCAAACAGCCTTGTTTGTCACCTTCAAATATAATGTTTTGATACCCAAGACTCCAAGCATGTTTCATCGTCATTAAAAAGGCTTTAATTTGAGCTTCCAAATATATGGTGATTCCTCTGCTTCTACTTTAACACGATTCAAGATAAAAATCCATTAAAATAACAATAAATTAATGCCGCACTTACTTTTGTGGTGTCTTTATGATACATGCAATCATAATTGCATTAAGCAGTACCTTGATCGTAACAGAAGATCATAACCCCAAATCAAGATTATGGAACGACTCTCTTCCTAGTTGTATTTGTTTCTCAACTTTACCCGAACTAATCACAACTCCAGCCAAATTTTCGACTTCTTACAATCCATTCTTTTTGTAGTGTATGAATATTTCTTTGAACATTTTTTTATGACTAGTGATATCTCTGTATTTTGCATTTTTTAGCATGCATTTATCATCATTTTACTTAGCATTCATACCTTGTATACACCATTACATACATTTTTCTCTCACTTAGGAGTTTTATGGTCTTTTGCATGAACATTGCATGTATACTACATATTTGGGGTTGGATACAGGTATTTATGGATGCTTTAGAGTCATAAGGAGTTGATGGCACTGGGATGGAGCTTTGGATTCGCACAAGAAGATAATTGAAGAGAAGACACAACACTCGACCACTTTGGTCGAGTGGGTTTTTTCCGGATTTTTGGGAAATTCGTTTTGTCCTTATTAAGCTTTGTCACCTAGTATAAAACCACATATATTAATCCTAATAAGGTATCCACGAGTTTATCAGCTCTTAACCTAATTTTTCAGTCTCTTCTCTTGTTCTTCCTTGTTCTTTATCAAAACTCTTTGTAATCTTTATAACTTTTTATAAAATCAGTATTTGTATTTTATTTCTTCTACAAACCTTCTTATCTCAATTTGATATGTTATATTTAGAGTTTTCTGGGTTAGAATATTTGATGATGATTAGTATTAGTGAGTAGTTTATCTTAGGGTTATTAGAGATGGATTAGATTAGGATTGATTTTGATTTATCTGGGTATTTAAGTACATATTTGATTTGAATCCCTTATGGGTTAGAGTGTTTAATGCTTGTTCCTCATTGATCACTTGGAACTTGTGATATGCTCAAATTTACCCTTAGAGTTACTCTCTCAAATTAAGAGATCACTGTAGTACTTAGGGATCGAATCTACAAGGACTCTGGGCTTCACACAATAGATATAACAATTTCGAATTAAGCTAAACAATAAAAGAATTAAAAGTAAAAACAATGCAAAGTAAATAGTTAATATGGTGGGGTGTAAATTAAATAAGAGAAGAAGCTAGATCTAGGGAAATCAATTAGGAAATGCTCAGAATTGTGAAGTGGGCGGATTCAATTCAGGATTCAACTCTCGTTGCAATGATAACTACACTTAAATCACAGAATTCCAATTTTTTTTGTAAACTCTAATAATAAAGGATGCATTAATATCAGGTATGTTCACAAAATCCCTAAACCAATATCTTTGTGAGTAGGCTATTTTGCTCATCGAAGATTAGTTCAAGATATTAGTAACACTCTCATGTATATTAATTATCCTAAGATGCTATGTTCTAGCTGATCAATATAGATTTAGTATAGATTCAAATCTAGATGAAGAACAATTATGATAATCCTAATATGTTATATCCAATTCAAAAATTCATCATAAACTCTTGAAAACCCTAGATCTAACAAGTGGATTACTCAGACATAATCAATGAAACACAAATCATGATCTGAATAAACTGCATAGAATAAATCAAGAATATGAAAGGAGTTCATAATCTTCTCTCTACAAGGTGAGTTCGGATTCTTCTTTACAAAGCTCTCTAGATCTCTCTAAGAACATGATAAACCAAAACTTAGTCTCTTTGACTTCTGAAAACCTAGATATATCTAAAATACGAAAAAGACTTTTACTGCAAATAATTAAAAATCAGGGCAACTTTGTAATTCTTCAAACTTGAGAAAATCTCGGATTGTTTTGATAGTCGTGACCCGTGTCGATTGACACCAATGGGATGTATCGATCATTGTGAACACTCTGATTCGTCTCCTAGTTGATTTGCTTAGCTAGTTGAATTCACTTATCTGTTTTGTTTGCTTGAACTGACATCTCAAGTATGCTTAGTATTTAGTTTATGTACTGCATTGTATTTCAATTTCACTAGGTTGTTAGTTTCAAACAACATATTCTAATTGACTTGACCTAATCTGCTTTGATATATTGTGATTGCTAGCATATCATCTGGTTGGATTGACCTCATTTACTGCAACTGTATTTGAGGAATTGAAACCCTCTGAACACACTTAGACCACAAAAATATATTGTTTCAATTTGGCGCCGTTGCCATTTGGATGATTCTATGTTACATTGAAAATTTCATGGCTTTTAAGATCAAGTTCTCTTATTATTTTGTCACAATTATCTTTGGTTACTAACTTGGATACATTTTACCCTCCATTTGCCACAGGTACATGATCACTCGATCACAGAGCTCGACCAACCAGGTCGAGTCCCTGAATCAGGCAACTTGGAGTTAGGACAACAAAAGCTTCAATGTCACGAACTATAGGCACAAGTGATGCTCCCACTAATCATACGCCTAGACAGGGTATTGTCTCTCCAGATGTCTAGAACAACTTTGAAATCATGAGTAGCTTAATCTCTATGGTTCAAGGTAACAAGTTCTATGGCGTACAAGTAGAAGATCCCTTGGAACACCTGGATGTGTTTCATAGGCTCTGCAGCCTCACAGATAACTAGCGTTAGTGAAGACAGTTTTAAATTGCGATTGTTCCCGTTTTGACTTGGAGATAAAGCACAGCAATGGGAAAGGAATCTGACACGAGGCTTTACATCTTCGAAAGAATGTTAGAAAGCATTCCTCACCAAATATTTCTCCCGTTCAAGAACAACAAAGAGGGTTCACAAAGGCTATTTCAACAACAGACAGAACCAAAAATTATTTACCAATAAAAACAATTGGGGAAATCAACAACCAGCCTTTAGTCATCACCAAAATCAGCAAATGCACTCTGGGAATAAAGGTACAGGATTTTTTTCACAACAACCACAGCTTACAAGCACTCAAGATGTTGACATAAAGAGCATGCTTCAACAGATTATTTTGGGTCAAGAGAGAGGTGTTTTGGATACAAAAACATAGTTTGACAAGGTCAACAAGAAGATGGACTGTACATTCAACGATCGTAACAGCAAAATAGAGCAGCAGAGCAATAAGATCGTGTTCATGGAGAGTAACAGAACATCTACATCATCTACAATACACAATAGTCAACTACCGGGGAAACCAATTACAAATAAAAAGGAGTATACCATGCTATAACCTTAAGAAGTGGAAAACAACTAACTACCAGAGAAGGAGCCCCACTTATCACAGAGGACTGTGATATTTAGGATGGGGAGGAGCTTAGTCATGACGAGGATCAAACTGAGCCACTAGTTCCAGAAAAATAGCTCGACCAGTCTGCTCGAGTGATCGATCAAGCTAAGGTAACTCCTGTGAAAAAACCTGACCAATCAAAGGAGAAGGATAAAGCTTATGAGCCATCACCATATGTACCACCCTTACCATTTCCAGGGAGATGCAAAAAGCAACTGGTGGCAAAATACAAACCTTTCTTTGCTAAACATTTGAAAGAAGTAGAGCTCCAGATGCCATTATTGAACGCATTCATGCTTATACCACCAGCTCATAAATTCTTAAAAGATCTGGTTATAGAAAGGATCAAAGAAGTTCAAGGAATGGTAGTGCTAACACATGAATGCAGTGCCATCATTCAGAAGAACATTATGTTCCAAGAAAAGTTAGGAGATCCAGGTTCCTTCACTTTACCTTGTTCACTAGGTAATGCCTCTCTCAGTAGTAAAAAAGCTAGGATTCAACAAGTACAAACGTAGTAAAATCTCTTTAATCCTAGTAGATAGATCCATCAGATTTTCTCATGGCCTACTAGAAGACTTACCATTTAGGATCGGTCATGTGAAAGTCTCCACAGACTTTGTAGTTCTTGAAATGGATGAAGAACCAAGAGATTCTCTTATCCTAGGGAGACCTTTCTTAGCGACTGCCGGATAAATGATTGATGTTAGAAATGGGAAGATTGACCTGAAGTTAGGACAAGATGTGATCATGAACTTTGACATTATCAAGTCAATGAAAAAACCCACTAAGGAGGACAGTTATTCAGGATTGAGGAAACGGATCAGTTAGCAGAGGAGGTACAAGAAGAGCTGGTTAAGGAAGATCATCACAAAACTGCTTTGACAAAGAGTGATGAGGATGGGTATCTTCATAGTGAAACTTCGAAATGTAGGATGATAATGGACTCGAGGAAGGTTGTTGAAGAATTAGAAGAGTTTGAAGACCTGGTGGGAGCAAGAACAGAAGCTGTAGCTGCATGTGTGGATGATGACCTCTCAGCTCAACCAGTCTGCTCGAGTCCAACTAGCTCGACCGAGGGGTCAAACCAGGAATAGTAGAACCTGACGATTGGTCAGAAATAAAAAATCCTAAGGTATTTGAAACCACTTCCAAACGGGCTATAAGTTACGCTTTTCTAGGTCATAACTCAACCTACCCTGTGATAGTAAATGATAAACTAGGGCTTGATGAATTTCATGCATTGCTCACTGAGTTGAACAAGTTTAGAAAAGTAATAGGTTACTCTTTGGATGATATTAAGGGTATCTCACCTAGAATGTGCACTCATAGAATTCACTTGAAAAATGAAAAACATTCTAGCATTGAGCATCAAAGGAGATTGAATCCAAACTTGAAAGAAGTTGTTAAAAAGGAAATCCTCAAATTATTAGATGCTGGAATCATTTATCCTATATCTGATAGTACTTGGATATCACCTGTGCATTGTATCCCTAAAAAGGGAGGAATAACTGTAATAAAAAACGAAAAAGATGAACTTATTCCCACAAGAACTATCACTGGCCATCGAATGTGCATTGATTACAGAAAATTAAATGATGCATCAAGAAAATACCACTTTCCATTACCTTTGATTGATCAAATTTTAGAAAGACTAGCAACCCACACTTACTACTATTTCCTTGCTGAGTACAGTGGCTTCTTTCAAATCCCTATACATCCTAATGACCAAGAGAAAACGACATTTACCTGCCCTTATGGAACTTTTGCATATAGGAGAATGCCCTTTGCTTGTGGAATGCTCCAGCCACTTTTCAAAGGTGCATGACCTACAAGCGCCAAACTGGGACTACCCATTCAAGATCATGTCTGATGCTCCAGACTATGCTGTTGGTGTTGTGCTAGGACAAAGGATAGATAAGAAGCTTCATGTCATTTACTATGCAAGTATGACACTTGATAAAACTCAAGGAAGATATGCTACTACAGAAAAGAAGTTACTTGCAGTCGTATTTGCATTCTAGAAATTCATAAGTTACTTGGTCGGCTCAAAGGTGATAGAAACCATGCAGCATTGAGGTACATATATGCAAAGAAGGACACAAAACCAAGGTTCTTAAGATGAATCCTTTTGCTTCAAGAGTTTGATATGGAAATCATAGACAAGAAGGGGATAGAGAATGGAGTAGCAAACCATCTGTCAAGGATGAGAATAGAAGATGTCATTCCTATATATGATGCAATGCTAGAAGAACAACTAATGTCAGTAGGAGTTTGGTCGGAATGCAAACACTCCAGCATGTGGTCGCGTTGGCTTAAGGGCTTCCTTGGTATGCAGATATGGTTAACTGCAAAGCAACTAGTAAAGACCCTGATGATCTGGATCCTTACAGGAAGAAAAAACTTTATAAGGATGCCAACCATTACTTCTGGGATGAGCCTTTCCCTTACAAAAGAGGTGTTGATAGCTTATTTAGGAGACGCATATCAGAAGAGGATGTGGAAGGACACTTGGAGCATCATCATGGATCTGCTTATAGAGGACACTTTGCAACATTCAAAACGGTTCAGAAGATCATACAAGCAGAAATATGGTGGCCAAAAATTATCAGGACTGTTATTTAGATCCATTCTTGAACTCAAAATACAATGGTAAAAAGAATCAACTCTCGCTGCAGAGATTATCTATACTTAGATCATAGAATTCCAAATCTTTTTGTAAACCCTAATGATAAATGTTGCATTAATTCCATGTTCGGTTGTTTACAAAATTACTAAACCAAATCTCTTTGTGAGTAAGCTATTTTTCTCATCTAAGATAGTTCAGGCAATCAATTACACTCTCATGTCAACTAATCAACCTAAGATCAGATTCTAGATCATGAATCTAGTGTGAGCATTAATCACAATCTAGATTAAGAACTCTATTGATTCAATCTTAAATAACCTAGCAATTCATCTTCTGCCTTTGAAAACCTTAAACCTAACAAACAAACTACTCAGACATGATCAATGAAACAAAAATCATGGTCTGAATAAATTGCATAGAGAAATCAAAAGTGTAAATGGAGTTCAGAATTCTCTCTCTACAAGGTAAGTTCTGATTCTTCTCTCCAAAGCTCTCTAGCTCTAAAATCTCTCAAAAGAACTTGATAAAACAAAACTTAGTCTCTCATAACTTCTAAAAACCTGGATATACCTAAAATACAAAAATAAATTGTATTACAAATAATTAAAACTCTTGGTGTAACTTTGCATTTCTTTAAACTTTATAAAACTTGAAGGGCTTCTTAGATCGTCACCCATGTCCATTGACACTAATGAGGTGTGTCGATTGACATCAACACCCTGATTCGTTTCTAAGTTGATTAGCTCAGCTAGAAGGCTCCAAAAGCTCTGTAACGTATCAACAAGGTTCAGCTCGTACTTATACCTAACAAGATTCTAAGAATAACAAAAAGACTCTAAAATAATAATTATATCATGACTAAAAACCATAAAAGCACGATATATCAGCTGTGGTTAGCCCGATTTTTGCTTGTTCATTTGTTCCTGCAGCTTTTTCATTTCGTTTGTGGAGTTATCTTTGGAATCCAGCCTGTTTCGATCCGTGGCCTGTTTCGGTTTGCTGGGTTTGGCTTCTCCGGTGTGGTTTGTATTTGCTCATTGTCTCTACATCTAATAATGGATCGTGTCTGTTCTTTCTTTGAGGTTTCTATCGAGGCTTTTCAAGTTGTTGCAAACTTAGCCGCATCCGAAAGTTTTGCCTTAGGTGATCTTCTTTGGGCAAGCTTGTCGGGTTATGAAGCTTCAGTCTCTCAAGTGGTGTGGTACTCTGGATTCACTATAGGAGGTCTCCGTTACCGTTGGTTTTTTTGCACAACTCTCCTCGGTAATTAGCTGTCAAAATTCTCTAAAAATGGTAGAGTTTTTGCAAGACTCTTGTAACGGAATATTTGGGTTTTATCATCTTGTTCTTTTTTGGGATAGTTCTCTGAATTCTCTTTAGACTCTGGGAACTTTACATTGTCCATCGGATTAGTTATTAGACGGTTTGTTTTTCTCATTTCCCTTTAATTTTGGCTAAAACTGATGACGATTGTATGATACTTTCAGTTCATTGGTAATATATTCTCAGATGAAAAGAAAAAAAAGAAGAGACCATTGCTTCACTACAAGAAATCTACCACAAAACCGACGGACTTTCCGACGGAATATATTTAAATCCGTCGGAAAAAACCGATGGCATACCGACGAATTTCTGTCGAACATGAAAATTGATAAATCTGTTGGCCATCCATTAGTTATACGTCGGTGTTTTCTGACGGATAGTAATCCATCGGAAATCCGTCGGTCTGCCGTTGGTGTATTTCTGACGGATTTAAATCCGTCGGAATATGTGAACGGTAATATAACCGTTGCAGTAGCCGTTTAAAACCATTTCCGTCGGTCCACCATCGGTTTTTTTCCGATGGATATAAATCCGTCGGAATATTTAAACGTTTATATAGCTGTTGTTATAGCCATTTAAAAATCGACGGATTTTTGACGGATTTCTGACGGCAAGCGTTCTTTTATATATGTTTCTACACTCCTCCATTCAATCACAATTTTTACATTTCCACACTTCAATTCTAAAAAAACACGTCAAGAGAGAGATGTCATCTTCTAGATATTTTAGATCGTGGATGGACGAAGAAATGTTTGATCCGGAGTCGAAGTTATTAAACGATGGTTATGCATGAGGTATATGCGAGTTCATGATGGTTGCCGGAAATCAACCGCGAGTGCAAAAAAGTGGTAAGATGAAATGTCGTTGTTCACTTTGTTGCAATTCTCATAATGTTAAGATAGAGATGGTTTGGCATCACTTGTATCGCAATGGGTTTATGCCGGGTTACAAGATTTGGTATCTACATGGAGAAAAAAATTATGATTATGGTAGTAGTAGCAGTGAACCCTATGTTGCGGATAGCTTAGTAGAACATAGAACGGAAGTAGATTTTGGTGTAGGTACCGTCGAGATGGTGATTGATGCGTTTAGTGAGAATTTGCCATCGACCGTAATAGATGAGGATCAGATTATAGAAGAGGATCGGGTTATAGAACCAAACGTAGAAGCTAGAATATTTTTTGATATGTTAGACGCAGCGAAGCAGCAATTATATCATGGGTGTAGAGAAGGTAATTCGCAATTTATCATCTGCTAGTAGAATGATGTCCATTAAGATGGACTTTAATTTGGCTGAGGAATGTGTTGATGCGATAGCAGATTTTGTGAAAGATCTTTTGCCTGAAGATAATCTTGCACCGGCATCATACTACGAGGTACAGAAACTTATAGCTGGTTTTGGGTTGCCGTATCAAGTGATAGATGTGTGCATCGACAACTGTATGATATATTGGAGAGAAGATGAAGACCAGAGAAGTTGTCGATTTTGTCGTAAACCACGGTTTCAGGATAGTAGTGGGAGAGTTCCAATTCCATTTAAACGTATGTGGTACTTACCCTTGACTTCGAGGTTAAAGGGGTTATATCAATCTCAGCGCACGACAGAGCAAATGAGATGGCATGCAGAGCATCGTCAAGATGGAGAGATTACACATCCTTCAGATGCAAAAGCGTGGAAACATTTTCAATCGCTGTATCCGGATTTTGCGTTTGAAAGAAGAAATGTGTACCTCGGGTTATGTACAGATGGTTTCAACCCATTTGGGAAGCATGGAAGGCAGTATTCGTTGTGGCCCGTAATTGTAACACCGTACAATTTGCCCCCTTCTATGTGCATGCGTCGAGAGTTTTTATTTCTCTCCGTTCTTGTTCCCGGTCCTCAGCATCCGAAGAGATCACTTGATGTATTCCTCCAGCCATTGATCTATGAGTTACAAATGCTATGGAGTCACGGTGTCGAAGTGTTTGAGTTTCGCTCCAGCAGAATTAGGATGCGTGCGGTTCTTATGTGGACCATTAGCGATTTCCCAGCATATGGTATGTTATATGGATGGACAACTTATGGAAGATTATCGTGCCCGTATTGCCAAGACAACACAGATGCTTTCCAATTGAGGAACGGAAGAAAGCCGTGTTGGTTTGATTGCCATAGAAGGTTTCTACCGAGGGAGCATCCGTATCGTCGGTCTAAAACATTATTTACGAAAAATAAACAAGTGTTTGATGCTCCACCAGATGAGATAAACGTAGACGGTAGTACTTTATTGAACCAGTTGAGAGATTTTGGTGCTGAGTTGACTTCTGAATGTGGGGGTAATGGGCATGAACCTGTTTACGGTGCCGGAGAAGTTCATAATTGGCATAAGAAGAGTATCTTTTGGGATTTGTCTTACTGGAAGGACCATTTATTGAGGCACAATCTCGATGTGATGTATGTTGAAAAAAACTTCTTTGACAATATCATGCATACGGTTTTAAACGTCCCGGGGAAAACGAAAGACAATCTGAAGTCTAGGTTAGACTTGGCAGAGATTTGCGATCGTGATTTTCTTGAAATTCTTCCGAATGGTCAATATCCTTTTGCTCCGTACTGGTTGGACACAGAAAAGAAAAAATGTTTTTTTGACTGGATTCAAGACGATGTCAAATTCACTGATGGATATGCATCTAATCTGCGTAATTGTGTCTATCGCGGAGAAGGAAAGTTTATCGGAATGAAGAGTCATGATTGTCACGTTGTGATGCAGCGACTTCTTCCGTTTGCCTTTGCCTATCTTCTTCCTAAAAATGTCCACGAAGCAATTGCAGATATACTCCTTTTCATGAATTTTTAAAATTAATCATATATATATATATATATTTATTTTAATTTGTTTATTATTTATTTGCAGGAGTTGGTGCTTTCTTTCGAGATTTATGCACGAGAACACTTACAGTTGAGGGGATCCGCAATTTAGAGGACAATATACCCTTGATCCTTTGCAATCTTGAGAAGATATTTCCGCCGTCTTTTTTTAACGTTATGGAACATCTTCCGATCCACCTCCCCCGAGAAGCCGCACTAGGTGGTCCTGTTCAATTCTGTTGGATGTATCCTTTTGAGCGGTACATGTTCCATCTAAAGAAGAAGGTTAAAAATTTAAGTCGAGTTGAGGGGTCTATTGTCGCACAGAGCCTCAACGAAAAAGCCTCATATTTTGCGGAATATTACTTTCCACCAGAAGTTCATACGAAGAGTAGACGCCCTGCTCGCCATGATGATAGAGGTGAGAGAGCCATTTATCCCCTGGTGGTCCCTGAGTTATTTTCGCAAGTTGGTCGAGTCAGTGGGAAAGGGAAGAAACGCAAACTATCACAACAGGAGTGGACCCACTTGCATATGTATATCCTAACAAATTGTGAGGAGATGGCGGAGTACGAAAAGTAAAAAACTTAACTTAGTTAAATACTTGATTATTTTATACCTAAGTATTAGCTTTCATATGTTATATAATGTTGTTTGCTTTCAGGATTTACATGGGATTAATACGTAGCTATTTTCCGGAACATACTGAAGAAGAACTTGAACGGCATAAGGAGGACGATTATATAACTTGGCTGCAATTTTATATAAGTTTTAAAATACGGTTATTATATAATTTTAAGATTAAATAGGTAAGTGTTTTATTTTAATTTTGTGTAAATTAGTTTTTTAGGTTTATGAGGGAATCAAATGTGGACACCTTTCTAACTTGGTTAGTGGAGTTTGTTACTGGCCCAAACTACATTACAACCTCATACCCTAGGTATATTGCAGTAGGAGATTTGTGTTTATGATTCACGATGAAGGAAGGCGGAGGCCAACTGCAGATTATGGTATTTCGACTCAATCTGGTGATGTTGTCTACTACGGGATTCTCAATGAAATATTGCTAGTGCGCTACCCAGGGATGTTGGACATGAGGTGCATTGTTTTTATGTGTGACTGGTATGATCCTGAAGTTGGGCGTGGGTTTAAGGTGGACCAGTTTGGTGTCACGTCAGTAAATTCTAGTAGGAGACTTCGTAAGTATGACCCATTCATCCTAGCATCATAGGCAGATCAGGTTCGGATATTTTAATAAATATTTTAAGAAACGTGAGTTATTGGATTCATATTTAGTTTTAATAATTAATTGTTTGTTTCAGGTATGCTATATTCGTTACCCTCGGGTAACAAGGCGTTCAGATCCTTGGATTACAGTGACACCAATTAATCCAAGAGGAAGAATTTATAGAGTTTCTGACCACGATGCTTTGCAACCAACTAGAAGTGTTCCATTGGATCCAGTTGAGCATTCTTTTGATATCGACCTTGTGGTAGATTTCACAGCATTCGGTGATGATAGAGTTCATTCAGAATCAGAGGAAGAACGTGGAGAATTTGATGAGAACGAAGACAACATTCCTTCAGACGGATCATCATCTGCGTCAGAGTAGTTACATTTGATTATTTGTGTTTTATTTATGTTTTAGTAAATTCAAAAAGTATTTTAATAATTATGATCTTTTGTTTTATTTAGACTTTATACATTAAATATTTTTTAAATAATAATTCTTCTAAAAAACATAAAAACATACGAAAAAAAAACAAACCAAAAAAATAAAATAATAAGAAACAAACCATAAAACAAAAAACCCAAAACATCCAAAACCCATGAAACCACAAATCCGTCGGATATGCAAGTTTCTTCATTGGCCATTCAAACCTTAAAAACTGACACGTCGAATCCCTAATCCGTCGGATTTCCGACGGGTATGTGTTGACCGTCGGAAATTCGTCGGTTCTTTCAGACGAATTTCCGACGGGTTTAGGGATTCGATATCGAAATTCAAAATTTCACGAAGAACACACCTCAAGATACAATTATAACAACTATTGCAAAAGAAATGTGACCAAACAAACTTGTACATGATATAATAAAGATGATACACCAAATTGTCATAATTTAACTAGAAGAGTTCCATAAAGAAACATATATTTACATAGAGATGTTTATGAAACGTTACTAAAATAAGTAAATGTTATGAATTTGATACTACGAATGATGTTTTAAAGGAATTTATCTTTGAAATCATCATACAATCATGATAGTAGCTATACCAACCCAAACGGAACGGAAAATCCACGAAACCACAATGGAGAGACATGCATGTGTCGTGTATCCGTCAGAAATCCGTCGGAAGAAATTTCACGCGGTAACTTTATTTTCATTTCGCGGGCAAACTAAAATTTCGCGTATCCGTCGGAAATCCATCGGAAATATCCAACGGATTTCCGACGGATATGCGACACATGCATGTCTCTCCATTGGTCACTTATACATGTGTCCCCCTATATCCGTCGGATGGCCGTCGGAAATCCGTCGGAAATCCGTCGGATGGCCGTCGGAATCTCTGGTTAAATAACCCATCGTCTTCCTCGCGACTTCATTCGCAAAAACGGAAAAAAACTCGAAGAACCTTCAAATCCTCCCAAACCTTCGATTTCATCCCATATTTTGTTAAACCATCCACTAATGGCCAACAATCAAAGAAACTTGTAAGTTTTCAATGATTCAATATAGGTTTATAGGATTTATTGGTTAGATTTGTGGATTTAGGATATTGGAATTTAGATTTTAGGATTTCAATAGATTTAGGGTATTGAAATGTTTTTGGATTTGGATTAGGATTTGTAATTGGATTTTGATTTTGATTTTGAAAGTTTTGTTTAATTGGATTGTGATTTTGATTTTCAATTCGTAGTTTTAATTGGATTTGGATTTCTATTTTGAATATCTGATGTTAATTGAATCAAATGTGGTTTTGTTTTTGGTAATTATACAAAAATAAAATTTTAGAAATTTATTTGTTTTATAAATTTATTTGTTTTATAAATTTATTTCTATTTTTATTGTTCAATGATATTTCATTTTGAGTTGGGTATTTTATATAAATTATTAAAATTCCGAATTCATAATTATTTTTAGAAATTTATAATGATTTTTGAGATTTATAATTATTATATTAATTTATAATTATTTATATTAATTTGTAATTCTTTTTAGAAATTTATAATGATTTTTAAAATTTATATCTATTTTTAGAAATTAAAAATGAATTTAGTATTTTTTAATTATTTATATTAAATTATAATGATTTTTTTTAATTTATATCTATTTTTAGAAATTAAAAATGATTGTAGTTTTTTTAATTATTTATATTCATTTATAATGATTTTTTAAATTTATATCTATTTTTCGAAATTAAAAATGATTTTAGAAATTTATAATTATTTATATTAATTTATAATTATGTTAAGAAATTTTTTATGATTTTTAAATTTATATGTATTTTTAGAAATTAAAATTGATTTTTGAAATTATATGTTATTTTATTATTTTATAATTATTTTTAGAAATTTATAATGATTTATTTTGGATTTAAATTGTTTTAGGAATTACGGACTATACGACCATTCTATGGGCCGAGTACGTGGTGGTTCTCGTAGGAGTAGAGGTGCGAGGACTACTCCTACGCAGTCGACACATATCCCCGAGACCGAGTCAGCACTACCCACTGCTGCACAGACACCATCTGCTGCTGCACCGACGCAAATGAGCGTCGAGGACTTTGTTGCTCTACCAGGACGAGATAGATTGACTCGTCTTCATCCGGATTGCATTGGTAGAGATACATGGTAAGTTTGATTTTTCATTTTAAGAATTTTGAATTTTATTACTAATTTTTATTTTACTATTCAAATTCTTCGAAATTATTTTGTTTTGTAGGATTGCTTCTGGGGATTCCAGAAATGAGATTTCCAAGTCTATCAACCGGATGCTCAATGGATTGCTTCAGCATACATATCTGACGTACAGCCAAATGCCGATGGCGGATCAGGATATGTGGTTTCGCCAATTTGCTGTAAGTTATTCATTTTGTTGATTGTTTAATTTGAATTTAAATAGATTATTTTAATTTACTTTTATATTTTCCAGCAAGAATTTACTTGGGACAGTCACATGACCGCTGAGGTTAGACGATGCTTCGATAAAAAAGCATCGAGAATGTATTCATGGAAGCTGAACGAGTGGAAGGAGAAGTGGAACAAGAATGATGTTCCACAGGAGTTGGTTACGAACCCGGGCCTATGGAACGGGTTATGCGCTTACTGGAGTGAAGACACTACGAAGACAAGCTCCACAACCCACTCTACGTGTCGGAACAGCGACCGCAAAGGAAAGGGGAAGGCGACACCCAATCTAGGAGCGGTTAGCTTGGTCACAAGGGCAAAACAACTTGTAAGTTTTTTGTTTACTCAATATGTTGTTTTTCAGTTTTAAATTCATGAAATTTACTCAATCTGTTAATTTTATAGTTTCAAAAAGAAGGTGTCCAACCTTCTGCTCTTAGATTACTCCAGGATGCACACACCAGCAGGAAAGATCATGAAATCTATGATGCGGTAGCTCGGGAGATCATTGACAACGTTAAGAAGATGGGTGATGAGTTCCTACTTTCTCAACCTCTCACTGAAGGAACCCCGCCCTCACTGAAGTTCCTTTCGACAAAATCAACGAGTTCGTCTATGAGGTAAGTAAAGTTTATATTTTAATCAATTTTTTTTTTTTTCAAATTTTTACTCAACTTTTCGTTTGTTACCGCAGTGTACTCCGAAGACCAAAGGTCGAGTTTTTGGTCTTCCGGACGATGTATCATCTTCGGCAACTTCACGTTTCTACGGAGATTCTTCCGATCTTAGGACGCAGCTCGCACAAAGGGACATTGAAATGGAACAAATGAGGATCAAGATGCAACGCATGGAAGAAGCCCATGAAGCGGATAGGTTGCAGCAAGAAGCGGAACGGGAGAGGACTCGAAAATTGGAGGAGGATCACGAGGCGGAACTAGAGAGAACAAGAAAATTGGAGGCGGATCACCAGGCGATGTTTGCTCGGATGGACGCTTTCATGTCTCGATACCCACCACCACAACCGTAGATTTAGTTTTAATTATTTTGAAAACTATATTTATGTTTTTTTAATTTGAATTTTTTTAATTATCAATAATATTAAATATTAATTTTAATTTCTATTTTTAAAATTAAATTTTATTTTATTTTTAATTTACATATTTTAGAATTTTCAAATTATTATTAAAAAAAAAAGGGAACCGTCGGTTATCCATCGGTATTAAGTCCGTCGGTATAATCTCTGTCGGTAATCCGTCGGTACTCCGTCGGTCTTATATCCATCGGTAATCCGTCGGAATCATATCATCAGAATTCTGTCGGTTTACTGTCGGTTTTTGGTAGTTGGAACACCGTCGGTATACCGTCGAAAAGTTTCTGATGGATTTTCGACGGCTGGTTTCCGACGGATTTCCAAATTCGGAAATCTGTCGGAAATCTATCGGAAATATCGACGGATTTCTGACGCGGTTTTCAATTCCGACGAAATAGATCTGACGGTGATATCTGTCGGAAAACCGTCGGAATTGGCTTATTCCTACGGTTTTTCGACGGATATCGCTGTCAGATTCCGGCTGTTTTCTTGTAATGCTTGGTGTTCTCACATTTTTTGAAAAGCTTATAATATTTTAATTATATGTTTTATTTTTATTTTTTGAGAGACTCTTTGAAAGACTAAAAATGTGGATGCTCTTAGAATAGTATAAGAGTTGGTGAGTTTGCCCTTCACCCTTTGTTTTCTCTCTCCCTCATAACAATTTATCTTTATTTTTCCTATTAAACATCATATTTCTCTTTCTTTTATAGCCAGATTTTTGTCTTTTCTCCTCTCTTTTTTTTGCAGTCATATTTCATCTCCGCTGTGCAATCAAATTTGACACCAGTAAAGCTTTTGACACAGTTAATGGTATTTTAGTACTTCTCTTTTGAAGGTTATGGATTTATCGGATCGATTTGCTCATTGGATTTACCTTTGTATCTCTGCCTCTATGTTCTCGGTCTTAATTAATGGTGATCTTGAAGGGTTATTTTCTAGTTATTGAAGCATTAAACAGGGATTTTATCTCTCCACTTATCTATATGTCATTATCAACAGTGTTTTCTCCAAAATTTTGAACAGGGGAATGGCATTCAATCGGTTTGGATACCATCCTTTGTGTAGTGCGGTTGGGCTACCAATTTGAGTTTTACAGATGATATCCTGCTTTTTTCTGATTGTTTGCCTTCCTCACTTAAAGCTCATATTGAAGTAATGGACTAATTTTCTATGATATCGTGGCTACACATTAATGTATCAAAATCATCTCTTTTCTTTGTAGGAGTGAACCAGTAAGAGCTAAAAGATGTTGCAGCGCTGCCGGACATCTACCTTAGTATTATCCAGATCTGCTACCTTAGTTTACTTCTAACTACCAAGTCGATGGGTAAGCTTGTTGATGTGTCATGATTTTAAGGGTTTCATACCTTTAATTTCATATGTATTTTAAGTCCGTATCGAGTTTAGGATTAGGTTTTGTGTCTTTTTGGTTCTTTTTAGTGTTTTCTCATGTTTAGAAGTCATGGAAGCTAAATGGAGTAATTGGAACAGCTTTGGACGTTTATACACTTCAAGTATCAGTTGGAGATGCATTTGAATTGACCAGTATATAGAAGGATCGACCAGAATGAAAAATTTATGAAGTGGTGCGTTTTGAATCAGAGATCGACCGATCCAAGGGAGATCGATCGATCCTAGATGCAAAGATTTCCATCTCAAGGTTTGGGATCTGGTATCAACAGTGATTATAGGAGAAAAAATTGCACTCTTCCGTTGGAATTTTATGATAGCCTTCTTGAAGATTTAGATCAATGTTCAGCGGCTGATGAATAAGATTGTTGTTTACTTCGTCAACCGAATCATATACATGAGAAACACCAAAAGCACGAAATGGCTGAACATGAGATAAGATATAAACAGACTCTTCTGTTGAAATATCATAGAACCCTTCTTGAGGAGGTAGATTAAGGTTTACTGGCTGATTGAGGAAGATCGTTGTTGACTTGAGATGCAAGCAAATCTTGTTGAGCCTTTTTGTGTTCCATTTGTCGGTTCTTTCAATCTAGTGGCATTGGCAAAGTCAACAATAATCTTCTTCATCAGCTGGTAAATCTTGATATCCCTCCTCAAGAAGTCATAAAGTCTCCATAGAGGATAGCGAGGACGAAGAAAAATATATAGAAGAAGAAGATGAGGTTCACGAAGTTATTGATGTTGATGAACTAAATGTGTGATCTCATTGCCAATATAAACACTTTTGAATTCAATTTTATCAACCTTTTAAACTCTAGTATTACAAAAGAATAAGGAGGATCGAAGCTTACAATAAACTATAGCGGGAATTGTAAGCTTCGATCCTCCTTATTCTTTTGTAATACTAGAATTTAAAAGGTTGATAAAATTAAATTAAAAAGTGTTTCTATTGGAAATAATACCCCACATCTAATTCATCATCATCAATAAGTTTGTGAACCTCATCTTCATCTTCTTTTTTTTTTTTTTTTCTCCCTTAAAAAAAAAAAAAATATTGATTTCTCGAAGAGGCAGATCTACGATTAGCGACTGATGAGGAAGATTATTGTTGAATTCATCAACGACGTTAGATTCAAAAGAACTGACAAAAGAAACACCATACGGATCAACATGAGTTACTTGCGTCTCAAGTCAAAAACGATTTTCCTCATCAGCCACTGAACTTTGATCTACCTTTTCATATATTTCAATGGAAGAGTCTGTGTAGATACCATCTCATGTTGAATCATTTTGTGCTTTTGTCGCTTCGTTCAAATATGATGTTGTTGACGAATTAAACAACAATCCTACTCATCAACCATTGAATGTTGATCTACCTCTTCAAGAAGGCTTATGTGAAATTCCAGCAGAAGAGTGTGTTTATATCGGATCCCATGAATCACATGTCATGTGTTGCTCCAATAACCACTTCTTTTGAATGGGATGCTGTTGATGAAGTCAATAACGATTTTCTCATCAGCCGCTAAGCTTTGTTCTGCCTGATAAAGAAGGCTCCTACTATATTACATCTCTGGAATCTAAACTTAAGCCATGTGGTGCTCCTTTAGTCACTTCTTTTGAATCTCATGTCTATGATGAATTCAATAAAGATCTTTACCAATAGTTTGTAAACATGACTTCTCTAAATTTTATTTGTGGTCTTTCATAACATTCTTCCTACTTAGAGTGGCTTTTAGTTTAAAGTTTATTATGGTATTTGACTAATGCTAAGCATTGTCAGAATATCTTCATAGAGTAACTTTAATCTTGTGGAATAGTTGCTTGATGGAACTGCTGAAGCTTTGGTGGATAAAAGCCAGCAAATGTTGCAAACATTTTTACCAAGACATTATCAGAGGAGGTGACTCTGATTAAAGCTTGGGTTGGTTAACAAAATCAAACTTCAGTGGGAGTATATAAACTCAATTTAATTTCCAATATGCATAATTATTAGTTCATTACAGAACTATTCTTAATTGTACCAAACCCAAATATAAATCTAACACCAAAATTAGGGGTGGTTACAGATCGCATATACTAGAATTTCAGGATATTAGAATCTGAATTGAGATCCCTCAGTTATAAGAAATAATTATCCAAATAGCTGATATTACCAGGTATCCGGGTCCGACCAAAATAGCAAAAAATATTAAGATTATATCATAAAATTATTAGATATAAATTAAAAAATAAAATTTTATATTTTATATAAGTATCATATAAAATATTTCATAATGATTTTATGAATATTGTTAGAATATATTTACTACATGATTTCTAATAAATACAAAACAAAAAAAAATTTGGTGATATTTGACTAATTCATCTATTTATTTAATAACACATATATATATATATATATATTATACATATATTATAATTAAAACTATATATAATAACATGATTCGGATCGATTTTGGATATCCTAATCTATTAAAATATTTGGATCTGCAGACCTCAGAAAGGATCGGATTTTGCATCATGAATATTTTCCCCACCTTTAAGATCTAAAATATGTAACATATATATTTAAACACTTTACATTCACAAACTCGTATGAAATTAAATTTGAATGGTCATTTTTAACTAGTTCAGTTTCACTTTCATGAATACAAATGTGTAAATCTAGCTCCAAAATAACATAAAATATACATAGAATAATCCACTACATAGAAAATCTTGTATAAAATTTGAAAACTTGAGTGTAAACAAACCCCAAAAAGAAACAAGAAATTGAAACTTACCCGAAGTTGATGACGAAAAGAATAAGTTCTCAGCATAACAAAAAAAAAACAGAGAGAAATGACAAAGAGAAGAAGATGCGAAAGAGAAAGAGACAGGTGAGGCGGTCAAAAGAAAAAAAATGAGAAAGAAAGACGGTAGCAATAGAGAGAAAGAAAAATAAAGTGCAACTAGGGTATAGATTTTTATAGGGAAGTTAAAAAGAGCTGAACTTACAAGGTTAGCCCTGGCCCGTTTATATTTATGTTGGCCCTTAACCCTGATTTTCTACTGTTTATATTTTCGGGCTCATATAGGGCTGGGTTTAAAATGACAAGGGCTTAAGCAGAGTTGGCCCTGATTGTTTGTTTTTAACCTTTGTTTCATAAAATGAAGCCGTTTTAAGTTAGTTTTTTTTTTCCCCTTTTGTGAAAAATATCGTTCAGTCTCTTCTTCGCTTAAGTGACAAAAATTTCTCAACTTCTCACAATCATGATCTTGATCACAAATTCATGATTTGGGTACGTTTCTTTGTTCCTCTGTTATGTTATCTTTGTTTTAATTCATGATTGTTGTGTAGATTTTTTTTGAAATCTGTAAACAAAAATCTGAATGTTTCTTTTGTTATATAGTATGGATTTACAATCAGAGGAAACAATTGCTGTTCTAAATGCAGAAAATGAGTACATGGAGATGGAGAGGAACAAAGAAATGGAAACTGAAAGACAAGAACACAGTGCCACTCAATCAACACAATGAGCTCCGGTTAGTAGAAAACAAAAATCTAAGGCAAAGTGTTGGGAAGAGTTTTCTAAGGTAGGAAGAGAGGAAGATGGAAAAGAAAGGGCTAGATGTCACCATTGTAGTATTAAGTTGGTAATTGATAAGACTTATGGAACATCTACTATGAATATGTCCTAAAAGGCTTCCACCTAAAGTTAGGCCTAAGTATGATTACAAAATTGATGGGGAGACGACTGCTGAGATTATCATTTGTCATGATTTGTCTTTTCGATATGTAGAATATGAAAAGGTTAGGACTAGAGGTAGATTTCTAAACCCAGACTGTATACATATATGTAGACAAACAGCAGCAACTGATGTCTATAAGAGGTTTGAGATAGAAAAGCTAAGTTGATAGACATTTTAGCAAAACACCAAAGAACAGTGTGTATATGTATATTCTAGGATCTCCGTGAGCTTGAAAATAGCCTTAAATCTAGTTTAGACAATTCCAAATTGGAAACCTATTTGAATGAACCTAGACTAGAGATAAAGACTTTTGTAGACATGGAAGTTTTGAGCTTTTGGAAATAGAACCAGCAACGATATGGTGAATTGGCATCCATGGCATCTGATTTACTTAGAATCCTGATCACTACAGTGGCATCAGAATCGGCTTTCAGTGTTGGAGGTCGTGTGTTGAATCCTTACAGAAATCGACTTCTTCCAAAAAAGTGCAAGCATTAATTTGTAATCGTACCTGGTTACGTGGATATACAGAGTTTGAAGGTAAAATTTAAAAATGACTTTGATAAAACCAGTTTCTTATGTTGTTTGACTAACTTATGTTTTTAAATTGTAGGAAACATTGAAGATGACTTTGATATTGAAGATAATGATGCTACAAAGATTGCAGGTGGCTTGAACACATGACGAGGTTGGTGATATGATTGATCAAGCAAAAATTGAAGTAACCGCCAAAGACTGTCAAGGACATAAGGAGTTTCCTAGGACATGCTAGATTTTACAGAAGAGTTATCAAGGATTTCTTAAAGCTTGCAAGACCACTTACCAGTATACTATGCAAAGAGACGGAGTTTGACTTTTATTCAGAATGTCTAAAAGCTTTTCATCAAATCAAAGAAGCTTTGATCTCAGCTCCTATAGTACACGCACCAAACTGGGACTACCCTTTCAAGATCATGTCTGATGCTCCAGGCTATGTTGTTGGTGTTGTGCTAGGACAAAGCATAGATAAGAAGCTTCATGTCATTTACTATGCAAGTATGACACTTGATGAAACTCAAGGAAGATATGCTACTACAGAAAAGAAGTTACTTGCAGATATAGTTAACTACAAAGCAACTAGTAAAGACCCTAATGATCTGGATCCTTACAGTAAGAAAACACTTTATAAGGATGCCAACCATTACTTCTGGGATGAGCCTTTCCCTTACAAAGAGGTGTTGATAGCTTATTTAGGAGATGCATATCGGAAGAGGATGTGAAAGGACACTTGGAGCATCGTCATGGATCTGCTTATAGAGGACACTTTGCAACATTCAAAACGGTTTAGAAGATCCTACAAGTAGGACTATGGTGGCCAAAAATGTCCAAAGACACTCATAACATTATCTTTAAGTGCAATGCATGTCAAAGGATGGGAAACATCAGCAAAAGGAACGAGATGCCTCAGAACCCCATTCTTGAGGTAGAAGTGTTTGATGTTTGGGGAATAGACTTAATGGGACCCTTCAACCAACCATCACATGGAAATGTATACATTCTAGTGGCAGTAAACTACGTAAGCAAATGGGTTGAAGCCATAGCAGCACCAATGAATGATGCCAAGGTAGTTCTAAAGATGTTCAAAACCAGTATCTTTCCCAGATTTGGAGTTCCAAGGGTAGTTATAAGCGATGGAGGATCCCATTTTATCAACAAACTGTTTGATAATTTGCTTAAGAAGTATGGAGTCAAGCATAAGGTGGCAACGCCTTATCATCCTTAAACTAGTGGCCAAGTAGAAATTTCAAACAAACAGATCAAAGCAATTTTGGCTCGAGTGGTTGGAACGTCAAAGAGAGACTGGGCGACTAAGCTAGATGAAACTCTCTGAGCCTAAAGGACCGCTTTCAAGACTCCAATAGGAAGGACACTATTCCAACTCCTCTTGGTAAGGCATGCCATCTACCAGTAGAGGTGGGGTACAAAGCCATTTGGTGATACGTTTCTGTAAAGCTCCAAGGACACAACATAGAAAGATAGCATCATCTTACAAGCAATATGCATGCATGGAGCAAAAGGAGCATGGAAAGGAGCAAAATGAGCATGGAAAGGAGCAAAATGAGCATGGAAAGGAATCTTAGGATGCGATGATCATCTCCAAACCAAGATGTTTCACCAAGCACTACGAGTATCACTACTCCTAAGGGATATTCGAAAGGGTCACTTGGACATGAAGCTTTTTATTGAGGTTATACCGATCAAGATACAAGTCCAAGATGGCTAAAGCTTTGGCAATATGATCCATTCGCAGTCTTTTTCCCTTGGCTTAGTTTTGTCCCAATGGTTTTTTTGAGCAAGGTTTTTAATGAGGCTTGTGGCTCATATGCTCATCTATGCCACCCCTTTGTCTGATCCACACAAGACCTGGCTTCTCTACATCATTTAACGTGGCCCATTATCTATATTTCTTATCTTTCTTTTCTTAGTTTTTGGATACGAAACTTGATATTTGCATGGTCATTCGAGTGTTTATGAGGCATGTCTCGTAACTCTCCTATCATTACTGTAATGCCCGTGTTCCAGAAAAATTAATTAATTTAATTAATTTGGAAATTTTTTTGAGTTTATGAACCTTAGACAAGTCTAGAGAAACTAATTATGGGGTTGAAATAATTAATTTAGATTTGTTCTGGGGGTGCCATAAATCGAATAGAAAGTTATGGGGGTTTTTCTCAAGGAAGGAAGAAAATTTCATTTTGTCTTCTCTTCTTCTTCTTCTTCCTCCTTGTTATGCCATTTTTTTGTGCAAAGAGAGAGCTTGAGCTTTGTACTGGAGAGAGAAGAGAGAAAAAGAGCTAAGAGGAGCTTGGATCTTGAGGGATCTATAGAGTTGAAGCTTGGAGAGAAGCTTAAAGAGGAAGGGGTGGAGCTAGGGTTATGACGTGACTAAGGGAAGAGAGTGGAGGTCTTCTTGCGCTTGAGGGAGTCCATCCTAGGCTAGATGCATCCCATCTAAGGTGAGTTGGGACCAAAGGTTATCTTTAAGCTTGTGAGGGGGCTTGGGAGTTTGATTTCTTTTGGTTGGTTTTCCAATTTTTGGTTAAGCTAAAAGGGGTGTTTTCTAAGCTTGTAAGGGTTAAAGGAACCTTGGTTTTATGCTTGTTGTGTATTGTTGAGCTTTGATTTGTGTTGTTATGCCTTGAAAGCTTGATTTGTGTTCATGTGCCCTTCTTGGTGAATTTGGGTGTTTACTATTCATTTTGAGAAAATGGTTACTATTCATTTTGAAAAAATGCTATTCATTCTGAGAAAATATTTACTATTCATTCTGAGAAAATGTTACTATTCATGTTGTGAAGCGTGTTTACTATTCATGCTGAGAAAATGTTTACTATTCATTCTAAGAAAATGTTTACTATTCATTCTAAGAAAATGTTTACTATTCATGCTGTCAAAGCGTGTTTCCTATTCATTCTGAGAAAATGTTTACTATTCATGCTGTGAAAGCATGTTTACTATTCATACTGAGAAAATATTTACTATTCATGCTGTGAAAGCATGTTTACTATTCATGATATGAAAGTGGGTACTATTCATACTGTGGAAGTATGTTTACTATTCCTGCTGTTTGTTTAGCTTTCCTTGGAGTTGAATTGCTAATTGTTGTTGGAAGTTTTAATTAGTGTTCATTAGTTCTTCGTGTTGTCTTGGTTATTTAAAAATTGGTTGGTGCTTTTTGATAGCCTCTTGTTGGGAGGATCAATATCACTCAGCGTTTGGTTTACCAAATGTTGATGCATCACTTTTGTCGATGCAGGTAAAGATAAAGCGTGATCGTGGGATCGAGGCAGTGAGGAGGAGATGATTAGGACCCGATAGTTTTGTGGTTTTCGTAGCTTTTGTAGGATTGCTAGAACCGGTAGAATTGTTGATCTTCGTGGTCGTTTGTGTATTTGCGGGATCTAGAGAGTTGAAGCTTGGGGAGAAGCTTAAAGAGGAAGGGGTGGAGCTAGGGTTTTGGCGTGACTAAGGAAAGAGAGTGGAGGTCTTCTTGAACTTGGGGGAGTCCATCCTAGGCTAGATCCATCCTATCTAAGGTTAGTTGGGACCAAAGGTTATCATTTAAGCTTGTGTGGGGGATTGGGGAGTTTGATTTCTTTTGGTTGGTTTTCCAATTTTTGGTTAAGCTTAAGGGGGTGTTTTCTAAGCTTGTGAGGGTTAAGGGAACCATGGTTTTATGCTTGTTGTGTATTGTTGAGCTTTAATTTGTGTTGTTATGCCTTGAAAGCTTGATTTGTGTTCATGTGCCCTTCTTGGTGAATTTGGGTGTTTGATATTCATTCTGAGAAAATAGACTATTCATTTTGAGAAAATGGTTACTATTCATTCTGAGAAAATGGTTACTATTCATTTTGAGAAAATGGTACTATTTTGTTCTGAGAAAATGTTTACTATTCATGTTGTAAAGCATGTTACTATTCATTTTGAGAAAATGTTTACTATTCATTCAGAGAAATATGTACTATTCATTCTGACAAAATGTTTATTATTCATGCTGTGAAAGTGTGTTTACTATTCATTCAGAGAAAATGTTTACTATTCATGCTGTGAGAGCGTGTTTACAATTCATGCTGAGAAAATATTTACTATTCATGCTGTGAAAGCATGTTTACTATTCATGATGTGAAAGTGGGTACTATTCATGCTGTGGAAGTATGTTTACTATTCCTGCTGTTTGGTTACTTTCCTTGGAGTTGAATTGCTAATTGTTATTGGAAGTTTTAATTGTGTTCATTAGTTCTTCGTGTTGTCTTGGTTATTTAAAAATTGCTTGGTGCTTTTTGATAGCCTCTTGTTGGGAGGATCAATCTCACTCAGCGTTTGGTTTACCAAACGTCAATGCATCACTTTTTCGATCCAGGTAAAGATAAGGCGTGATCATGGGATCGAGGCAGTGAGGAGGGGATGATTAGGACCTAGTAGTTTTGTGGTTTTTGTAGCTTTCGTAGGATTCCTAGAACCGGTAGAACTGTTGACCTTCGTGGTCGTTTGTGTATTTACGGGATCTAGAGAGTTGAAGTTTGGGGAGAAGCTGAAAGAGGAAGGGGTGGAGCTAGGGTTTTGGCGTGACTAAGGAAAGAGAGTGGAGGTCTTCTTGTGCTTGGGGGAGTCCATCCTAGGCTAGATCCATCCTATCTAAGGTGAGTTGGGACCAAAGGTTATCATTTAAGCTTGTGTGGGGGCTTGGGGAGTTTGATTTCTTTTGGTCGGTTTTCCAATTTTTGGTTAAGCTTAAGGGGGTGTTTTCTAAGCTTACGAGGGTTAAGGGAACCATGGTTTGATGCTTGTTGTGTATTGTTGAGCTTTGATTTATGTTGTTATGCCTTGAAAGCTTGATTTGTGTTCATGTGCCCTTCTTGGTGAATTTGGGTGTTTACTATATATTCTGAGAAAATAGACTATTCATTTTGAGAAAATGGTTACTATTCATTTTGAGAAAATGGTTACTATTCATTTTGAGAAAATGGTACTATTTATTCTGAGAAAATGTTTACTATTCATTCTGTGAAAATGTTTACTATTCATTCTGAGAAAATGTTTACTATTCATGTTGTGAAGCATGTTACTATTCATTTTGAGAAAATGTTTACTATTCATTCTGAGAAAATGGTTACTATTCATGCTGTGAAAGTGTGTTTACTATTCATTCAGAGAAAATATTTACTATTCATGCTGTGAAAGCATGTTTACTATTCATGCTATGGAAGTATGTTTACTATTTCTGCTGTTTGGTTAGCTTTCCTTGGAGTTGAATTGCTAATTGTTGTTGGAAGTTTTAATTGGTGTTCATTAGTTCTTCGTGTTGTCTTGGTTATTTAAAAATTGCTTGGTGCTTTTTGATAGCCTCTTGTTGGGAGGATCAATCTCTCTCAGCGTTTGGTTTACCAAACGTTGATGCATTACTTTTTCGATCTAGGTAAAGATAAGGCGTGATCATGGGATCGAGGCAGTGAGAAGGGGATGATTAGGACCTGGTAGTTTTGTGGTTTTTGTAGCTTTCGTAGGATTGCTATAACCGGTAGAACTGTTGACTTTCGTGGTCGTTTGTGTATTTGCAGGGTTGTTTTATAAATGTTAATTGCTTGTAAAAAAAAAAAAAAGTTGCGGTCGTTTCATTTTGGTATCAGAGCCCATATGGTTCTAGGAGCCTATGTGGTACTAAGATAGATTAGGTGTTGCATGGGGTCATAAAATTATCCTCTTCGAGCCTTGTGGGATTCCACGGTGAGTTATTCTTATTGTGATGATTGTGTCTTAGTGTTTCGTAGTCCTTGCTTCTGCATGTGCAGATGGCTAGAGGGCGTGGTAGAGGTCGTGGCCGGGTGCTGGAGGAGCTAGTCGAGGAATCGCATGCGAGTCAGGTGGGGATTGAGGGTGTGGCCGGTGTGAGTGTTGGTGGGCTGGCATGAGTGCCAGTGTGGCTGGTGTTCCAGTGGGTACTATGGATTTAGCAGCGGATGCTGCGGGTTTAGTAGCGGGTGATGCTCAGGCCGGAAATGACCGCATTGTGGATCTTTTGACGAGGTTGTTAGAGCGGTTTCCAAAGAGGGTACTGGCTCAGGCTCTTGTGGTTCCAGTGGTTGCTGAGGTTCAGCCTCAGGTTGCAACTGTGGTTGCTGAGGAGCTTCCATCCTGCCTCAGGATGATGGAACAGATGCAGAGGATAGGCAAGGGGTATTTTCCTGGAGGTGCTAATCCCGAGGATGCTGATGCGTGGTTGAGGAGGATAGAGAGGAATCTCCTCTCGAGTAGGTGTCCTGCAGGATACCAAGTGGACATTGTGATCCATTATCTGGAGGCGTTCCACCGGTTAGAGTTGAGGCTTGCGAGTTTGACTCAGGGGATCGGTTGGTAAGCGAGTATTAGGTAGAGTTCAACCGGCTTTGGTCTTATGTTAGACGGGCGGTTGACAGTGAGTCGACCTGTGTGCGGAGATTCCTGATGGGTCTCAGGGTTGACTTGCGGAACTGTTGCATGGTTAAGGCTTTTTGCACGGTTGATGAGTTGGTTGAGACTGCGGCATTGCTTGAGTAGGGTCTGAAGGACGAGGTGGTAGCGGTTACACCAAATTTTCAGACGAGATCTGTGCAGCAGCAGTCCGGTCTGAGCAGAGGCGGTAAGCCAACGCAAGAACAGAAGCGGAAGCGGGAGAGCGCTTCGAGAGGCAGTCAGAAGTGTCCGGGTTGCTTCGGGTGTGGGAGCATGGATCACCAAGTGGCGAGCTATCCTCAGAAGGGTGGAGTGCGATAGGATCCTCGAGTGTGCTATCACTACAAGGAGGCGGGGCACATTAGGCCTCAGTGTCCCAGGTTACGGCAGAGTGAGACCACAGTGGTGCAGCCCGTCAGGCCCTTAGCAGTAGCACCTCGAGTATACGCCATCACCGAGTCCGGAGAGCCGAGTTCCAGACCGATCAAAGGTATTTTTGTTAGACTCATCTAACTTTAAATCTGTATTGGGAAATTTTGTGCTTGTCGGGGTGGTAAGGTTCTCTTGTGTGTTGGGGGTGTTGAGTGTCATGTGTTGTTTGACACGGGAGCATCGCATTGCTTCGTTACTCCGTTAATGGCCGAGAAGACAATGGTCAAGAAGCTAGGCTTAGAGGTTAAGAAGCATCCTATGCCATATGATCTTCAGTGGATAAACGAACAAGGAGAGATGAAAGTGAAGTATCAAGTGAAAGTACCCCTTGTCATTTGCCAATATGAAGATGAAGTGCTATGTGAGGTTTTTCTATGGAAACTGACACGTTTTGCTTGGAAGACCATGGCAATCCGATTGTAGAGTCATGCGTGATGGATACACCAATCGCCATGCCTTCGAGTTCAAAGGATGCAAGACCACTTTTGTACTAATGTCTCCTCATGAGGTATGTCTTGATCAAATCCAATTAAAAAGGAAAAAAGGCCAAGTAAGAAATCAAGTCTTTTTGCTATGGCTGGAAAAACTTATCATGATGATATGTTTGTTTCCAAAACAATTGTTGGACCAAACAAAATTTCTTTCGACACTAACCTTGCACCGAAGCTTTCTAGTGAGCTAATACCTTTGCAAGTTAATACTAAAGAATTTAGGATACATCATCATAAAATAGATCCACATTGTAATGAAAGAAGTGACTATAAGCAAGAGAGTCGAACTCAACAACATGTTACTAACCGCCTTAAGAACAAACAAGTCAAGCCAGGTGCCAAACACTTTTCTTATGATGACGAGAAGACTCTATACATTTTCGAAGTCATGGATGAACACCAAGCCGGAACCGAACTTCACATTCAAGCTATCGACATTTCAAACCTACCAGGCTATCATAAACTCTTTAAAATAATTTCTAATGGCTTTATACAAATGATAGTAAACCATGGTCTGGTTGTTGATTTCCCTTGTACTAACCATGAACAGCCTCATTGCTTAAAAGGAAATAGAGAATTTTTCGATTGTAGAACATCAAGGCTCCATTCAAAGAACATGGATTCCCCAATGAAACTTCAAAGAGGAAGTTTGTTCTTGATGACTACTTCCGTAATGTAAAGAATACGGCTCAAAGGAACATCGTTTACAAGCTTGAAAGGGATACTACTTGGATCAACCTACTTCAAAATGACAACCACAATGCTGAATCTCTCCACAAGCTCCAAGAATCTAAACCTCTTTTGAGGACTTCTGATCGCATCTTTACTCTTTCATTTTATTATCCTTATATATGTTTTGTGCCTAAATGTTTTGATGATTCTTACTTGGCATTACTTGTGGCAGGTCAAACAGATTTGAGGGAAAATATTTATCAACCAAGGAAAGATGATACGTTCCTGATAAGCTCCAAGGACACAAAGATAGCATCATCTTAGGAGCAATATGCATGCATGGAGCAAAAGAAGCATGGAAAAGAGCAAAAAGAGCATGGAAAGGAGCAAAATGAGCATGGAAAGGAAGCTTAGGATGCGTTAATCATCTCTAAACCAAGATGTTTCACCAAGCACTACAAGTATCACTACTCCTAAGGGATATTCAAGAGGGTCACTTGGACATGAAGCTTTTTATTGAGGTTATACTGATCAAGATGCAAGTCAAGATGGCTAAGCTTTGGCCATATGATCCATTCGAACTCTTTTTCCCTTGGCTCGGTTTTGTCCCAATGGGTTTTCCGAGCAAGGTTTTTAATGAGGCTTGTGGCTCATATGCTCATCTATGCCAACCCTTAGTATTCTCCACCAC
This sequence comes from Cardamine occulta, assembly GCA_028015245.1. Taxonomy (NCBI): domain Eukaryota; kingdom Viridiplantae; phylum Streptophyta; class Magnoliopsida; order Brassicales; family Brassicaceae; genus Cardamine; species Cardamine occulta. Next base: position 7,045,299 of record CM051371.1, read on the forward strand.
AAGGCCCGTCTCCTCTACATCATTTAGCGTGGCCCATTATCTATATTTCTTATCTTTCTTTTCTTAGGTTTTGAATTTGAAACTTGAGTAATTTGCATGGTCATTCGAGTGTTTACGAGGCATGTCTCGTAACTCTCCTATCATTACTTTCTTGTCTCTTCTCCTCCTTGCCTCCAAACTCTTTATAATGAGGCTGAGGATCATTGTAACCTTTATCTATCTTTTAATCAAAAATCTTTACAAAATATAGATCATTGTTTCTCTTCTTTCGTGTGATTCGAATCAAGAAACTCTTAGTCTTATCAAAAGGATTTTCTGCTTCCTTTTGTGGTGACATTCGATCCATAAACTGCAAGGTGCTTGCTAATCAAGTCTTGCAACCCCCTCGCGTATCCTCACTAGGAACGAATCATTTGGGCAACCAAACTTCTGAATCCTGATCTAAAGACTGCTCAGGAGAAAAGAGAAATGAGTTTACATGAACTAGAAGAGAAAAGATTGGATGCATTTAAGAGCTCCAAGGTATACAAAGAGAGAACAAAGGCTTTCCAATATAAGAATATCACACCTAGGAACTTCAATTCAGGCGACCAATTGCTACTGTTTACTTCAAGACTCAAGCTCTTTCCAGGGAAGTTAAAATCAAGATGGTCAAGTCCATTCTCAATAAAAGAAGTTTTACCTTATGGTGCTATAACATTATTGACTACAGAGGGGAAGGAGTTTACAGTCAATGGACAGAGGGTTAAGCCTTACTTGGCAGATCAGATAATCCCTTAGGGAACCTCAGTGCCTCTCAATGAACTTCCCCAATCCTAAAAGGTGTAAAGTCAAGCTAAGAGACTAAAAACAAGCTCACTTGGGAGGAAATCCCATGCCTATCCTTATAAATACTTTTCCTTATTATGTTTTAGGATTTTTGGTATGTTTATGTTCTTCTCTAGTGTTGTGTCTCTCAGGGAGCAATGGAGGGTACCACGAACCAAGGTGAGTGGAGAAAAAGAGGTTACAAAGTAATCAAGATGCAAAAGGAAGCACTCGACCACATGACTCGACCAACCAAGAGCTCTAGGAAGCCAACAGTAAAAGATTCTGGAAAGGAACCTTAGGAAGCACAAGAAAAAGAAGTAATCAAGACTAAGAAAGTCCAGGTCAAATTCGATGAGAATGGAAAGAGGATTCCAACAGTGTGCTACCCAAAGGTGTTCTTAGAAGGAGTTTAGATAGGTCATGACCTCCGCCCATGTGACCTCATCCCTAGACCTCCTCCTAAGTAAGGTACCAGCACCAACCCAACCATTGTACATATCATTGCATTTTCAGTTTTTATTTATTTACTTAGTTTTTCTTTTTAAATCGCTCCAAACATTCCTTTGAATTTTTGTTACACTAGGGACTGTGTAATTTAAGTTTGGGATAGGGTCTGAGAGATACATCTAACTCATCTTTAGTTTTCTTATTCAAATTTAGCATGCATCTAAGTGCATAAAAAACCATAAAAATTTGAAATTTTTTGAAAAATTATTTCACAAAAACAGAGTGTCATGTAGTTCATTCACATTTATAAGAGTGAGTCTAGTATCATTCATCATACGACTGTTGCATATGCATAGAGGATAGTGATGAAATTAATGATCAAACATTTAATCTCAATGCCGTAGTTTCTAGTTGTTCAATGCTTGCATTTGAATTCGAAAGTTAAGGTAGCACCTTGCTTCGAATTGGATCTTATTATTTATGTTTTGGTTAAGACTTTCTTTGACCAAGTAGTTTTGTCCCTACTCAATAAGAACCTAATCTTAAATTGCAATTATCAAGCTTAAGCATTACATATGAACTCATAGATACCATAAAATTCTTGGAGTCTCTTATCCCTTTTTCCATTGTTTATCCAAGTAGCTGCTCCTACCTTTGGAGCAGTTCCCAAAAAAATTACCAAACCTTCCTTCTTTTCAAACCATGAGTTAATTCTGAGTTGAGGCCTATTTCTGGATTGAACTTAAGAGAAAGTGTTAGGTCTAAGCCAACAGGAATAATCTCCCATGTAGCCTCTGGTTCACGATTTTTGGACCAGACTAGGCTAGGGAATTTGATCTAGGGGTTGGTTAATGTTTTGAGATGAAAAGAGAGAAGAAGAGTGCTAAAAGTTTCTTTGGAGAGGATAAACTTCAAAATATGTTCATATGTGTCCAGTTTAGGATCTGGACGTGTTATTATAAAAAATAGGCTCAGAAAAAGAAAAGAAAAAGATAAACAAAAATATATGTATGTGACTCGATCACAGGGCTCGACCAAAGTGGTAGAGTAGAAGCCTTTGTCCATAAAGAAAATTTCCCAGATCCACTAGAAGTTTGTAAAAAGAGTAGAAATCCTCTCCTTAGAAAGAATTCAGAAAAGAGATGATCCCAAGCTGTGAAAAGTAATGTATGCCTTCAGAGAAACAAAAAAAAAGAAAGGTTTTAGAACTATGATCAATTTCGAAGTTTAGAATTAGGTAGAGTCAGTTGTGTGTTCATGGGTAGATGGGAATCTTTAACCTTTAGCATTCTCTTGTAGTTCAATCCATTCGATGAGAGATCCTTGTTTTATTTGCGCTTAAACCAGAGGAAGAGGAGGCCATTATTGTCTCTTAAAACTTGTCCCTTAAACCAAATGCTTGACTTGATCTACTGTTCTTATTTAATGCTTAACTTGATCCAATGTTCTCGCTTAATGAATGTTAAAGGGATAGTCTTCTTTGAATGCTTGTTAAGGCTAAGGCTGAATGGTGAATCTGATGTGATGCGTATGGCCAAAGCTTTTAAGTAGGATTCATTTGCATTGCATTCTAGAACTGTTAACTGTGAGATTGAAGTTAAGAGCTTGGTTAGTTTGCTTTGGTTCTGAATCCCCATTTTTAAATCTCTTTGCCGATCTATCCTTGTTCATTTGCTTGAGGGCTAGCAAAGGATAAGTTTGGGGGAGTTGATATCTCTGTATTTAACATATTTTTATCATGCATTTATCATCATTTTACTTAGCATTCATACCTTGTATACACCATTACATGCATCTTTCTCTCACTTAGGAGTCTTAGGGTCTTTTGCATGAGTATTGCATGCATATTGCATATTTGGGGTTAGATGCAGGTATTTATGGATGCTTTGGAGTCATAAGGAGTTGATGGCACTGGGCTGGAGCTTTGGATTCGCATAAGAAGATGATTAAAGAGAAGACACAGCACTCGACCCACCACTCGACCACTTTGGTCGAGTGGGGTTTTCTGGATATCTGGGGAATTCGTTTTGTCCTTATTAAGCTTTGTCATTTAGTATAAAAGCACATATATTAACCCTAATAGGGTATCCACGACTTTATAAGGTCTTAACCTAATTTTTCTGTCTCTTCTCTTGTTCTTCCTTGTTCTTCATCAAAACTCTTTCTAATCCTTTTAACTTTTTATAAAATCAGTATTTGCATTTTATTTCTTCTACAAACATTCTTATCTCAATCTGATATATCTCATATGTCAGATTTAGAGTTTTCTGGGTTTGAATTTTTGATGATGATTAGTATTCGTGAGTAGTTTATCTTAGGGTTATTAGGGATGGATTAGATTAGGATTGTTCTGAATTTCTTTGGGTATTTAAGTACTTATTTGATTGGAATCCCTTCTGGGTTAGAGTGTTTAATGTTTGTTCCTCTTTGATCACTTGGAACTTGATCTTAAGCGATTTACACATGAGAGTGTGTATGAAATCGCTTGAATCATCTATTTCCATAGATTTGCATACACTAGCATGAGTATTTAGAATTAAATGAAGTGAGTATTTCATATCTAAAGAATCATTTGTTAGGAATATTCATTGACTTTAGTAAATCGGTTTGCATTGCTTGTTTAATTTCTTGGCTCTAGCAGAACTAGGTATATCATCCTTTAAGCTCAAGATCCTTCACCAAGACAGTGGGTTGGATTGTTTTAGAGATTTTCTGTTGAGGAATTATCCCAAAGTTTGGTTGTGATTGTTAAGTATCCAGGTCATTCAAGGTCATCCATTGATCTATCCCTATGATCCCTATTCCCTCTCTATAGTTTAGATTGTTCATTTGTTCTATTGATTTCTTGTTTTCTTTGATTTGCATTTCAGCTCGATCATACCACTCGAACACTTAGGTCGAGTGGATTTTTATTTTTCACTTATCTGTTTTGTTTGCTTGTTTGCTTGAACTAACATCTCAAGTATGCCTAGCGTTTAGTTTATTTACTGCATTGTATTTCAATTTCACTAGGTTGTTATTTTCAAACAACATCTCTGAATTGGCTTGACTTAACCAGCTTTGATATATTGTGATTGCTAGCATATCATCTGATTGGATTGGAATGGCCAAGTCTGCTAAACAGTAAACATAATCATAATAGTTCTGGTGTTAGTTTCCTCTCTGCTTTGGACTGTAGCTTCTCAAACTAAATGTAAAAAACTGCTACTGATTTATTATTTATAAGGCGAAAAAGATGTCACACAGGCAGATTTCACCTTTTCTATAACAGAATATCATAGCCCCAAATCCATATTATGCAACGACTCTCTTCCTAGTCGTATTTTTTCTCAACTTTACCCGAACTAATCATAACTCCAGCCAAATTTTTTTACTTCTTATATGTAATGTGGAATATCAAGAATAGCAGAATTTTACTTCATCTATAAACTAAAGATGATAGAAAACAAATCAAGTGGTGTCTTAATTTGCACCGTATGGTTTGAATCTATGAACCTTATAATATCTTTGTATACATTCCGCCAGGATCAAAACTATAAGCTTTGAGGATCAGTCGTCGCTATCAATTCTCCAGACCTCATCTCTTTGATTTCAGCCTTGGCAAGCCGAACCAAGAACAAACCCGCAAAGAATATCGAAACAATAAGCATGAAAAAGACACTGTTCCACCCTCTACTCGATATGTAACCAGCGAGCAACGGTCCCAGAGCAGCTCCAACAGAACCAGTACCATCTATAATAGCAGTTACTGTCGCCAACGCCCGACCATTCCCTTTAATGGAGTCTTGTGTTCCAAGATCTGCTGCAACGGCGGTGGTTATGAGTGCATAAGGGCCATTGACTAAAACCCCGGATATAAACATCAAAGCGATGTTGATGAACATAGAGACACTCCCATAGATTCTGTATATAATTAGAGCAGGAATAGAGAGTGCCAAGAATGTGATTGATGTGAGAGCACGTGCTTTGATTTTATCGGAAATGAACCCTGCTGATATTCCACCAAGCACTCCTCCTATGTCAAAGACTGTCGAAAGAATCCCAGCGGTTTTGTGGGAGATATGCACGCCCGCAACAGCTGTTTCCAAAGCATAATCGTAAGAAAGCGAAGCAAGTTAAGTTATACGAAAAAGCATAAGACTAAAAGCTTACCTGTGTGCCTTAAGTAGTATGGTAACCAATACAAGAAGGTGTAAGCGACAAGTTTGGAGAAAAACAAGCAGAACCCGAAAGGCGCAACACCAGGCAATCTCCAAGCCGCGAGAAACCCAATAGCAGAATCATTTTCCGATTCTTTGCCCGTTTCAAGAAGCATCGCATCCTCAGCTTCCGTTTTTCTCAAACTTTCCTCAACATTATCAGCTACACTCATCTCAATCTCTTTACCCAATTCTTCAAACCCCAAATCATGAGGACTCACAACAAGAAACATAAACACAACTAAACTACACAGAATCACAAACCCACCAGGCAAAACAAAAGACCAACCCCAACCGAAATCGAGAACCGAAGAACTGATAACCGAACCAAGAATATTACCAACAGAGGTATGAGAATTCCAAACACCCATAATCAAACCACGTTTCTCTTTCCCACACCAATTACCAACAACAGAGACAACACAAGGCCAACCAATAGATTGAAATAAACCACAAACAATCTGAACTGTCATGTAATAACTAATCAAATGAACATTCATCCAATACCCTAATCCAAAAACAATAGTTAAAATCCCACTTCCCATCATTCCAAATACAAGAAAATATCTCAAATTAATTCTATCTCCTAAATGTCCTGCAAAATACATTCCCAAAGCATACGATGAAAGAAACGCTAAATCAAGCTCTCCAAGTCTCTTGGTTCCTTCACTTCCATTAAACGGAGCCCATCCATTATCAATCGAGGATGTAACGGAAGGAGGACCAAGGACGCTTTTAACGATGCTTGGTGGTTTACGAGAAGCGTGAAATGAAGCGTAGGCTATAAAGGTAATGATAAGAACTGAGATTTGATGGAAAGTGAAGGTTTTGTGAGGTGTATTTAGGTTTGGGAAGAGTGTAAACGCCGGAGGTAAACCGACGATTCTTGATTGCATCTTGGAGTTAAAGCATTTGATTGAAAGGTTGGATCTTTGTAATCGGAAAAGGTTTGATCTTTGTGAATGTTTTACTTTTCTTGTTTCGGTTGGTATTGGGTAGTTGTTAGATTTTGTTAAGTAGAAGAAACCAGATCGTGGACGTTCTGGTTCTGGGTTGTTGTTTCCTTCCGGTCGGTGGTCAACTTTTTTTTTTTTTTTTGGGGGGGTTTTTTGTTTTGTCAACTAAAAATTATATTAGAAACGTTTTTTTTTTTTTGTGCAACTTTTTTTAGTATAGCCCTAATAACTTTTTTACCGATGGAATCGACTGAGAAGAAGCTGAAGATTATCCCTAATCCCTAATTTTCATAGATCTGGAGACATCTCAGTATGATTCTTATGGTTTTTAGGGATATGGAATGGGGACTTGATACGATTTTCCTAAGGACACTATTCTAGAGTTGATAAGGGGATAAGCTTTGCAGCCAAGAAACCGTGAAGTTTCAAAGATCAACGGATGTGGAATGAATGAAGCCATAAAGGTTGCAGAAAGCCTTTGGTAAGTCGGTTGAACTCGATCTAGACACGACACACAAGTAAAGAACAAGGTTGAGTATGATGAACTCGAACTAGGCTCGACACACAAGCAAAGAACGAGGAGAAATGGATCGAATGGCGCCACAAATGGTTGCGGAAAGACCTTTTGATAAGCCTGTTGAAAGTCTAGTTCAAAGGAATCGCACACAATGAATCAAAACTCCAAAAATACCAAGACATCACATCTTGAAAGAGAACACTTCTCATATTTATTTAACTCAAAACTTATTTTATTCAATGGAAGCGAGCCTCATTATATAGAGGAATTACATGAAAATTATAAATAAAAATAACATAACATGCAACACAAATAGAGAAATGAAATACAAACAACAAGCTGCATGTAAGAGAGAGTGTAAGCATTTAAATGATACTTGATGTGAATTTTCGTCACTTTTCTTCATGCGAAAAAGAAGTCACTTTGTTGAGGTTTATTTGGATTATAATTGGGCTTAAAATGGGTTGAGATTGATAGTTAACATTCACAAAAGAATTATGAATGTTTTTTCTCTTTTTCTTCGATATGTGTGGATCCGACGCCCCATCTTGATGCTTCCCAATATCATATCAGGAATGTAGGAGTACATGTGAACGTTAGAGGAGATGGAGATAATGTAGGCGGCGGAGCTGGGAGAGCTTGAGGAGAAGGCGGATACAAACCATTAAATTGAAATCGGCGAGAAAGAGTTTAGATTCATCGATTTATCTTTGATAGCAGACCAATCACTTGAAGCGGCTTCCCTAAATCGATTCTTTGAAGCGTTGCAGCTTGATTTGAAAGCTCCCTTTAAGCAAGATGGAGATTAGTACAAACTGTTTATGCTCTATCTAAAATGGTATATCCAATATTTCATTTTGGTATTTTTAATCTTCAACATTGCTACGGTCTCATATTCTCTTTTGTTATCTTACCTCTTTTGCAGATAATGTTACATGTGATTAATAGATCATTTGTCAAGTTGGTTGAACAAGTTAAAGATCATGTTGGAACATTAAAGATTATGCAGTTCGTTTTATTTTAGGGCTTGAATGGTTCACCTGCAACCACCCGCAAACGCTGCGGTTGCAGATGGTTGCGGGCGGTTGCGGTTGCAAACATTTTAGGTCAATCATGAAAATTGCAACATACCGCTACAAACCGCTTGAAATCTCTTTATTACAAAAGCACCTTCCAGCTAGCGTTTGCGTCTGCGAGCGGTTGCGATTGGTTAAAAAATAATTTTTTATAATTTTTAATTTATAATACTAATAAAGTTTTACAAAAAAAAAATCAAAACAAAATTTTTGAAAACGAAAATTTTATTATAATAAATTCTTAAATTATTTATATATCTATTGGCTAAACTAAAATATATTTATAAGTATAAAAATATTTTCTAAATAAAAAAATGTTTCTTAACCTCTTAAAATAAACAATTTTAATTAGTTATTATAAAATTTATTTAAAACATCACTTTTAAATTTTGATTATGGTAATACAAATTTTTTCTTATAAAAATTATATATTTTTAAATATGTAAAACAATATCCGCAACCGCTGTCAACCAGTCATTAATTTTCCTTAAACACACTCATTTCTATTTAGTAAACCAGTAGTACAAACCGTTTAATAACGTTTATAACCGCAACTACTCGCTTCCACAAACTCCCGCACCCGCAAACTCAACCGCCGCGTTTAAACAAGTCGAGCCCTTAATCTCATTTTTACTACAATGTAAAGAAGTTCGATACTTATGTTAAACTCATCTCTATTGTTTCAGAGTAGTGGCACATTTTTATTTATGGGATGCTATGATTGAGAAGTTGTGGAAAGAAGTTGATGATGGTGTGTATTGGATAATGACGAGGGTGAAGTTCATATCATCAGGAAACCTCTAACTTTAGGTCATAGTTTTACCTCTATAATTTGGTGATTCATCATTGTTGACTTGATTTTAAGGTCTCAGTTAGTTAATTACACAATTACGATAATGACGAGAATGAAGTTCATATCATCAGAAAACCTCTAACTTTAGGTTATAGTTTTACCTCTATAATTTGGTGATTCATCATTGTTGACTTGATTTTAAGGTCTCAGTTAGTTAGTTACACAATTGATGTATTTTGAATGTTCAGATTTTGTCTTCAAGAAACAACCATCCATCTCAAAGATGATTTAGATTCTTGATCATCGAGATAAAGTTAATGCTTATCCAATCAAAATTTGTCTAAATGATTTGTCCAATTCTTTCTCTAATTCTGTTAGAGAGATTCAGGTGATGAATCAATCGAAGAAGAAGAAAGAAAGAAAATAATTATGTTATTCAACTTAGTCTCAGTGATAGTGATACATATTTGTTATATACTCGAGACTTAAACCAACTAACGATCCGGCTTATAAACATACCAGACTGATTTACAATTCTATCAATGGTTTTCATAAACCATTTTTTAATACCCACCCTCAAAATGGCAAGTAAATTGATTTAAGTGACATTTTGCCAATAAGCTTCTTGAACTGAGCTGAAAACAATGGTTTAGTAAAGACATATGCTAGTTGTTGATCTGTTTTAACATGAAGAGTTTTTATCAATCCACTTACAATCTTATCACGAACAATGTGACAATTCATTTCTACGTGTTTGGTGCATTCATGGAAGACATCATTGTTTGCGATATGTATCGCTGCTGTTGAAACATAGAAAAATCCAACAGGTTTATCTTTAGGTGCTTGAAACTCTTTTAGTAAGCTCACTAACCAAGCAATCTCTCTCACATCAAATTCCATGGCTCTGTATTCAGACCCTGTAGAGAAATGTGAAGTCGTACCTTGTTTCTTTGACTTCCATGATATAAGTGAATCTCCAAAAACATGCAATAGCCATATATCGACTTCCTCGTCTCTGGAAAAGAACCCCAATCTGCATCTGTAAACCCTTTGAGAATCAAATCACTCTCAGCTGAATAGAAAATGCCGTTTCCGATTGTACCTTTGATATAATGTAGAACTTTGTGTGCCCTGCATATGTGATTCCTTTGGTGCAGAAGAAAATTGACACAACTTGTTAACTGCATAGGTAATACCAGAAGAGGTACATCATCTTTCCCACCAATATTCTGTATGATGTTGGATCAGCAAGTACTGGTTCATCTCCATCTTGAATCAGTTTGATACTTGGTTCCATTGGAATACTTGAAGGTTACACTACAAGAAAACATAGCATTAACGACGAACCTTTACGTCGCCAAATAATCGTCGTACATTAACAATCACATTACGACGCGATTATGACTCCAAATCAAGTCGTCGTAATAGCGTCGTAATATTACGCCGAATATATTTGTCGTAAACTCGACTTACAGTTACAACGTTTTTGCAACGTGTTTACGACGATTTGAACTTCGTCGTAAACTCGACGCACATTAACGACTCCTCAACGACGACATATAGTTTCATCATACATTTGACCCAATATACCGACTCGTTTACGACAAAGTGTATAACGACCGAATAACAACGAATATTGAATTGTTAGGTGAACACATGTATTTAATGTTCACCTAAAAGGTAGGCGATATTCGTCGTTAACGCGACATTGATACGACATTATATCGTTTCACTATTTAATCGTCGTAAGTTCGTCGTATGTGAGCTACTTCAAAAATTTCCTATAAATACTACATTTTGGCAACTACTGAAATTGATATAATTATGGATGATGAAGGATCTTATGAGAGACATGTACGGATGGTTAATGGTGTTGCTGATCCAGAAGATCCTTATTTCAACGATGTCCCTTGGAAGACTACAATTGAATACCTAAAAGGTAAAGTGAAATGTAATTATTAGTATAAAATTATTGTTTTAAGATTGCGTAATTGATAATTAAATATATTTTACTTATTATATTTTGAATATAGGTGGACATACAGGTGGTTGGACCGTAGTAAAAGAGTTACATCAGATAACACCACAATGGCGTCACATACCTTTTGTGGTAAGAGTGATTCATAAAATGGTTTCTAATGGATTGGGGGATGCAATGGTCACAATAAAGGTAAAATTTAACAAAAGATGTTCTTAACTAATTAGATATTTTGCAATCTATAACATTACTTTTTAATTCTAGTAGGATCCGACCGGTACTGTACAAGGGAACATTCATAGGTCCGCCATATCTGATAACAAATATGGGGCGCATATAAAAGAGGGTTCAGTGTTGCTTCTAAAGGATGTTGTAGTTGTTAAGTTTGAACGGGCGACAACATATCTTAACATTGCTCTTAAGAACATAACCAATGTAAGTTACAATTCTAATATAAAAGGAAGTGTATTAAGTTCTATCATTACCGATAGTAATGTATATAACACATAAACTTGTTAATTTGGCAGATTATATCTAAAGAAAACATGGCTACAGCGTTTATACAAGAAAGTGGTCCTACTGGTGTTAATAGAAATCCAAACAATTAGTTATACCCCGAAGATACCCAAGGGTCGGATGATGATGAAGAAATTGAGTACTACATTACGTCATCAATAAAAAAAACTAAAATTAATAACTATGTATATATGTTAAATATACTTCAAGTATATTTGTAAGACGTTTTTAAGCTACGTATATTATATATAGATGTTACTTTTTATGTAGATGTTTATGTTAAACTATCGTATAATATTAATAAGTATTATATGTTTTGTAATGGACATATTCTTAGTTTTGATTATATTAAAACTTGTTCATGTTCATTAGATTTTTAAGTAATTTTACATATATTCGTCTTAACCTAGTCGTTCGTACCGACCCTTGTACAACGAAACATATGATTCATCGTAAACCGGTCGTTATCTACGAACATTGATAGTTAGGTGAGCACGTGTGTTTTATGTTAACTTGAAATTTTACGACTGAGTAAATTTGTCGTTAACACGTTGGTGATATGACGTTAAGACGTTACAATATTAAATCGTTGTAAATTCATTGTTTTGTTTCTACCTAACTAGTTCGAAAATTTCCTATATATACCACAATCTCCTATCCTCAAAATCACACAAACATTCATTTATAAAGCAAATTATTATTCCCCAAAACACCAAAAAAATGTCTTCCTTCAGTGATATTCGGAACCAACGACGATGGATGTATATGCATAAAGATTCTGAAGGAAACGTAACAAAGGAGTTTCTCGATGGGCTGGAAATCTTCATGTACCAGGCGGGCAATACACTACTCACTCTAGAATCCGGTAAAATGTTCTGTCCTTGTCGGAAATGCAAAAATCAAGTTCAAGATGAGAATGTGTGGAATCATTTATTAAATAGAAGATTTACACCAAACTATTATATTTGGTTTCACCATGGTGAGGGTTATGGTGGAAATGAAGGAAGTAGTAGTAATAGTAATGTTGAAGCTGTGAGTTTGGATAAACCTAATAACTTGCATTACTATGATCATTATCATCATGTAGATCGGGGAGATCTAGAACATGATAGGGTACATGACATGGTTACAGATGCATTTCATGAAACAACTTCTTCATTTACTGATAATACAGTTGAGGAACCTAACTTAGATGCGAAACGGTTCTATGAAATATTAGATGCTGCAAATCAGCCAATCTACGAGGGATGTAGAGAAGGTATGTCAAAATTATCATTAGCAGCTAGGATGATGAGCATTAAAACAGATCATAATTTATCTAAAGTTTGTATGGATACATGGGCAGAATTGTTCAAAGAATATTTGCCAGAAGATAACTTGTCTGCTGAATCTTATTATGAGATTCAAAAACTGGTTTTTAGTCTAGGGTTACCTTCTGAAATGATAGATGTGTGCATTGACAATTGCATGATCTATTGGAAAGATGATGATCAGTTACAGGAATGTCGATTTTGTAAGAAGCCAAGATATAAGCCGCAAGGTACTGGAAGGAGTAAGGTGCCGTACCAACGGATGTGGTACCTACCAATTACAGAGAGGTTGAAAAGATTGTATCAGTCGGAAAGGACAGCAGCAGCAATGAGATGGCATGCTGAACATTTGCAGACGGAAGGGGAGATCAAGCATCCATCAGATGCAAAAGCATGGAAGCATTTCAATACGGTACACCCAAATTTTGCTAGAAATGTTCGGAATGTGTATCTTGGATTATGCACTGACGGATTTAGTCCTTAACAAATTTGGAGTTGTTGATGTTAATGTCGGGCGACGGTACAACAAGTTTGAGCCTTTCATCTTAGCATCTCAAGCAGAACAAGTTAGTTTCATTCCATATCCGCGAGTTAAGACGTCTGGAATCACTTGGTTATCAGCTATTACAGTGATGCCTAAAGGTCGAATTATAGGAGATGAAGCACCACCATTGCAACAAGAATCTGCTTGTATTGATATACCAACAGTATCTGATCAAACAACAGATAACTTTCTACTAATTGATCGAGTTCTGATAGACCGTCTTTTTCTTCTGCGGCCGATACGGTTCCTGAGTCAGTGGCCGATACCGCAGAACCTCCACCACCACCTCCACCACCGCTTCCATCCCCACCGGTTGCACCTGCAGGAGCTCTTCATCCGGATTTACTAGTCCCGCCAGATGCTCCGTATGCTCGGTTTACCGTAGAGGATCTCCTCGTCCAGCCCGGACGAGAAGGATTGCAGCGGTTGGATCCCAACCGTCCTCCGGGAACTTTCTGGTATGTATTTATATATTTTTTTAAAAACATATATATATATATATATTACATATATATTTTCATAATATTTATATTCATTTAAAATATTTTTTATAGGTTTGGTGTGGATAACAAGGTGGGACGTAACGTTTCGGAGACAATCAAGGGATACTTCTCTGAACCTCATCCAAATTGGTCCCAAACACCAGATCACGTCAAGAAGACGTGGTTTAAATGTTTTGCGGTATGTTTTGTTTTAATTTTTTTATAATTTGTGTTTTTTTTAATATATTACTAATTCATTTATTATTATTATTTTTGCAGCAAAAATGGAATTGGGAGCCAGCCATCAACGAGCATGTGAAACAGGAATTCTACAAAAAGGCGATGCGGCGACTTGCCAACACCGTCTCCGATTGGAAGGAAGTTTGGCAACTCAAAGGGAATGATTGCAAACCCATTTTCCTCACTCAAGCCGTGTGGGATGGTCTAGTTCGGTATTGGCGTGATCCGAACTCGGTCCGAGTTTCCGCCAAGTGTTCAACCTCTCGACTTACACTTGGTGAGGATGGATTCCTTCCTATGCCTCATACTGCCGGACAGATATCCTTTGCGGGTGTCCGTTTGAAGATGGTAAGTTTCTATTTATTTAGTTTTTATAAAATTTAATTATATATTAACTATTATTTTATATATTTTTATGCCGAAGAACAAGGGGGCGAACTTTCGTCCCTTTCATCGTTGTTCGAGCGGACCCACAAGAAGAAGAGTGGAGTTTTCGTAGATGCCAGATCTCAGCGCATCTACGATGAGGCCTCGGCTAGGATTGAGGAGCGTCAGACCCAGCTTTCTCAGGAAAGCAAAGATGGTACTCCCGTGGCATTGAGTACCTTGGATCAAGACAAGATCTTCGAATCGGTATTTATTTTATAATTAATTTTTTAAAATTTATTTAATAATTTTATTTATAATTATAATATTTTGTTTTTTTAGGTTGCTCCAAGGAAAAAAGGACGGATTTTGGGTATGTGATCGGTTCAAGATGTCCCCATTGCCACATCTTCTCATAGGCGGAACCCGAATGATGATCCCGTACATCTCCGACAATCTTTAAAGGATCTCCAAGAAAAGATGGACCGCAAGCTTCAAGGAATGGATAGCTTATTCGACATTTTGGCGGAAGGCAATCCGGAAATGCAACGAGCTTTAGAAGCGAAACGTGCGGCGGATCGGGCCGAGGAGTTGGGGCAATCATCGGGGCAACCACAAGACCAATCCGATGTGGATCGGAGAGCCGCAGAAGCCGCTCATGCGGATTTGTTTGCTGATATCGATTTCAGCAATTAGTAGATTTTAATTTTATTGTTGTTTTTGTATAAACTTTGTAAATGTATAAAGTTTAATGTATAATTTTTTCATTTTTAATTTAATATTTTATTTTAAAAAATTTTATAATTTCTTTTGTTACTAATAATATAATTTATATATATTAATTAATATATATATTAATATATCAATTCGAATTATTTATTTTAAAATTTAAAATAAATTAAATATGGTACGACGTCTTTACGACGATTCGTCGTAAAGGCGTCGTAAAATAATTAATATTGTGACGACGCTCTTACGACGAATCGTCGTATACTCCTCGTTGAGGTTAGTCGTGATGCTACGACGTCGTAACGACAATTCGTCGTAAGAGGCGTCGTAAAATAATTAATATTGTGACGACGCTCTTACGACGAATCGTCGTATACTCCTCGTTGATATTAGTCGTGATGCTACGACGTCGTAACGACGGTATACTTTAAACAACGCATCTACGACGTTTCTCTTTACATCAACGTTACGACGAAAACAATAACGACCAACTTCTTAGCTGTAAAGCGTCGTAAAAAGTCACGTCGAGGTTACGACGTCAAGTTCTTTTACGACGAATCTACGACCGCATTGTTTACGTCGACGATACAACGAATTTTGTGCCTCGTTAATTGGACGACGAAGTTACGATGATTTGTCTTTTACGACTAACCCCTAACGACGATTATGTATTTGTCGTAAACGCGTCGTTTGTCTTCGATTACGACGAATTAACAACGAAATGTTCCGTTGTAAAGCTCATGTTTTCTTGTAGTGTTATATGCCAACAAGTTTGTTTCTTCTAGTAACTCTAAAGCATATTTTCTCTGACAAGCACATATACCAGAAGTTGACCGAGCAATCTCTAAGCCAAGAAAATAGTGTAACGCTCCCAGATCTCTCAGCTGAAAAGCTTTCTTCAAATCTTCTTTCAACTTAGCAACGTCATTATCATCATTGCTAACAATGACAATATCATCGACATATACAAGAATTGTAATGTATTTGCCGTCTATATTCTTCACAAATAGAGTGTGATCTGCATGAGACTTTTGAAATCCCAAAGACATTAGTGTGGTACTAAACTTCATAAAACCACTGTCTAGAGGCTTGCCTCAATCCATATAATGACTTCTGCAATTTACATACAACATTCTCAGGTAATTTTTCTCCTTCTTTTGGTGTATATCCTGGTGGCAAATTCATATAAATCATCAGGTAAAGGACAAATCTCCCATGTCGCTGTTCCTTCTAAAGCTTTTAACTCATCATTCATTGCTTTCAACCAGTCAGATGATTTCTTAGCTTGAGAAAACGAACGTGGTTCTGCGTATTTTGTAACTGAACAAACATAAGCTCTCTATGGTGTGGATAGTTTATCATAACTCATATACTCTGACAAAGGATATTCAACACCATTAGTCGCCATATTGCAGTAATAATCTTCAAAATATGCAGGAGTTTTAGAATTTCTCTCACCGTTGGTCTCATTGTTGTTAGCTGAAATCACAGGTGATGTAATATAATTGTTGTTCACAACTGTAGGAGATTCACTCTGAGATTGAGTTTCACTCACAACTACAGGAACATTATTGATATCATCATTAGATTCATTCACTGTGAGATCATCAATGCTATCAAAAAAAATCTGGTAAAGGATAATCTGAAGTACATGTATTAAAGGGAAATATCGTCTCGTGAAACACCACATTTCTGGAGATATGTATGCTATTGGCCTCCATATCCAAAAGTTTGTGTCCTTTATATCCAGATAGATATCCAAGGAAGACACAAGCTTTGGCTCTTGGTTGAAATTCGTTTCTATTCTTGGAAGAAGTTGAGCTGTAACATAGACTACCAAAAACTCGTAATCCCTTATAATCTGGTTTCTTACCAGTTAACAATTCATAAGGAGATTTACCTTTGAGTTGTTTTGTAGGCAATCGATTGATCAAGAACATGTACAGCAGTAAGTACACAATCTCCCCAATACTCCATAGGCATCTTAGCTTGAAACATGATAGATCTTGCAACATTTAATATGTGTTGATGTTGGCATACAACCACCGAGTTTTGTTCTGGTGTCTCTGGACATGAATGATAACCCATTACTCCCTTCATCTTGAATAACTCCACAAACTTCAGTGCACGTGTGTTATCAGACCTTGCAGCCTTCACTCTCTTCTTGTATTCATTTTCAACCATTGTCAAAAAATCACGAAAAATTTGCAACACTTTAGACTTGTTTCTCAAGTCACCCTGGTATGATCATCAACAATCGTGAGAAAATACCTATATCCTTCTATTGTTGATACTGAGAAAGGCCCCCATACATCAATATGTAAGAGGTCAAAAGCAGAATCACAGATATTATTTTTGGAAATATATGATAGTTTCTTTTGTTTTGCAAGGAGTCAAATTAAGTTTTTTTTAGTCTGCAATTTAAGTTATTTGAGTGATTCAATAACTGATTTTGTTCATTGATTGAGTAAGTCAATCAGTTGACTACCATCTCTATTTCTATTCCATCTTCCGCTTAGCCAAGGTTTTGGAATATCTCGATCATCAAGTGATCATAGAATTAGAGTGATTCCAATCCTACATCACTTGGAATCTGTCAAATATCTCATTTTTCAATTGTTTGAATCTTATTTCCCAAAAAAAAAAAAAAAAAAAAAACACTATAACGACTCTTTGACACTACAAGTACTCTACATACACCATAAGTGTACTAAACCATATAAAATACATGTAAAAATATATTAAACCCTTTGTAAACACCAGTATATCAAATCCTCCAAACTTAGACTTTATTTATCCGCAAAAAAAACAGAAATCCAAACAAAGAAAATAATTTTAAAAATGCGAGAACTTCCATATCCTTGAGATCATAGCCTATTATTTTTTTCAACCTATAATTGCCATATAAAAAAGTTAACACAGAGACGGTTTCATCTTATTCCACCATGGCTTTGGCTATTTTTTCCATAAATCATATATAAACTTGCAAAAATCTTATCTTCATATCAATTAACTCTGTACATTCATTAAACTTTATGTGACCTTTCTCATCAAATGATGTCATTAATAGTAGATAACGCATTGCATTTAAAACGAATATTTACAAATCTAAAATTTTCAAAGGAAAGTCATTGGAGTTTCCGGGATGTCTATCTTGGAAAAAAACATGTTACAATGGTCACTGATATAACCTCTGCAATGCCTTCTCGCCTTAGTAGGCTTTTTCTCTTTGTTCGATTTCTCTGAAAAACACGGTTTGGATTGAAACCTCTACAATGCCTTCTTGCCTTCTTGCATAGAGGGTTAAACTTGAAAACAAGGAAAACTTGCCTTCAGAGACAATCACTTCAAGAAAACATTTGATTAACAATAAAAATTTACAACCAAATAGTTCCATCGTAAATTTGTATTAAATCATCGTAAAATAGGGTCAAAAATTTTCGTTGTCAACTCAAAGGTAATAAACATGTGATTAACGTTCTAGCTACGACGATTTGAAATTTCCTCGCTAATCCATTGTTATATTACAACGGTTTTACAACAAAAATCATTTACGAGGAATTAAGAAAGAAAATTATGTTATATTATATTATGTATAGTACCTTTTCAAACAAACATGTTAACACATAAAGTGATTCAAAAACTTATATTCATTGCAAATAGAGGTTACAGATACATCATTACTATAAATAAAACTTAAACAAATTAGTTTTACTAACATTATCATCACATTTGCAACAAAATCACAATGACTCTTCATAACTTTGATGTACCAGTTTTCATTGTACATGCATGCAATTAATTTTTTACATTTAACAACAAATTGACAACAAATCGTCGTAATTTCATTGTTATGTGTAAAACCGAAATTACAATGAATCGTCGTACATATGTTGTAATTTAACGACGAATTAGCGAGGACAACCAATACATCATTACAAATGAGTGAAGAAAGCTGGAGGCCAGGACCACCCGAAGGAGAAGAACAACCAATACATCATTAGAAATGTTGTTAGCTAGTTGTAAATCGTCATTAATAACGATTTTACAAAAAAATTGGCCATTGTTATGCCTATGCTTTCTTGTAATGAATTGACTTGTAAGATGATTTCTTCGAAGGTGAAAAATATATTTTTGTGGCCTTATGTGAAGAAAGCTGGAGGCCAGGACCACCCGAAGGAGAAGAACAACTAATATCACCGCCAGCTAAACCCTTAGGAGCCACGGCGGGAAGGGTTTTTTTTGCTCCTAGGGTTTCTCTCGATCAAAGTTGTTCATCATCTACTTGTATACTCTTCCACTATTTTCTATACCAACTCTAGTAATTGTTATTTACCTAAGTCAATTTTCATTCCTTGCCATTTACCTAGTTTAACCTTAACGAATTTTTAATCCAAGAAGATACTTATTTTCTTTTTTGACAGTATCATTTTCATGCGGCTCAGTTCATACATTTACTAAAATAAAGATTTTTCAAATAATACTTTAATACAAAGGAAGAATCATTAATCTAAAAATACACACAATACTTAACGATACAAGCACAAGGGAAAGATAGAGGGAAGAATCAAAGGGAAATGATTTGATAGGATTGATAAACGAATAAAGGAAATATTGAAGCTCTGCCATTCGCTTCTCACATTTTCTTCAAACTATCTGCGTAACCCAAAATGACATAAACTTTAGTGATGGACATTGCTGAGCTATCTTCTATATATGGACATTGCTGAGCTAAGTGTCTACGTATGTTTACAGTAATCGGACATTTGTATATACGATGACAGTCAAATAAATAAAAAGCTAAACTTTTGACAGCAAGTTCAGGTGAAAACTCACCGATCAAGCTTAGAATTTTCTTAATAATAAGTTAATAACGTTTTCTAATTATCAAACAAGCGATAAATTTTTCAACTTCCATATAATAACCTTCGAACTTGTGACCGTTTTCTAGAGTCAAGACGTATTATTGAACCAGTGTAATATTATTTTAACAAAATAAATTATATTCTAAATCATAGCACCATTTTTAAATCCAGATCCGACAAAAACAAATATACTCTCTTTAATCGATTGGACTAAACACGTTTAGGTAATATCAAAGTTTCCTAAAGAATTAATATATCACTCAAAATGAAATGAAAAACTAGCATACCCATTAAGTGGAGTGAGTTTATCAGATGGAACAAGTGTAGCCCGGAGGTGGAGTTTTGCCACAGGTAAGTAGAAGCTGAAGAGCAACGGGGACGTAAAGTTTGAGGTTAAGAGCTTTAAGCTTGAGGGTAGTGCAGAGACAAGCCGCAGCTTCAACTTCAACGAGGCCTTTAAGTAACGGACAACATTTGTTAACAGCTGGGTCACCAAGCCCAATCTTTACTAAACCACCCAATAAGTCCACACACGCACCCAACTTCAGCGTGTCTATTGGACATGTCGGCTTCCCGCTGCCTGATGGTGGCTTCACTTTCCCTGGAGTAGGAGGGCATCCCTTCCCTCCAGTGGCAGGTGGGGTTTTCCCACCGGGAAGAAGAGGACCCACAACTGGAACTGGTGGCAGTGGTAGTGTAGGAACGAGCCCACCCACGGCAGGAACGAGCCCACCCACCGTAGGAACAAGGCCACCTACCGAAGGAACAAGCCCACCCACTGAAGGAACGAGCCCACCCACTGAAGGAACCCCGGGTAGCCCGGTCACTGGAGGAACAGGTAGGTCTGGGATGGTGACTGGAGGAATACTTGGTAGCTTAGGGACAGTCACTGGAGGAACAGGAATCTTAGGAACAGTCACGGGAGGAACGGGTACCTTGGGAATGGAGGGAGGTCCGCCCTTTCGGGGGTTGCAGGAGCCACATGAGAAGGAATGTTGGGGAAAAAAGATAATACAAATGAGGAAGAAACACAGAGAGAGGGAAGACACTTTGGATGAGTCCATGATGAGTCGAGTGAATGGAGGAAACTATACGAGAGAGTATATGAATATATAGAGGAAGAATGGGAAGAAGGAATCACGTGAAGATGGGGGCTACTTCTGCAATAAGAAGAGACGCCCCAAAATAAGCATAGTTGGCAATTATCATAAGAATACAAGATTTTATTGATGAGCCATCGCTATATCTCATCACATGTCGCCCCAATTTTTCTGCACTACTTTTTTTTTTTTTTCAAGTGTCTCTTTGTCTTGAGTTAACTATAATTTTTAACAAAGGTAACTTCAGTTTCAATACTGTACAATCTTCGTTTTTCGTAACTAATATATAGATTTGACTAGTGGTAAATGTAGCGAATCAAATTAGAGAGTAGGACATTAATATGAGTTAACATTTTGCAGGTATGAACGTTGTTGCTCTAATCAATTTTGATAACATACTCCAGTTGTATTGTAAGCTCCTTAAGATGATAAATATTAAAGAAAACACCATTTTGTTTCATGAAAAAATATGTTTTCCGTTTTTCTAAGCCTTTTGAAGAAGTTGTAAGACTGCAAAATCTTGGATTGAAAATCACAAACGAAAATCCGATTAATGAAAAACGAATATGTGCAGACAAAATATGATCTTTTTCTTAATTCAAAAAATCTCCTGCAGTGTGGCGGTTTGATAAGATTCTGAATTCCAGGATACAAACGTGTTGGTCTCAACAATTATATTAAATAATTAAATATTATCGCAACAACCGATTATAGAATCTACGATATATTATCTATGTTATACTCTTGAGACTTACTTTTAAGAAAAAGAAGAAGAAGATTACTCGAAGCTTTGTTTGTTTCAAAATTCGATGATTAGAGAGAAGAGGCGAGACTTTAATTTATAGGGAGTAGTGGCTTGATCCCAAAATTAGGGATAAACTCTGACTGATTCAGCTTGATCCGCAAGTTTAGAATATTGACATAATATTCTTCTTTACCGCACAAGGATCAGCTCGAAATAGAATATTTCCGCCTTGTTCCGCAAGGATAAGTATTCGGGAATATTTACTAATTATTTTGGAAGCAATCTAGAAACTTCTAGATATATCCAAATTTATGCAAAAATTCAATAGGGAATTTAAATAAAATATTCATAAAAATTTGTACCAAAAAGAATAGACAATTGTGGGCCAAATGCCCACATTCCCCCAAACCCAAGCCCAAGCCTGGCACTGCACGGCGGCGACGCGCGTGTGTGTGTGTGTTATTTTCCATAGCATTCATACATATCTTACTCAATAGTGTCCCTTCCCAGACTAGTGAATCATAGTGTGAGTTTAACACTATATATACTAGGGGAAATCTTTTTCTCCATCAAATATGGGACAATTTTCTCATTTTGATACTTCGTCAAAATTACATATTTTATTACCTTTATAAGCTACCCAGTTTGAGCTCTCATTTTTCATTCAAATTGACTTTAATTTTGACAAGTAAATACACTATCTCATAGTGCTCATTACAAGGATGACAAAGACTGCAAGATTCAAGTACACGTAGCAGTATCTATGAAAGTGATAAAATATTTTTTACCGCCTCTAGATGGTACGTACTTTAAATCGCACAAATTTGTGTGGATGAAGCTTAGAAGTTTGGTTGTTCGTTCAACATGAGGAGATGGTGTTCTTGTGAGCTTTGCTTGAACGCATACTTCACATTTGTCTTTGCTAATTTTGCATTTTGATTTCGTGTTCAAATTCATCAGTCTTTGAATAGACTTATAATTTACATGTCCTAATCGTTCATGCCAAATATCAGAAGACTCAACCAAATAAGCAACTGGATTCTTATTCTTTGAAACTTTGGAAACATATACATCTTTTTCTTAAGGATTGTCATTACACACATATTGATCAAGCCTTCCTTAACAAAACCTTTTCCAATAAAAATACCATTCTTCCTAAGGATCAGCTGATCAGCCTCGAAATTGATGGAAATCTGTGCTTGTTCATCAGAGTCCGAAGATCAGGTTCTTCCTCATGTCGGGAACATGCTTCACGTTGTTGAGAGTTACCTCTATGTCGGAAGTCATTTTCAACACCACTTTTCTAGTACCTTTAATCTTGGAGCGAGACACACTTGTATCATGAGTAAACTCTAGTCCAGCTTTATCACGCCTATTAGCCTCATTTTGCAGCCTGGAAATCAAGTTTTGCAAAGACAATGGCTTTTGCTTAAAATCAAGGTAGCTTTTGAAGTCCTCCCAACTTGGAGGTAGCTTCTTAACGATGGAATTCACCGTGAAGTTGTTCCATGATGGGCCTCGAGTCCACCATTTTCTAGTTCAGGTAAGATGCTGTTGCGAATTTTCCATGACCTACACTGAACACTTTGTACTTCTTTTCCCAAGGCCTCCCTGAGAGTCTTGGGATTGTTGATTTGAGAGTACACATCGAACAACTCATTTACCAGGCAATGAAGTATTTGACCTTTGCAGAGGTAATCTCGATGGACCCATGCATTGACACTTACGAGAACATGTGTATCCTTATGACTGGGTGGTAACTCTGGTTTGACCTCAGTAAGATACTTAGTCAGATTCAGGTTATGTAGGAAAAAGTGCATATTTTCCTGCCATGACTTAAAGTTGGATCCATCAAACCTCTCCGGTTGGAGATTTCAACTCACTGAGCTCGGGATTGACGGTACTCAAGATTACTCCGGCACATCTGCAGTGTTCATTTCACTTTGCGTACCTCCATTGGCACCATTGATAGCAACATCATCAACACCGTTAGTCATTCTGAATCTTTTCACAAAAATACAAAATTTTAATCAGTGTCTAGAATTATGTATAAGCGATTAAAAAATAATAATAATTTAATTAATTCGCTAAACAACGCGTTTTAAGAAAACTTTTCCAGAATTCGCTTTGAGTTTCTGTGAATATCACCAGAACTCGACTATAGACGTTCCCAAAAACCGGTTAGAGTTTTCTTAAACACTATTTTCTGATCGTGTAGATCTTGTGTAAACAATTGTTTTGTGAATCTACCAATAAGGCCTTCGCAAAAACTATTATCCAACTTGCGTATTCGTTTTTTATGATTAAACATTATACAGAATTGCTAGAGAGCGTTCGTAGAAGCGTTCGAATCATAAGAAAAAATGTTTTGAAATCGTTTTGAAAAACAATTCGCAATAACCAATCCGTTTAGAGCTATATGCAGGAAACAAATTTATTGAATTAAGATTGTAAGACTGCAAAATCTCGGATTGAAAATCACGAATGAAAATCCGATTAAGCAAAGAAAAATACGTGGAGGCAAGATATGATCTATTTCCTTAATTCAATAAATATCCTGCAGTGCGCCGGTTTGATGAGATTCCGAATCGCAGGATACAACCATGTTGAGACTATAATCGCGACACCCGATTATAGAATCTATGAACTATTATCTATGATATACTCTCGAGGCTTACTTCTAAGAAAAATTAAGAAACATAAGATTGCTGGAAACTTTGTTTGTTTTGAAATTTGATAATCTGAAAGAAGAGGCGAGACTTTAATTTAGAGGGAGGAGTGGCTTTATCCCGAAATTAGGGATAAGCTCTAAGAGATTCAGCTTGATCCACAAGTTTAGGATATTGACATAATATTCTTCCTTATCGTGCAAGGATCAGCTCGAAATAGAATATTTCCGCCTTGTTTCTCAAGGATAAGGATTCGGAAATATCTATTAGTTAATTTGGATGCAATCTAGAAACTTCTAGATATATCCGAATTTATGCAAAAATTCTTTAGGGAATTTAATTAAATTATTAATAAAAATGTGTCTCAAAAAGAATAGGTGCTTCTCATATTCCCCAATCCCAAGCCCAACCCCAGCATGCCACAGCGGCAATGCGCGCGCGTGTATGTGATTTTGCAGAACATCTATACATCTCTTACTCCATTGTGTTCCTTCCCAAGGTAGTGAACCATAGTATGAGTTTAACACTATAAATACTAGTGGAAATCCATACGTCAAAATTATATGTTTTATAAGCTTTCTAATCTACCTACGTTGTACACCCATTTCTCATACAAATTGATTTCAATTTTGGACAAGTAAATACATTATCTCATAGTGTTCATTACAAAGATTACAAAGATCCCAAGATCTCGTTATTCTGGTGATGGATTTCACTGGAAAAAAATCACCGAAAAAAATCACCGGAAAAATTTGGCTAAATACATTTTGTCAATAATTAAATTTCAACAAACTAACCGGTTGATAATAGATAAACATGTACTACAGGAAATTAGTTAAACGTTTTTAGAACCAGTTGTAAATTAATTTGGTTACGATTTTCACCTTACAAACAACAAAAAAAGATCATCAGTCAGTCATGTAGAATCCAGAAAAATCTAAATAATTGTCTGCAAAATCCTCGATAAAGTAATAAACAATTTACTAGACATAATAAACAGTTTCTTGGGCCTACTTTACTAGCTATTCAAATTTTGTTCAGAGATTAGTTTATGAAAAATTAAAGAATGAAACTTATAAAAGGAAAAAGGAGATTGGAACTGGCAAAGACAAGGTTTTAGCTCGTCTGCGACCGCACCTTAAAGCAAATACTTTAATTTTAATTTCAGATACGAATTTAATGAGAAATATGAAACAAATAGGCAATGCATATAGTTATATCCTACAACATGGATTATGGAATTCCATTAGGAATATATTAATAGCCAAGAATGATCGTATGCAATTATGTCAATAATTAAGTAAAAAATAACGGATTAAATAATATGTTAGCGAGTAAAACCTTTCGTGGAAAGCTTAGTGTAAATTTGCTTTTTGTTATATCGTTTCTTCTGCAGACTAGTTATGTAACTACTTATATTAGATGACTTTGTATAATGTATAAAAGGTGCAAACAACAGAAGAAAGACAGCAAGACTGACATGTGAAATTTGGGATACTCTTTTGTTTTTTTCATGGTATTGTTATGTAGTGTCATAAAAGAAAAGGAACATGTGTGCGTGGACCATCGTCTACATTTTACATTTCTTCAAACTTTGTTCTTTTTTTACAACTCTCTTTCCTTTTTACCGATTCTTTTAACACAAGAATCCGAGTTGACTATTTGATTAAGCATCGAGTGGACTCATAAACTTCCGTATCAGTCTAAGACAACATAGAAGAGTTATCTAAATAACTATAAACATTTATTAAATTAAGTTAATATATGATACTTTTTTCAAAAAAATATAAGAATAATCGGGACTTTATTATTTAAAATAATACGCTATTTAATCAAATACCATTTAGAGAAAAATAATATTCTATCAAAAAAAGAGAATAATAATATTATTATTTTTTCTGTTAACCAATGAAATTAATGAGACTAATTTTGACGACCAATATAAATTTGTGTTTTCTTGCCATTAATGGATGGCCAAGTTGCAGTGTAGAAAACAATCTCTGAGGCAATTGACGGGAATTGATCTCCAATATATGTCCATTACACTTTTGTTAATTAGAAAAAACGAAATCGTATTATTGAATAAACTATGAATTTAGTTAGAAAAAGCTCTTAATTCAGTTTAGTTGCTGTTTTTTTCCCTTGCTCAACATTTGTTGTTTTTGGCAACAAAAATTAAAGAAAAAATAAATAGCATATATTATTTAGTATAAATACCTAATCTTATATTATATAAACTTGGGTTGCACTCATAAGAAGTTGACACATGTCAAAATTCTAATTCACGAGATCATGATATGTGTCGCTCATTTGATAACATTTTTACACGTATAAATAATATTATGTTATTTTTATTTTTCATAATAGAAAAATAAAACTAACAAACAAATAATAATAAAAAATAGTTGAATTTTTGGTTTCTATTTTTATAATATAGATTAAATTTTATCATCCCAATAAAGTTTAAACTTTCATTTGTAAATATATATTTTTTAGAATTTATATTATTTAAGTTCCAAATGATTTTTTTTTATTCCACGTCTTTTATTATTTGATTGAAAATACTGATTATCTGATGAGATTTGACATGTGTAAATATTTTTATGTTATTTTTATTTTTCATAACAGAAAAAAACCAAAAAAAATTAAAATAATTAAATAGATATATTGGTACTTTCTATCTTTTTAATATAGATTAAATTTTATTATTTCAATAAAGTTTAAACTTTCCTTTTCAAATTTAGATTTTTAAAATTTTATATTATTTAAGCTCAACTAATTTCTTGCTCTTATACATTTTTAATTATTTGAATAAAAATAATGATTATAATTAGCATGATCACGACATATTTTGCTTAATCAATTACATTTTGATACGTGTAAAACAATATTGTGTTATTTTTATTTTCCTTAATAGAAAAGGAAAATATTCAAAAAAAAATAATGTATGTAAATTTTACTTTCCGTTTTTCTAATATAAATTAAATTTTATTATTTCAATAAAATTTAAACTTATCATTTCAAATTTAGATATTTTGATTTTTATATTATTTAAACTCTAATAGTTTTTTTATTAAACGCTTCTAATTATTTGAACGAAAAAAATGAATGAATATATTTGAAGTATAAAAAATGAAAAAATTGGTTAAATTTTTACAAATATAACTAAGAACTTAAGATATTTTTTGTTAATTTTGGGTGTTTTAGTTATTTTTGGTATTAAAATAATTCATATTTTTGGGTTTATGATTGTAGGATAATTGGGTTATATTTAGTCTAGGTATAATTAAGTTTTTTAGGTATATAATTTTATTTTGAGTATTTTGGGTAACCATTCAGTTTTTGGTTCAGATTTGGTTCTTCAGATAGAAGTGTAGGACCCGTTCGGATTTTTGTCGGATTAGTATCCCTTCTCGGATTGGATTCGGTTTGGTTATTCGGTTTTAAGATATTTTGTCCAATCTTATCTAACACATTTGTCGGAAAAGTAAACAACAAGATGAAACCAAAAACTAATGGACATGATATATATGTATATATCTATATATATATATATATTAATATGTTAATAATAAATTTAATATAGAAAGTTAAATAAATTATTTCATGTAGAAAACAAAATTTTTAAAATAACTTTCTTTTCTACCAAAAAATGTTTTATATTTCTTTCACTAAAACTATTTAAGATATATAACTAATAACAAATATTTAATTTAATAAATTTTTTAAAATTTTATTTATTTGCATATTTAAAAACCCGTCCATCAAACGGGTTATAATCTAGTATCTTTATAAATGAGACTATATCTCATAGGTCTTTTCTAGTTTCTACTACTGGGGGGGGGGGATATTGGATAAAAAAATTTGGAGAGATTTAAGTTTTGAGATGATGATTTGCTTGAATTTTAGTGAATTAAAAATTTTATTATTAAATTCTTACAAATCTTACTTAAAATTATGAGATTTTGATCTTTATATTTTGTTAAAAATACAAAAAATGTACCTCTTTGAAACTTACAAAAAGGCTGTTTCAATGCTGAAGTCTTAGGTTGACTTTTAAAAAAATACCTAAGTTGTGTTGACCGAACCAAATTAGGTACATCATTAAATCAGCTAACGGAACTTTTAACGGGATAGTAACACCGTAATTGTGTTCCGTTAGTGGAACACAACTTTGCTATTTTCAAAAATTCAACCTAAGACTTCAATATTAAAACGGTATTTTGTAAGTTTAGGGTTTAAATTTCCCAAAATTATAAATTCACGCTTTTTGACATTTTTTCTATTTAAATAAAGGTTTAAGGAGATTTATAATCCACTTTTAGAATCTAAGTTCTATAGCAAGATAATAGAAACACCGATTTTCAAACGTAAACTATGAATTGACAAATCCGAGATTTGATAGAGTTTAAGAAATCCAAATTTCTGAGCCGATGTGAGATATTGAACAAAAACATTGTTTTCTTCATCGATTTAGTAATTTAAGTCTGTTTTTAAAAATCCGAATCACAACATATATAGAAAAAATCTAAAATTTTAATAATTATATGTATTCTATTTAATAATTCAAAATAATTTAAAAATAAGATCAAATAAAGGTGTAAGAAGATTCATATTTTTCAAGTATATTGGGTTAAATTGGGTAGAGAGATTTTTGGAAATTTAAAACTAATGTTAGTTTCCATACTATTTAAATCTTTTAATATTTATTTTTTATTACATATAAAGATTATTTGGATGTACGAATAAGTGAAGAGAGGTGTTTAGAAAAAATGATAACTCAAATGTACTTTGACTAACATTGTTTTGGTCAAAATTGATTCGGCCCACATATGAAAGTTCATGTAGATTTATAAAAACTTTTGTTAGTTCATGTTGAAAAACACATTGAATCTTAGTTAATGTATGAAAATGCACCGTGGAAATTGTTCATGTTAATTTTGGCTTTTTTTCCAACTCAAATGTACTTTTCTTTTAATAGTATATAGATGATAGCTCAATTGTACTTCACTTTTAATAGTATAGAGATATAGAAAATCCCTAAACACATTTTTCTACACTTATGTTAATTGTATTGGTTACACTTTTAGTCAATATCCAAACTTTAAACCATTTAAATACATATATAATCCTATGTTTAAACTAGTTAACCAAAAATTTTAAATATTCGATGTTATAATAACCACATTTAAACCATACAAAATTCGGAATAAAAAATATTGTAAGATAATTTTTTTCTAAAGTAAAATTTATATATATGTAACTATTTACTGACAATATATTTTGTAGAATTTTGTAGATAATATAAACAAATATCTATGTATCAGTTAATAATGTGGATACATAGCCAATAGTTGAAAAAAATATCTTATATATAATCTTTCTATCATGGTACGTTTGCCCAATTCAAAAGCTATAGTCCCCATTTCCTCGGTACAGTTACAAATCAGGTAAACATGTATCAGTGTGCAACACTAACTAAGAGCCACCGGTCGATGTATGGTGGCCAGCCGTAAATTCCAAAATGACAGTTGGATGATTCATTAATTGGTGATTTTTGTCAGCTGCGATGCCACCTGAGATGCTCTATTTGGATTTTATGGCTTAGATTCTTCCTCAACATCCACTGGCCAGTGGCCACTCGTTTAATCTCTTTGCATTTTAAAATTTGTTATGATCCTCTACTTCTTTCTTCTTGTGGATAGATAGACCTGTTTTTTTCTTTCTCTGAGGTTGTGATTTGTGTACATTAACCAACACATGTTATAATGTTTGAAGCTATGTGTAAATGCGATATGTAGGACCACATTCATGTATTCTGCTCTAAATAAGAGTGAACAATCTCCGGTTTGTTTTGTAATTTCAGAAGTGCAGTTTGTTTGGTTTACGGAAAATTTTGCCAAAATTAACCGAATTCGAACTTAGATTTGATTCACTTTGGTAGTGAGAAATTTCAATCGGATTTTGGTAAAATTATTGGTGTCGAATTGAAACGAAAACAATATTCAATTTGACCTTTTGTGGACTAATCCTTTTTCTAATCATTTCAATACATTTTTGTATAAATTGGTTTATTTCAATCAATTTTAGTAAAAATAGTAAAGTTCGACTCGATTTGGTTAATACCAAAAAACTATAAGAATTTTGGAACCAAACTGATTACTAACTTAGAAAGAAAGAAAAACTGGCGATTGAGTTTGAAGGTAACTTTATACATCAAGTAGCATCTTCATTACTACTAATACACAATAAGATTTTCATTAATAAAAATGGTCATGGTTTTGTTCAAAAGTCATTTGCTAACACTTGAATTTACAGTAAATATCCATTTTTTATACTTTGAAAAAAAAATGTCAATCAGAATCCCCGATCGGAAGCCAATCACTAGAATCACCTTCCGAATCCTTGCTGTGTCCACCTTGACTCTTGCTGAGCTGAACCCAGCTTGAACCGCTTGCGTTTGAAGCTGGTCTTTTCAGTGTCCTCTTGTTTGAACATGGCTTCTCCGCCAGATCATCTACATCTAAATCGCTGAAGGAGATTTCCTCAACATCTCTGAAACTCCTTTGTCTTTCTTCAGATGATTCATCACTTATATTCAGAGTCTCTATCTTGTCGATGACTCTCTCCACCGTTTCTGTTTCCCTACTGCTACTTTCTTCGGGAGTTTCGTGACCAACAGAGCTCTTGCTTGACCCTTCCTCCTTCTTTTGTAGCTTTAGTAAAAGTTGATCTCTTGTTTCAGATACCTGTTCCACTCAATACTGTTATCCAAGTTTCAAAACGGGTACTATAGTAAATTGGGAAAAATGCAGAGCAAAGTTAAAAGATAAGAACCATATAGACATAAATACAGTATACGTCTATAGCTTTTCGAAAGGTTAGACTTGTTCTTACTGTAATTGGTTGAAGGAGTCGTAGCCTAATTATCTATCTTCAGACGTTTAAGAATTAATATATGGACGTGTGTTCAGTAAAAAAGTGTTACCTTGCAGGTTGCTAAGAGCTCGAAATCATGACCATTCAGTCTCGGCATCAGTAAAATGAAATAAATCAGCCAGAAGTGTTCATCACCCATGTAACTGCTGACATCATTCTTCACAGCTACAAGGCCAGGAACAAGATTTTCAATGGCTAATGCATGTGCCCTTTGAGCCTCGGACAGTTCAAATTCTGCAATGTCAACATGGAAAGTTAGAGAAAACACCTTCAGCACAGTTCACTAAATAAAATTATTATCCTCACTGTTTCTCGGACCAACAAAGATTGATAGGGAACACATTTATAAAGCAACAACGTTTTATCCTCTAACTGGTTCGAAAATATTTCCAAGCTAAACTATAATAAGAATCAAAAACATTCTTCCTTCACTGATTAGGAGTTATTGGTTATAATCAACAACACAAGAACAAAACCCTAGAAATCTGTTGTAGATATTCTCTCCTTTATTGATTCTAAAAGCTCCGACTAAACAAATGCTGCAAGAAAAACCTTGTTTTTTCTCTCTTCCATATTTATACAACTCTAGTGCCTATCACACTGGTAGACCGGTCAAACCTAGTCTTAATCCCTATAGATCCCACTAAAGAAAAGAGACGGTTACAACAAATCAACTATAGAAACAATCATTTTTTTCCAAAAAGGTAAAGAGTGAAACGTTGAAGCATTAAAAAAACTTATGTAACAAATCATGTTTAGATCCCTTAATTTGTTTTTCCTCTTCCATATATATACTATTCTAGTGCTTATCAGACTCATGGACTGGTCAAGCCTAGTCGTAATGCCTAGAGATCCCTCTAAAGAACAGAGGAGGCTACAACAAATCAAACTGTACAAAGAATAATCAATCTTTTTTATCCAAAAGAGTGAAACACTAAAGCA
The DNA here is from genome assembly GCA_028015245.1 of Cardamine occulta. Lineage (NCBI taxonomy): Eukaryota > Viridiplantae > Streptophyta > Magnoliopsida > Brassicales > Brassicaceae > Cardamine > Cardamine occulta. The sequence goes on from CM051371.1 coordinate 7,077,522, forward strand.
TAAAAAGAACTTATGTAACAAATCATGTATAAACCCCTCCATTTTGTTTTTCCTCATCCACAATTAAATTATTCTAGTGCCTATTAGACTCATGAACCGTTCAAGCCTAAATCTTAATCCCTAAAGAACAGAGGCTGCTACAACCAATCAATTAATTGCAAATAAAAAATCAAGAGTAAAACACTGAAGCATAAAAAGAATTTTTGTAACTAATCATGTTTAAGCCACTGAAAAAAAGTCAACTATGTCAAAACAGAGTTATAAATAGGCAAATTCTTATGATTCCTATAATTATACTTGGAAGCAATACAAAAATTAGACAATTTTAGGGCATTACCAGAATTGAGTGACAATGGAAAATCAATCCAGCAACCAGGTCTCGTTGCGATTTTGATAGCAAAATCAACAACTTCATCAGAAATCCCAGGAACTTGATCAAACTCATCAGATCGTTTTCTTCTACTACTAGTATCTCTATCTCTTTCGTAGAGATTACTAGGAAAGTGAAGCAAATTCGATGCGAAATTGGTGAAGTTTCCACGAATCTCGGCTAGATCGTTACGGATCCCGACAAGTGCAAGCTGAGTTGGTGAATCTGAGTTAAGTTGGCATTCAGGCGGAGCAGACGGTGGAGAAGGAGGTGGAGCAAGGAAAGCTGCGACGCCACGGAGTAAGGAAGATAGATCGTCTTTGACACCTTTAGGGGTTGTGGTGGGAGAGGAAGGTTCGGGATCATCGCTGCGAGATTTGAAGAGCCAAGACATTGGATCGAGGAGAGTGAATGTTGTTAAATTTGGGGTTTTCAGGTTTTGGGAAATTTTGAAACGAATACAGATTTTGTTGGGGTTAATGGAAAAAGAAAAACGGTGCGTTTTGGAAGGTACCGCACCGCAAGATTCTGGGATTAAACTACTGATTGAGTTTTTTTTTTCTTTTTTTTTTTCTATTGTTGGGTAAAATGTAAAATATCTACAGAATTTGCACTTGATACCAACAAATATACATTTTCTAAACGGAAATACTCCTATCTTCTATCATGTCTCTTTCATGTTCTCTAGTTCTATATTACATTATACTTTTATCAGTTACCATTTGCGATACTCCTATCTTCTATCATGTCTCTTTCATGCTCTCTAACCCTATATTACATTACACTTTATCACGTTTGGTATGTATGTTGATTTTTGTTATCACAATAACAGTTATTAGCAGACATCATTGATGCATATGTATTTTTTATTTTGTCTTGTCGAATATTACTCGATCTTTGTGTTAGGTATCGAATAGGTTTGCATCCCATTTTTAGTTGCTAACTAGTACCATTATAGTTATCGCAATATCTAAGTAGCGGTTAAAGCCAAATGATTAACATATATTTTAGCATTATATATTGATGCTAACGTTTATATTAAGTTAACTCTCATATTTCACGTTAGCACATGTCTGTGTCTGATGTTTTGCTTTTGATTAATCATGATACTTAAGTAGCTATCAAAGTTAGAATATTAACATATTTACTATTTTCTCATCAATGTTAACATTTTCTATTTGTTAGCTCATCTCAGTCACGTTAACACGATATGTGTTTGATGTTTTTTTCTTATTTTATTGATAACTAAGTTGTTGTTAAAGTTTCTCTGCTAACACTGAAATTAACATTTTCGATAACTATCTAGTGATAGTGGTATAATCGTCATTTCCGACAACAGAGCATGAGAGAGATTTAATTAAAAATAAATGCATACTGATTTATTAATTAAAAACTTATTTATGCATTTCTAGCTAAATCACCCAAATAACTATACTGATTTTAAGTTTGTCATATCGGTTATAGAAGAAAATGAAAACAAAAGGACTATGAATACAGCAACAACAAAAAGGGACAAAATACAACAATATAGACACACACAAAAACTACGGCATATCCTAGAAAAAGAAAGTGATTTTATGGTTGCCACAACTCCAAAAAAGTCTAGCCCTTCCCATCCGAAACCATCCTCAAAACCTTAGAAATAAGCACACCCTTCATGATGACATCCCACCTACCAAGCATTTCATGGACCATGTCGAGCATCCGGATGTTTTGTCATCAATCCGCCAAGAACAAGAAATTGGACGCACAACTTCAACCCTACCTCTGACAAGCATCAAGGAGCATGTTGATTGAAACAAGTATTTTTGTTAGGTTTTAAACAATCATAGTATAGAAAGATGTCAATCCAATCAGGTGTATGTGTTAGGCAATCATGATGTGATCAAGTAAACTTAAGTCAAACCAATTAAAAAAATTGAACTTACAACCTAATGAACATAATTGAAATGCAAAAAAGTACACTAATGACCAACTCGAGGTGTCAGACTTGAGCAAGTAATCGAGCTAAGCAGAGAAAAAGTAAAACCAAAGTACACTCGATCTGAGTTAGGGTGATCGAGCTAAGAAAAAAAAAAACTACAAAGAGCACTCAACCTGAAGGATCGAGTGAAGGTGATCGAGTGAAACTAAACAAATGCAACTAGAGTAAAACAGATCAATCAAAGCAATAACATAGCAATAACAAAGTAAACTAAAAATAAAGCAATTAAGAGAGAAAAGGGATCTCAGGGATAGGGTAATTGGTCAATAAATGTTCCTAATCAAATTGGGTGTATAACATGCTCAACCAATAGGTTATTCCCTTGCCAACAAATTCATAAACAGACCAGTCCACTCTCGTGGTAAATGACCTCAAATCATTCTACTGATTGACCTGATTTTGCCAGTGACACATAGTACAAAAGGCATGAAGATTCAATTTGTTAAAGCCAACAAGCATTCTAGGTATCTAATCTCTTAGGTTAGAGTATACAAGTCTATTTAAAAAGTTGAATGTGGCAATTTCATCATCACTCTCATATGGAAATGGCCTAAATTTATGTTCCAATTGATTAGAAAAGAACAAGCAACAAAAGGGAAATCGAAATTCAATCAATTCTTAAACATCCATATCAACCAAGAACAATTACGAATCTATCATACCCCTAAGAACCCTAATTAAACTACTATGATCCTAAATTTATCACAAAATGTTCAAACCCAGAAAACTCTGAAATCGACATATGTGATAGATCGAATCGAGATGAACATGTTTGTAGAAGAAAATAAATGCAAATTCAAAACATATAAAAAGCTATGATGATTACAAAATCTAAAAATGAAGAACACATAGAGAAAAGTTTAGAGGCAGAGATTAAGTTAAAAAGACGGATCTTTTGCTAATAGTCTGAAAAAGAGTATTTATACATAGTCTAGGAAGCCCTAAAACACACAAAAAGACAAAATAACTAATCAGGAGAAGGAAGGGATATGAGCTCGAGGTGAGGTGGTCGAGTGGCCTAGGTCGAGTGCAGTACAGTCTAAAAGTATGTCCTTGGCTCGACCTCCTTGCTCGAGTCTTCAGGTCGAGTCAATAGGTATTTCTCCAAAGCAGGTTCAGCTCGAGTCCTCAAGTCAAGTCCATACATTGAGTCAGGTACGAGCATCCCAATATGATCTCCAGAGCTCCAAAGGTACCTAATATCAACTCCAATATGCACAATGTATGAAATGCTTATGCGAAAACTCTTTTAAGTACTCTAAGATGATGAATATGATAAAGAATGGTATGAACAATGGATCAAACTGTACTAAAATGATGATAAACAAGTGCTAAAAACATGTAAAGTACACTGACATCAACTTCCCCAAACTTAGTCTTTGCTTGCCCTCAAACAAACAAACAAGACTAAACCTGGGGAAGAGGTTTTGAAAATGGGGACTCATAACCAAAGTAAGATGATAAAGCAAATAACATCAACATCCTAGTTAACAGTTCTAAGATGCATTTCAAGTGATATTTACTTAAAAATCCTAGCCATGCTCATCACAACAAAGTCCAAAGCTCAGCCTCAACCGACACATGCATTCAGGGTAACCTATCCCTTTAATATTCATTAAATTCAAACCGTGAATCAATGTGTGCATTAAAGATGAACTTGTTTGGCTAAGTGGTAGGTTAAGAGATAAAGATTATCTCTTCTTCCTTTGCTTTAAGTTCTTAGCATCAGGGATCTCTTAAGAAAAAGAATTGAGATTTAGAAGAATTCTAAAGGTAAGATAGCCAACCGATGCACACAAGGACAAAATCTCATCTATCCAAAACACACAAGTGACTGTCAAACATATATCTTACATTGAACACTCAAATAGACTCACATCTTTTCTTCTCTTTTTTCATTTTAGCCTAAGGAGAGGATTTTTTTTTATTCCAGAACATCTAGCGGATTAGGTTTCTTTTCTTTCTTAAGGTTATGGCTCTGGCTCAAGCTAACTGTTCGAGCAGATATATATATATATATATATATATAATTCTTTTTACTTTTCTCGGAGCCGTTTCTTTTCTATTTTTCATGCTCCCAAACCTTTACTAGACTTAATAACTTTTCTTCTTTCAACTTCATCTCCTCAGACCTCTTCACTCTTTCTATTTCTTTTCACTCTTTTTTTGTTTTTTTTAATCAAAATGCAAACTCATTCCCAAAATAATATTTCCCTAGCACTAACTAGCTCAGAAGTATTGAACTAGAATCTACATGGGACACTATCCTTGTCGGAACAAACCTAATACTTTCTACCAAGCTCAATCCAAAATAAAGGCCTTCCACTCAGAAAATCATTCAAGGTTTGAAAGGAGGATAGGTTTGGTGATAGTGGAATGATGGTGTTGTGGTTGTGTCATGTGTGTGCTACGTTAGTCAAAGTCAAGTTTTCCTCAAACACAACTACTAAGCTGCAAGTGCACAACTACTAAGATATCGAATCCCACATAGAGAAAAGTTTTTTTGCAAGTCTAGAGGAACAAGTAAGGCTAGAAAAAAGTACAAAAAGGGGTTTGTTGGTATCACGGTTGCAAGTAAATGAAATCAAAGCAATAAAACGAATGTAAAACAATATAAAGCAGGTGTTGGGTGGTCAAGGGGTTGCAGGGGTTCAATGATCAATTAATTCAAGATAAATTCATGTAAATGCATGTCTACTCCTAAGTCTCGGACTATGAAACACGAAATATCGATTAACCTATTACCATAGAGAAAACTGACTGAAATCAATATGTCCTAGCACTCAACTTACGCAGGCAACAATACATATATCAAAGCATTAAAATTAAGTTCAATTATCCATAAAACTCCATAACTACGTGGTATGTTGATAGAAATCTCCTAAGATCTGCACTCTGAAAGTTGATAGGGATAGTCTTTGCAACCAAGAAACCAAGAGGATTCGTGGATCAAAGCATGTGGATCTAAAGGTCACACAGAGGATGCGGAAAGGCCTCTGATATTCCAACTGATTCTTCTTCGGATATGATGCACCAAAGGAGAAACAAGATTTCTTGTGGATATTACACACCAGCAAGAGATGATCTAACTTAAAGAGTTTTGGAATAAAAAGATAGATGAATCTGAGTTCAGGTTTTACAAGATAAAATAAAGGGAAAAACAAAACAAAGTTGAAACAACATGCAAAGAGTCTTGGAAATAACAAAAATATTAAAATCAAATAAAATTTGCTTCTCCTTCCCTTAGCCACAAAATCAACAAAAAATCAACAAATGGGCAATGATGAAGTGAAACAGCTGCCTCATTAAAACTCTTGTCAAGAAAACCCATTGGGACAAAACTTGACGAGGGAAAAAGAGTACAACTGAGACACTTTTCCCATTTGTTGAAATCATTTAGCTTGAATCAAAACCAAAGTGGTTTGACTAGCTTCACCTCCGTCTTGGCTGTCTTGAATCCATATCTGCTTAAGCAATCCTCCCACGGCTTGGTTCAATATCTTAGCTCTTGATCGAGTCATTGGACCAGTTGGTGCAACAAGAGCATTCTCAGCTTCAAGCTCATCCTCGGGTCCAAGCTGCTCCTCTGGTTCAAGTTCTTTCCCATGGTCCAAGCTCCTTATGCCATCTAGGATCACATCATCCTTGTCGGTATAAACCTAACACTTTCTACCAAGCTCAATCCAAAATAAAGGCCTTCCACTTAGAAAATCATTCAAGGTTTGAAAGGAGGATAGGTTTGGTGATAGTGGAATGATGGTGTAACATCCGTGTCCCGAGAACGGGAAGTTAAATTTATTTTTGGATTAAGAAGTTGAGTTTTACAGATTTTTAATTAAATCAAATAAAAATCAAGGCACTGATTTGAAAAGATCAGAAAGTTGTGGGGTCGATTTGGGAAGATAAGGAAGTTGTGGGGTTTAATTAAGAAGATTGGAAAGTTGAGGGATAAGTGAAATTTTGGAGAATAAAACCCTAAGCCTATTTAAACCCTAAAATTTACAGAAACCCTAGTTCTTTCTCTTAATTTTTGTGGCCACCTTCAAGGAGAGAAAGAGGTAGGCTGACTGTTGCTGAAAGAGAGAAAGGAGCTTGAACAAGAAGAAGATGGAGACAGAACTGACAGGGCATGGTGGAAAAGAGGTTCGACCTAGCAGATCGTTTCCAAAGGTAACGAAAATTTATTGAGTTGTAGCTAAGCCTGAGATCTAGATGTAGCAATTTGCGGAGTTGAATTTGAGTTAATATTCTAAAAGTTATTCGCGTTTTTGTGAGGTTCTCTGTTTCACACGCGATTTGGACCAACTTGGATTCAAAGAGAGATCGCGAGTTCATCTATGGTCGGATCATCACAAAACTTTGAGGTTAGCTTCCGACATCTAGGGGTTGAGTTTCAACGGTGAAGATTAGAATTGGACGGTTAGATTTTGATTCGTGACTTAATCTTTGGGGCTGATTGTTTTGTTATTTTCCAGATTTTTTCAATTTAGGAAGAATGTTGTTTCGTTGGCTGAAAGGTGAGAAAGAGGGGTTGTGGTTGTGTTGTTGTGACCTTTAAGAAACCCTAGAAGTTCCAGAAAGTCTAGATCTTGTGAGATTGGTTGGTTGAGCAGTTAGGAGACCGCGTAAAAGCTAAGGTGAGTGCAGTACCGTAGCTTATCGGGGTTTACGGTTATTCCTAATATAATATATTTGTGCTAGGATTTTCTGTGATGTTTTGTTGATTTGTTGATTTATTGAGGGGTTGATTTGATTTTGTGTTGAATTAAATTAATTAATTAATTGCTGTAAATTAAATTGTCAAAAATTGGTGGAATAAATTTATGTTAAAATAAATTGCTGAAATTTTGTTGAAATTAAATATGTGGAGTGATTGCTGAATTAAATTAATTAATTAATCATTGAGAATTAATTAATTGATGAAGTATTATTGTGTTGGTTGCTGAATCTTGTAAGCATATTCATTATGCTAGGAAACTATTTGTTGACCTGTGTGTATACCTGTGAGACGGGTTGATCGCCTCCTTAGTAATTATTAAATACTGGCTGCGTCTATTCGTAATGGCGCAGGTAAAGGAAATGGTAAGGCTTTTAGCTGAGGCTCGTGGAACTGCGGTTACAGACCAAGATGACATACCAGGAGGGTTGTTACTTATTTTATTGATTTATAGTTTGCTGTTCGTCGTGGTTGTTGTTTTTTCCATAAATCGTTAGGTTGTTAGTTGATTCGAATTTAATGGTTTATAATAAATCGTTATTGCTGAGCTGTTAATTGTTTTCATCTGCTGGGAGTTAATAATAATTATGGGATTATTATTAGTATTAAAAAAAAAATGGGTCGGGACGTTTCAGATGGTGCTGTGGTTGTGTCATGTGTGTGCTACGTTTGTCAAAGTCAAGTTTTCCTCAAACACAACTACTAAGCTGCAAGTGCACAGCAAATCAATTTTAGCACTTAAGATATCGAATCCCACAGAGAGAAATGTTTTTTTTGCAAGTGTAGAGGAATAAGTAAGGCTAGAACAAAAATATAAAAAGGGGTTTGTTGGTGTCATGGTTGCAAGTAAATGAAATCAAAGCAACAAAACGAATGTAAAACAATATAAAGCAGGCGTTGGGTGGTCAAGGGGTCACAGGGGTCCAATGATCAATTAATTCAAGATAAATTCATATAAATGCATGTCTACTCTTAAGTCTCGGATTATGAAATACGAAATATCGATTAACCTATTACCATAGAGAAAACCGGCTGAAATCAATATGTCCTGGCACTCAACTTACGCAGGCAACAATACATATATCAAAGCATTAAAATCAAGTTCAATTATTATCCATAAAATTCCATAACTAAGTGGTATGTGCTTGTTATGACGCGATACTCATCCAACCTAGGATCTAGCAAACAAAGAAAATGGATAACGAAACCTAGATGCCTGAAATCAATGGCTAGTTCATGACGCTAGCTACATCCATTAAGAGAAAGATCAGAACAAAAGAACAGAGTAAACGAGGATGCAAAGACAATAAACTTGCCACTTAAACAAAATAGATCATCTCCCCCCTTTGATTAACTCATTAAACCCAACAAGTAAATCACTCAATCATACTTAAAGGAATCATCAAAGCAAGGTTAAAGTAATTCATAGATTGCATAGATAAAAGAATAAGGTTCAAAGATTACAAAGTTTAATAGAAAAGAGATGGTGAACTTTGATTTCTTCCACGAGTAAGAGGGAGTTGGTGCGGGTCCTCGTGTTGCCTCCTAGGGTTTCTGAGGATCTCGTGATGGCTTTGTGGAATTGATGAAGAAGCACCCGAAACCCTAGTGCATAAGGTTAAGTATTTATAGGCTTGAGGTCCAAGAAGTTGGTTTTAGCGTTTTGGAGGCTAAACTCAGCGTTTTGGTAAGTGGGAAGGCAAGTGAGTGGGCTGATGTGGTAAATAGCGTTTGTCAAGTCAAGTTTTCCTCAAACACAACTAATAAGCTACAACTGCACAGCTAAAGGTATCGAATACCATGGAGAGAGAAGTTGTTTTGCAAGTCTAGAGGAATAAGTAAGGCTAGAACCAAAATATGAAAAAGGGGGTGGGGGGGGGGCTTTGTTGTGTCACGATTGCAAGTAAAAAATTAGCAGGTAAAATGAGATGTAAATCAATAGAAAGCAAGCGTTGGGCATTCAAGGGATCTTCAGGGTTGAATGATCAATTAATTCAAGATAAGTTCATGTAAATACATGTCTACTCCTAAGTCTCGGACTATGAAACACGAAAGTTCGATTAACCTATTACATAGAGAAAAACCAGCTGAGATCAATATGTCCTGGTACTGAACTTACGCAAGCAACAACACATATATCAAAGGATTAAAATCAAGTTCAATTATAAACCATAAAACTCCATAACTAAGTGGTATGTGCTTGTTATGACGTGATACTCATCTAACCTAGGATCAAGAAAACTAAGCAAGCAGATAACAAATTATTTGTCTCTTTAGATAAATTATCATGTGTATCTAACCTTGCACCGGTGCACTGAGTGATCTTAAACTTTTTTGTAGGACGTGTATTTAGGAAATAAACCACGGAAGCTACCGTGTGATTCTGCTCTACGATGGGATTCATGTTAACGTCAAGGAAAACAGAGGACAAAGGATTAACGAAGCTCTCAAGAATTTACGAAGCTGATTTGGGTTCCAAATACTTTGCTTATGTTGGCAAGAATAAACTATTTACTTATGGAGCTTTGCCTAACAAGAGTCCAAAGAATCCATACAAATTCATGCCAAGAGTGTTCTGAAGAATCAAGGACTTCATTCAAGATTCAAAATTATTTTAAAGGGCTAAACTTTGATGATAATACGTACAACCTAGTCTTATTAATGATTTCTTTATTACTAACTTGGAAATTTCTTTTTGTCTTGATAGGATAAAAGAAAAAGACCCTAAAACTTACAAGAAATAGATGTTTGAATTGAAAAATAGAAACTCAACTAAGGATTTTCAAGAAATAAAGGGCATGGGAATGTAATCAAAGTTTCTTTCAATGTTCAAAGATGAACCACCAGATGCATTGCTTACGCTCAGATCAAAGTACAAAGTCTACAATCACCAAACAAGTAAGCCTTTAAACCTACCACCAGAATCTTGGTATATTTGTTGTTTTGATGCAGGTGATGGGGAACACAAAGAAGAGATTCAATTAAGACAGCATCAGCCCAGAAGAGTTCCCAATAATCAAGAACAAGCTCTACGCCATGGATGGGCACCAGGCATCAAAATACGAGCCAGAGACAAAGAACATAAACTCGCCAAGGTAGGTATCTCTTTATCTCGATTTTTTTCTCATAATTTAAGGGTTGTGAGTATTAGTATAACATATCCAAAATTTATTGAGAAAAAGTTAGGTGTAATTAAAAGAAAATGTGGAACCAAATTCTTGTTTTAGGACGCAAGTTAAAGAAAAATATGACAATGATAATGCTTTGGTCCAATATGAAAAATGTTTACTTGTTTATAATGACTCCATGAATGTTATAAGACACTTGTTCATTGCCAAAGGTGTTGACTACATTGCAGGTACAAAAGAGAAGCCACCAGACTTAGAAGTTCTCTTGTCCAATTTCTTTGCCAGGACTGGAATTGGAGTTGCTTTGATGCAAAATAAGAAACCCATTGTTTATTTCAGAATGATCTTTGAGATTGAAGAAAAAGCATGGTTACACTTGAGTAAGGAACAAGTTCCAGCTGAAATGAAGTCCAACCGGAAGCCAAGTATCGATGGTCCATTCAACCTAACAAGAAGAATCAGCGACAATGCCAATAAAATTGATCTCCAAGGTAGATACTCCATGATCGTACTTTTTGATGATTCTAACTTAGTATTGTTCATGGCAGGTCAAACAGATTTGAGGACAAATCTTTTTCAACTGAGGGAGGATGATGCAATTCTAGGAGGCTCCAAAGACATAGAACATGGAGTTGGTGATATCAAAGAAGAAGTGATCGAGCATGGAGCAAAGGATGCTTTGGAAAGGATATTTGGATCAATGACTCGGTTCAGGACAAGGCAGTTTCACAAAGAATTTAGAGTTTCACTCACCTAGTGATATGCTCAAATTTATCCTTAGAGCTACTCTCTCAAATTAAGAGATCACTGTATTACTTAGGGATCGAATCAACAAGGACTATGGGCTTCACACAATAGATATAACAATTTTGAATTAAGGTAAACAACAAAAGAATTAAAAGTAAAAACAATACAAAGTAAATAGCTAATAAGATGGGGTGTAAATTCAATTTAGGATGTATGTATGACCGGTTCTTAAACTCATAACACAATGATATGATCATTCAACTCTCGCTGCAATGATAACTATACTAAAATCACAGAATTCCAAATCTCTTTGTAAACTCTAATGATAAAGGATGCATTAATATCAGGTATGATATGTTCACAAAATCTCTAAACCAAATCTCTTTGCAAGTAGGCTATTTTGTTCATCTAAGATTAGTTCAAGATATCAATAACACTCTCATGTATATTAATTATCCTAAGATGCTAAATTCTAGGTGATCAATTCAGATCTAGTATAGATTCAAATCTAGATGAAAAACAATTATGATAATCCTAATATGTTTATGCCTAATTCATCATAAACCCTTGAAAACCTTAGATCTAACAAGTAGATTCCTCAGACATAATCAATGAAACACAAATCATTATCTGAATAAACTGCATAGAATAAATAAAGAGTATAAAAAAAGTTCAGAATCTTCTCTCTAAAAGGTGGGTTCTGATTCTTCTCTCCCAAAAAGTTGATAAAAAACAAAACCTTTGTCTTTCTGACTTCTAAAAACCTAGATATATCTAGAATACGAAAAAGACTTGTATTGTAAATAGTTAAAACTCCTGGGACAGCTTTGTAATTCTTCAAACTTGATAAAATCTCATATCGCTTCGACAGTCATGACCCGTGTCGATCGACACAAATGGTGTGTGTCGATCAACGTGAACATCCTGATTCGTCTCCAAGTTGATTTGCTCAGCTACAAGCCAAGCTCCAAAATGCATCAACAAGGTTCTGCTCGTGTTTGTACCTAATAAAACTCAAAGAATACCAAAAAGACTCTAAAAACCATACTTATATCATGGCTAAAAACCATATAAACCATGATATATCACCTAGTGAAGACTCAAGAGGATCACTCGAACATTTAGAGTATGTATCAAGTCTGCATTGGTCATGCTACACGTTCAAGAAGGCTAGTGCATGACAATATGATTCACTCACACTCTTTTTCCCTTATCTCGGTTTCATCCTATGTGGTTTTCTGAGTAAGGTTTTATAATGAGGCATGTGACTCATATGCTCACGTTTGCCATTTCCTAGTCCGATCCAACTCAGGCCCATTTAGAAGATATTTTGGGCGCCACTATCTCTTATCCTTTTTATTTTGTATTTCGAATTCAAACTTGTGTTTATTTTGTGTGCTTTCTGGAGTTGTTAATTCCTGAGGCATGTCTTGGAATTAACTCCTTCCCTCTTAACTCTCTTCTCTACTCTATCTCGCATCTCTTCTCTTTATAAGGAGGCTGAGACTTCTCTGTATTCTTCATCTATCTTATTGAAAATCGGAGAGACTCGTCCAAAGCTTTGTCAATTTTCCATAGTAAGATTCAACAGGTGTGCCTCGCTGATGACAATTAGCAAGCTCAGCCTTAAGAGGCTGCACCCTCTGGCCGTTTTTAACAAAAAAAACGTTTTTGGATATGAGTCCATAGCTCATGTGCAATCTCATGGTGAGACAATGAACTACTCAGATCAGGAGTGATGGTTAGTTTAGTCCATGACACCACCATAGCATTGTTTGCCCACCAACTTTTAAGGTCTTCAGAACCATCCCCAGGTCGAATAATAGTACCATCTGCAAAACCAAACTTCTTCCTTGCCCTTAAAGAAAGTCGAAGACTGAAAGCTCATTCATAATAATTAGGACCTCAAAGTTGTGGTTGGGAGATAATAGAACCAGGGTTATCTCCTGAAGATAAGTCATAGGGATCAATCCTTTGACGTGTAATCTCAGATCATGCCGTTGGTTTCGATGTGACGGATGAACAATCAAGTCCACGATTCTCAGAGTCATCACCCATCGAAGAAAATAGAGAAATATCACACAGAGAAAAGCGAGATACTTAAGCTCAAAGAGAAAAGATAGAAACGCAAGAGATAGATCAAAGAGTATAGGTTCATAAATCGAACAAAGAAGCTTAAAAAATAGGTTTACCTCTGTTACCATATCAAGAAACCTAGTTTAGTATAAAGGTTTTCTTATTTTATAAGTTGTGAAGCCTTATATACATAATCAATTAAACCTAATTACAAGATATAAATTACCAAACTATACATAGGTAATTTACATTTACATTTCAATCCCTAACTCTCCCAATATGCTGCATGGGGTTAAATCTAGTAGATATTAATGTAATAAAGGAGATGAACCAATTCCAAAGTTTAATGGAAATCAAATCATTGGTATCACATATTTAATTATACACAGTATTTAACATGTATCAGAACCTAATAGTTTTACTGACATGTGTCATGATCTAGGAAATTATAATCCGGATACATGTTGAATATCTACACGTTCAAGTTTTTCTAATAAGATAGACAAAAGTAATCTCTTAGATCAAAATCATTGTGGTACATCAAACTATATTGCAAAAATTGGAATGAAACTTTGGGATTTGGGCTCTACAACAAATCCGCTACACTCATCGTATACGTAATATGATAATACACATCCATATTGGCCGCAAAAACTGGAGATCTTGTATCATCTGGATCAATAGACAAAATCATATTGCAGTAGTCAGCAGCATCACGTGCGATACTAAGTTCATTATCAGTTTCATCAACGTCACCTTTTTCCATTGACCACTTTGCCTTCTTTAACCCTTCCACTACAGAATCCTTATAGTTCTCCGCACAACTCTTGAAACAAGGCTTCTTTGGATAACCAATGAGAATCGTTGTGTGCTCTGCCTTCTCCATAGCTAGAGTAAGGGCAGCCTTAGCCAACTCTAATACAGTCGATGCAGAGGATGTGCGATGATCTAAGGTTAGGGATTCGATACATACTTCTTCTAAGGACGAGAAAGATGCGGTGCCTTTACAAGCCTTTGATATTAGCCAGGTCGGAGATGGGCATGTTTTAGATTTTGTAGATAAATGGCTAGCAATGTTGGATTTTGCGTTGGTAGATGGCCACCACAAGAGGAGAAGAAACGTTACAATAAGAATTAATTTATATGCATAAGAAGAGTAAAAGCAAGTCATTGTATGTTCAAGAAAGCTTTTAGTTGTTGTAAATTTAATAGAAATAATATGTTGAAGTTTGTCATATATTAACTTTTTTTTTTTAATGGTTTAGGTTGTCTACTATTCGTTTCCACAAATTTTAAGCGTGGAATGTTATTTATAGATTTAGATTGAATAATGAATATTAAAAATGGTGAATGATAACAATAGGAGAGTGTTACAAAAAAGCTGCAATGTTATCCTATTGTTTTTTAGTCAATGATTCAATGTCTAAATTTGAAATTATTGGTATTTTGTCTCTTTACTAATGACCAAACGTTTAGTGATAATTATTTAGAATGACCAAAAATGAGTTTCTACTTCTCATATAGACAACCAGAAAATGAGTTTTCTTTTTTAAAGTTGATCCACCATTTTGACTTATATTATTATGTGTGAAAATTATAAAAATAATTTAAGAAATGTGATACATGAGTTGTTTTGAAGAAAATAAATAAGTTTTTTGATAAAGTAATATATTTTTTTGTCATCAAGAAGAAAAGGTTGATTGGATGTATAGAGTCGAATAAAAGTTTATATATTCAAATGTATATGTAAATTACAATGGAAACTGTGTTGTAAGGTTAGGTTTTTCCAAAAACATGAATAAAATCATATATGTGGTAAGTGTTGAAAGAAAAAGATTATTGTTGAGAACACATGATAAATATGTGGTTTTCCATCACACTGACACATGCTCAAGACACATGTCTTTGTTTGAACTATCCTCATCATACAACACTTGTCTTCTCCTCCTTGTCTCATTTCTACTAATATATATGTGATCAAGTTGTAAGTGTAAAACACAAGTAGTAAGAAGAATAAATTTATTCTCTATCTCTTCCTCGCATCCATCTCTCTTCCTTTTATCAATTTCTTTATTTAATATAGTTACATATATATACACACATATAGATAATATATACATATATATACACATATATATGTATATATACTCATATATATAAACACTAAAATTAGAGTTTACAACACGTTATCAGCACGAATAAGCTCTCGATCAGACGATGTCTATACCACTTGAGTCCTAACGAAGTACGATACACATTTTATTGTTTTAATTCATATATTTATGTTATAGAAAATAACATTTATAGACATCGTTAGTCTATGCCTTATCCGGATTAATCGTAATGTATGATAGGCTCTGCCTCCATTACGATAAAAGTAAAAAACTATGTCTTTTACTGGATTGATCGTAATCTATGGTAGGTTCGGCCTCCCTTACTATAAAATAAAAGGCTATCTATTATTTCCAAATTGATCGTTATATATGGTAGGCTTTGTCTCCTCCTCGATCAAAAAGAAATTATGTCTCTGTAAATATATGAAAGTCAAGCTTTAGGAATTCTTATAGAGAAGGCTATGCTCCTGAATTCTTATAGAGAAAAGCTATGACTCTGATTTTATATGTTATATCAAGTTTATGCATTGAAATGTCTTTAAAATAAAAAATATTTTCTCATATTGAGAATTTATAAGTACATTTCAAAATATTGTTAGACAATGCAAAAGTAATTGAAAAGTCTAGATGAGCTAGTCTCTCAACTTCGGCATGTATTTCATAATCGATGATGCCTTATGTTCTCCAAAGGTCTCGAAAAAACTTGTTAAAGTTGCAAAGACATTTTGTCTTATTGATAATCATAAAGAGACAATAAATAAAGAATGACATTGTTGATCTTTGGATCACATTGGAGAGAAAACATATATTAGGAAGAATTACCCATGGCTAAGTGTTTAACTAAAATGATCAAATTAAATAAAGGTGGTATTGAATGGTTGATTACAATGGAGAAAGGCATGTATATGATTATATCATTAAAAAAAATATATAAAGAGGGCTAAAATAGCAGTAAACATGAAGTTTACTAATTGCTTAAAGCATTGTATAACCGGTTGTGCCATCCCAGTCAAAAATGATATCAAAATATTATTGAAAGTTATGTTGTAAAACATAAGTCATTTCAAGTATTGTACTTTCCCGTTTGCATCGTAGAAGGTAAAATTTTATTTTGTTAAATTTATTTTAATTCATTTTAATTTATATATTATTTATGGAGTGGAAGGTTATGCTTCCTCCTTAATTATAATGTAAGCTATGCCTAATGAATCTATGGCTATAGGCCAAATCATCATTTTTGATTGAAAAAGCTCAACCTCCAAATTATACTTGTTAATACAACTGATCTAAAAAATAAGAATCGGTCAAAGATGAATGGATAAAAAGAATCATTATCTTCAAAAAGAGTATTAAAGAGTCTCGCAGGATTTGATGCATAATACTTTACTCAAAATGAGGGATTAATTAGATATGTTATTGATCCTAGTGAGATGAATGTACGAGATGAATATACTAAAATAGTCATTATCTCGAGGGGGAGAATTAAAAAATCTCACATCGACACAGTAAGTTGATAATTTTAGTGAGTATACATCTCAAAGTCTGAATTACTTTGGTGAGTTTACATCCCAAAATTTATTGTTTATTGTATGACGATTGAAATAAAGTGGAACAGCCATAAGATGATGTCCACACTGAAATGAGCTTTAACGCATCGTTCATAAAGTAAATCTAAAAGAAAAATGATTTATGATGAAATACAATCTCCATGAGTTGGCATGGAACTTGCAGTTTTGCATGTCATCATTATTTTACTCATAAAGCAAATCTTTCTCCCATGTATTTAGTCATGGTTAGAGATTAACGTTTTCTCTTTGGAACTTAATGGATGTGCGATATATATTATGAATGCTCCATCACATCGCATAAAAATAATATCCAAAGAAGATGAAGATACATGTTGTTGGATGTGAATATCCACTTTAATAATGAGCCAACTTATAGAGATGTAATTAATGAAAGATTCGCATATCATCATTTTGATGATAAACTCTCATTGTTATAGAGAGTTGAATATTTTTGAATCTTTGAACAAATAAATTGTGAACTGAAAGTTCAAAAGTTCAAAAGATTAATACTTATATATATTGCAAATCAAACAGCTGATGAATGAGATTTCAAGAAATGAATTATCATTATTGATCCTCGAATGAATAAATATGAACATGTAGTTCAGAGTATAATTCATTCTCATATTCCTGCTGAGATGCTCCATATATGTCCATAAAGGACTAAGTCTATTGGCGATAGACTATTTTGGTTCTATAAACAAAGAAAATCCTCAAAAAGTAAAAGGAGCAAAGAATATTGATAAGAGAATTAGACTCCTGAAGAGTAGAAAGTGACCGTTGACATATGGTTAATATATAATCAGGTACATGAATGAAATTATTGATAATAATCAATGACATTGATAAAAATTAATGACAAAGAGATCTCGATTAACAATGTTATTACGGGATATATAGAACCAAAGACAAAAATGATTGTCGACAATATAAATTATATAGCGTACGTGATATGATTAATGAGGATCATGAATCTCCGCTACTATGATAAGCGTTGAGACTCCGCTATGAGATAAGCGTTGAGAAAATGTTGCCCAATAAATAAAAGAGGCAGCTAATCTATATTAAACTCATATAGAAATGAGAAATTTTGGAGCAATAGTGAAAGCATCAAAAGAGTATTGCCATATATAAAACAAAATGGTATGTCGTGCCAGTTTTGGTAAAATACCCGATAAATATATTTGATGCTATATGATAGACTTGAATTGTACCTCAAGAGAAATGCTTATAGAGCTTAATCCTTGAAAGATATATGATATCATAGTTATGTTCTCGGGAACTCATAAATATGATGATTTTGAACATCAATGAAACTCTTAAAGAGTTATATTTGAATAAAAGACCATGGAAAGACAAAAGTATCTCGAGATATTTCAATTAAACATCTATCGAAATAGATGTTATGCTAGTAACTTCTAAAGGAAGTCGAATATATATATATATATATAAGGTCATAAAAGATCATACTAAAATGCTGACAGGCATTTATATATCTTGTAAATTATGCATGTATTTGCTAATAATCTACTTGCAGGATATAACTCATCCCCTACGAATATATATTGAGATGAGTTAAAACGTGTATTTTGTTATCTGTATGATTGACTTGGACTAATTTTATTTTAGAATCAATAGTTTGGTCTAGTTGGTTTTGCAGATGGAGGATTTATATCAAATCCATGAAAAGATATATAGCAAAACAACAACCTCGTGGTGTTTCCAGTAGTAGATTTTGGTTGTCGCTTGTTCAAGGCAAAATTAGTGTGGATCATGAGCCATGTCAAGAATCCTGACATATACAAGAAGCAAGCAGAATACTCACCATTGAAGTCAACAACATTGTTTAAAGACATTTTTGCATGTGTCACCCAAATTCAAAGGAAGCTATATCAGGAGACACACAATAACACTTATTTTCTAAGATTCTTCTCTTACAATCAAGAATTCAAGAACTCAATAACTCAAGAAGAATCAGAAAGTTGAGATCGAAATGCATTTTATGATGATGAAGCTTCTGGGGACGACATATGATGATGTGCATGGCTGCACTTTTTTTCCCTTATCATTGGTTTTATCCCACTGAGTTTTTCCATGAAAATGTTTTTAACGAGGCAGCAAATCACACACAATAGATAGACATTCAAGAAGAATGTTCATGATGAAGGTCTATCACTTTCTCAAAAACTCTATCATACATCAGTGAGATAAAGAGAAACAAAAAGATGAACAAGAATATAGATCATCTACAAAATCTCTAAAAAGAAGAATACATCCATATTTTCCAGGGGAAGATTGCACTCACAGCACTCTTTTTCCCTTGTTGTGGTTTTTATCCCATTGTTTTTTTTATTATAAGATTTTTAATGAGATAATACGTAATATGTTACTAGTGATAGATAATAAAAGGGGAGAGTTGAGAACACATGATAAATGTGTGATTTTCGATCACATTGACACATGCCAAAGACACATGTCTTTCTCTCTAACACAAGAGACACATGTCTTTGTTTAAACTATCATCATCATACAACACGTGTCTTCTCCTCTTGTCTCATTTCTACTATATATATGTGATCAAGTTGTAAGTGTAAAACACAAGTAATAAGAAGAAGAAATTTATTTTCTATCTCTTCCTCACGTCCATTTCTCTTCCTTTTGTCAATTTCTTTATTTCATATAGTTACATATATATACATATATACAATATATACATATATATACACATATGTGTATATATAAACACGAAAATTAGAGTTTGCAACAATTATATATATGTGTGTATGTTTTTATGTCTCTCACGTACATTATCTCTCGTGTGTCGTTGTTTCATTTGTTATCTATTAATCATAAGTAGTTAATGTTTTATATTTTTTGTTAAAATGTGAAGATCAAATAAAAATTTGAAAAATAATATTGTTGGGATCGAAGTATATTCGGAAAATGTTGTCACCCTTGCATTCAGAGTTAGAAGCACTATTGTGGGTTTTAGAATCTATTTTATCAGCAAGCCTACAGTGTACTATTTTTCAAACAGATTGTGCAGAACTTATTTCATTGGTGTAATCTCCAGATGAGTGGCCATGTTTCTCCAATCAGCTGAATATTTTTGCTCGCATTTGATTTTTCCTCCCTGATTAAATCAGTTGAAAAATATAAGACTAAAGTGTTGGACATTTAGGGATTATCTCAAGGTTTTCATGGTTCTCAACAAATCAAGTGAAAAATCAATATGCAATATGTTTTCGTCATAGATTCTCAACTACGAACACGGATAAACAAACAAGCTATAGTTCATAGAATGAATGTCTAAAGTCTCAACACCCCATGTAACGCATGTGTTCCAGAAAAGAGGAATTTTGGGAAATATGGAGCTGAGATTCTGCGGATTTTTAGCAATTGTTAAATTATTTCTTAGGCAAAAATCCAAATAAAATAATTATCGGTAAAAATAATTATTTTTGGTTAAATCTAATTGGTTTTTATTTGAGGGAATGGTGTGGAAAATAAAATAAAATCAAAGAGTTGATTTGATAAGATCAGAAAGTTATGGGGTTGATTTGATAAGATCAAAAAGTTGTGGGGCTGAATTGAGAAGATTGGAAAGGTGAGGAACTTAAGTTAAGTTTTTGGAAAAAAAAAACCCTACTTTGTTTATAAGTCTCGTCGCCTAGCTCTGTTGTTCCTCTCATCCTTGTCGCCGCCATTGTAGAAACAAAAGAGAGGAGCTGATTTTTGGTCTTTGGAGTGAGAGAAGATAGAAGATGAGGCTGCCAAGTGTTTTTTCGAAGGAGAAGATAAAACTAAGTGTAAGACCGCAAAAAATCCGGTTATAAAAACTGCGAATAAAAAATAGAATTACGGAAAAAAACAAGATGAAAACGATTTTAGAAACAACCAAGTAGAGTGGTGGCGAGATATGATCTCTTTCCCTAATTCTTAAAATCATCCGTAGTGTGATGGTTTAAAATGATCCAGAATCCCAGAATACAACCACTTAGGAGATCGTATTCTCGACACTAGAATGACAGAATATGTGAATAAAATAACTACGCTATACTCTGGAGACACTTAAAATTTTGAAAAAGAGAAAGTGGAGGAGAGAGTGCTGGATTTTTTATTTGTTGTTGTAAAATGACTTCACAAAAGCTGAATCGAAAAGAAAGAGACAATGACTTGTATTTACAGTAAAAGTCTCGGGAATGACTTTGCACAAAATATGCTAGTGCATTAATGTCAATATTTGAATGTTACCATACATTAATATTTGACTAATAATTGATAGTTTGGTACAGTTATTGGAGATAATAGACACCAAATTCATTCTGATTTACATTAGTAATAGACACCAAATCTGCACAAATAATTGATTTAATAATGTCAAAATATTTGATTAAATTTAAATAATACTAAATGTATGGATTTTGTCCAAATAATTTATATAAAATTCAGCCCAAATAAAATAGGTTATTGGGTGTGTGGTCCATTATCTCTCATGCATATTTTTGTGGGATAAAGGCATATGAATGTCATTTGGTCAACCCATGTTGACTTTAAATCTTTCAAGCTACCCACTTTGAATCATTATTTTTATTCAATTTTAATCCAATTTTGACAAATGAGTACACTATGTTATAGTGTTTATTTCAAGAAATCCAACTCATTTATTTTTTGATCAATTCGACAACTGTATGTCATCAAAAACATTTCCGGAAAAATGATTGGTTCCATTTGTCTAAAAATGGGTTCCAACAATTTCTCACACGAATAGAAATTACTTAAACATATGAAGATTTTATTAACTCGACAAACTGGACAGATCGACGGACTAGACAGACTTGACAAACTCGACTTAGGACTTTTCGAGAGTATAATAAAAAATTTAATGTGTCTGAGATAGTGGCATATTTCCGCCTTGAACCACTCATTATTAATATATATCGGGTTTATTTAGCCAGGAGGTGAACATGATGTCTTAAACCACCCGAATTTTTATGTAAACCAAGACAATAGCTATAACCCAGCTCATTTTCTCATAGAACTTTGTTTTCTATTGTGTTCATTTTGGCCTTGAACGTGCCTGGCTATTCGTGAGTGAACTTAGAGGATGCAGCCTGCACTTCATTCCCCAAGAAACGGTCTCATTTCACACTAACTAGGTGATCGCCACAAGTCTTTGTTTAAAGAAGTATCCTGTAATACCCCACATACAAAGCTATGGACTCAAGTCATTAAAAGCTAACGCTTATCCTTGTTTATATACAGGAAGCATTGTTTATCATGTTAGGAACTAAGTAATGACTTAAAGTGTATCAGTGGTTTTATTAGATTTTGTTTAATTTAGTTTTCCCTTTTAACCTACATCTTGGGATCTCCAGTCAGGAAGGTGGGGTTTTCATCGAACATCATCTTAAGTTATAGGCAATAAACCCATTCCCTTTGATAATTTTCAAACTTGATTGATATATCATGGTTTTTATGATTTTTAGTCATGATCTAAGTATTTTTTTTTTCGAGTCTTTTTGATATTCTTTGAGTCTTATTAGGTAAAGTATGAGATGGACCATGTTGATGCACTTTGGAGCTTTTGGAGCCTTGTAGCTGAGCAAATCAACTTGGAGACAATTGAAGGTGTTGGTGTCGATCGACACACCTCACTGACATCGATCGACACGGGTCACGACCACCGAAGCCTTCCGAGTTTTATCAAGTTTGAAGAATTACAAAGTTACCCCAAGAGTTTTAATTATTTGCAGTACAAGTCCTTTCGTATTTTAGATATATCTAGGTTTTTAGAAGTCATAAAGACAGATTTTTGTTTTATCAAGTTCTTTGAGAGAGATTTTGGAGCTAGAGAACTTTGGAGAGAAGAATCGGAACTCACCTTGTAGAGAAAAGATTCTTAACTCTTTTATACTCTTGATATAATTTATGCAGTTTATTCAAACTATGATTTGTGTTTCATTGATTATGTCTGAGTAACCCACTTGATTTAGGATTTTCATAGGGTTTATGATGAATTGTTGAATTGCGCATTAACATACTAGAATTATCATAATTGTTCTTCATCTAGATTTGAATCTACAGTAAATCTGGATTGAGTACCTAGAATCTAGAACCTTAGGATATTTAATATACATGAGAGTGTTATTGAAATCTTAAACTATTCTTAAATGAGCAAAATGGCCTACTCGCAAAGAGATTTGGTTTAGAGATTTTGTGAACATATCATACCTGACATTAATGCATCTTTTATCATTTAGGTTTACAAATATATTTGGAATTTTGTGATATAAGTATAGTTATCATTGCAGCGAGAGTTGAATGATCATATCATTGCGGTGAGTTTAAGAACCAGTCATACATGCATCCTAAATTGAACATGCCTAGTTCACAATTCTGAATTACCTGAATTGAATTCCCTAGGTCTAGTGATTTCTCATATTGAACTTACACCTCATCGGCTTTTGTTTATTTATTATTGCGTTGTTTTACTTTTAATTCTTTTGTTGTTTAGCTTTATTTGAAACTGATACATCTATTGTGCAGAGTCCTTGTGGATTCGATTCCTAAATACTATAGTGATCTCTTAATTTGAGAGAGTAGCTCTAAGGGTAAATTTGAGCATATCAAATTTTGGCGTCGTTGCCGCGGACTCTAATTCATCATTAGATTTCAGCTAAGAATTTAGTCTAAACTTTTCTTTTCTTTTGTTATTTACGCTTCTTTCTTTTGATTTCTCTTGTGTGTTTCAGGTGCATAATAAGTATGGCACAAAGAGCAAAAAAGATCAACCACTACTTGCAACTCAAGAGATCAGAAAGTTAGAGTGAGCTAATCAGAAAGCACAAAGGACATCGGAGATGGTTAACCCTATTGTGCTAGTGAGGAATGATGCTGGGGTCTATCATGAATTAGAGGGCAATCTATGCAACGAGCAGGGTCAAAAGCTTGATGTTGAGGGAAACCTTATAATCGAGATCATCGAGCACGTCGACCGACACGCTGCTGGTGATGTCGATCGATATGCTCAGGATAATGCTGGTCTATAGGGCAACAATGGAAATGAAGCTAAGGAGATAACACTCACTGAATACAACAGGCCTAATCAGTTCTACACTAATAGGTATGCCATCCGACCTCCTACTTTTCAGAGGAATGATTTCGAGTTCCCAGTACTTTACTCTTGTGGGGCAGCATCCTTTCCATGTTCTCTGCCATGAATATCAACTAGACCACATTGAGAAGTTTGATGATTTGGCTTCTAGCATTAAACCCAATGAAGTGCCAGAGGAGTACATGTTCTGTAAGCTCTTCCCATACTCACTTGCTGGGGAAGCAACTCACTAGTTGAAGCAATTGAAGCCAGGATCTTTGACGACTTGGAAGGATACCAAAACTCCTTTTCTGGATAACTTCTATAATGATGCTAAGTCAGAAGATTTGAGAAACATAATTGCTCAGTTTACTCAAGGGCCTACCGAGACTTGTAAGGCTGCATGGTTGATGTTTAAGGTATATAAGAAAGATTGTCCACATCATGGTTTTAATGAAGTCCAGCTTTTGAATGCTGCTATCAATGGGAATTAGAAAACCAAGAGCTGCGAGTGAGTTAATTGAGAATTTGGCATCTAATAATAGTACTAAGAATGCAGACTTTGAGAGGAAGAAGCAAGCAGCTGGTTTGGACAATGGTCAGATTGATGAAGTGAAAGTCAAGCTAGATACGGTACACAACCTTCTAGTGAATAAAAAATCAGTTCACTTTGCTCAAAAAGTTAAAAATTTCAAACCAGATGAAGACTATGTTGAAGAGGATGTGAACTATGTGAATAGTTCCAGTTTAATGGCCAGCAGTTTGGTAACTCTCAAGGTAATTTCAACAATTACAGTGGGAATGCTCAGAGGAACAATATGAAAGTAATCAAAACACCTCTGGATTTGCTCCTAAGACCGATACTCAGAATACTCAGCGGAACAACAGTAGGTTTACGAGGAACTATGGGAGATCTTACTATCAGACTCTACCTCCAAAGACTCCAGAAAGACAGCAGAAGATTACTATTGATTTCAATGGTAAGATTGATGCTCTGTACACAGACTTGAATGGAAAGTTTGAAGCCTTGAAACCCATGTCAAGAAGCTGGATACTTGGGTTGCTCAGACTGCTGGAGCTATGAAACGACCAGGTGGAACTTTACCTAGTAGAACTGACATTAATCCTAAGTATTAGTGCAGTGATATTATGTCTTGGAGTGATATGCTGAAAAGAGACACCATTGGAGATGATCTGATGAGCATTAGAGCAACAGAAAAAGTCAAAACTCTCATTGCGGAACTCGCGTTGATCGACATGAGCCATGCGTGTTGCCCGACACCAACAGAAATTTCCCAGAACTTGCCGAGGAACGTAAACAGTGATGAACCAAAATCGATCAAGCTCGACACAAAGGAGTCGACCCAGTCAGTAAGGATCGATCGGCACACCCTTGGTGTCGGTCGACATGCTCAGAAGATGAAGCCTATCTACCTACGGAAGCTACCTAAGATGGAAGATCCCTGTAAATTTGTTGTGCCATGTTCTATTGTTGGAGTTGGACTCAGAGACTCTCTTTGTGATTCAGGGTTAAGTGTTAACCTCATGTCGAAGGATATTGCAATGAGATTTGGAATTTGCAATATAAGGACCTCTCTGGTAGGAATAACATTTGATGATGCTTCAGTGAAGACTTCGGCGGGATACAGCAAGGATATGCAAGTCTAGATTGGAGACTGTCTATTTCCATGTGATTTTAATGTTGTGGAGATGGAAAATGGCTCATATATGCCCTTGATCCTAGGAAGACTTTCCTAACTACCGGAGCAGTTGTTGATTTGCCGAATAAAAGGGTTGCTGTGAATCATGTCGAGTGCACTGTCTTCTACGATGCTATTCCAGAAGGCTCCAGTATGATAAGTCCAAGGGTTGCTACAAGAGAGCTTAAGAAGGTT
This sequence comes from Cardamine occulta, assembly GCA_028015245.1. Classification (NCBI taxonomy): domain Eukaryota; kingdom Viridiplantae; phylum Streptophyta; class Magnoliopsida; order Brassicales; family Brassicaceae; genus Cardamine; species Cardamine occulta. Next base: position 7,103,217 of record CM051371.1, read on the forward strand.
TGTGAAAACCGCAAAGTCAATAAGCTTAACACCAAGAACAACAATCTCCTTGCAAGGAAACCTAAGGCAATTGGCAGAAGAAATAAACCACAGAGAAAAAGAGTGGATACAGATCCTCAAGTGACCTTGATTCTGGTGAGACACACAGGTGATACCATTGAGTACAAGCTGCAGTAAGAAAGCACATCGAGGCCTTTCTCTAAGGTTCAAGCTATCATAACTCATGAGTTCAAAGCAAAGGGACAAGTGGTAATAGATGAGATGATGAGCAGGGTTCTGAAACCAAAGATGCTTAACCATAGTGATGATGAACGGTCGCCACATTCGGACCTTTCTAAAGACCCTCCACAAGTCTAGAACATGACAAAGTCAAGCTAATAAGTGAAAATAAACGCTTGGTGGGAGACAATCTACCGGTAACTCTGTACATACGTTTTTCTAAGTCTGGTTTCTTTTAATTTGCACTTTAGTGTCTCGTTTCAGGGTCTTTGTCAATTCACTTCTTTCATCATCATTCGTGCCAGTCAACAACACGTACCTAAAAAACTGTTCATCCGTGTTGGTGTCGATCGACATCTCATGTTTGTGTCGGTCGACACCATCCCCAGGTACGTATATATACTCCTTTCCCTTCTTTTTCTATTTTTCTTCTTCTTCTTCACCTCGTCGAATCTCTCTCTCTCTCTCTCTCTCTCTCTCGATCCCTAGTCCCAAAATTTTGAAAAACCTTATTTCTTAACCAAATTGAGTGATTCAAGTGTCTAGAATCAATATATTTTCACCCTCATTCTATATCTACTACTCATTCATTCGGAATTCAAGGTATGTTCTTTACAAACTCTCTCTAAATTTTTGGAAATCAAAGTTTGAAATTCTAACTTTATAATCCGTTTTGCTCTTTATGCTTGCTAATCTTTGCTTGGTTAGGATGATTCTAGAGGATTATAGTATGGGATTGTGCTATTTAAATTTGAATTGATGAAAATTTCATGAAATTTTGTTGATGAAAAATTGATTATTTTAAGGTTGAATCCAAAACATTTAGGTGTTTTAAGTGAATGACTGATGTTGGTAGCACGATTTTAGATATTCGATTTTTGGCATATACGGATTGAATTGTTCGCGAATTGATTCGAGGTGACGAAGATTTTCGGCATGAACTAATACTTCGTTATTTCTTTTGTCTCTTGGTGCTCTTGCAGATGTCTTCAAGGAACAAGCGCACTTGTAAACAAGATGTTGATGTCTCAGATTTTAAGCCAGCTCGATGATCTGGTCACCGAGCCTAGGGCCAAATTTTCGTCCAATGCACACATCCGTTTCCCATGGTCCAAGCTCGAGAGTGCAAAGATCAGGATGAGACATCATTCGGAGAGCAATCCGAAGACAGAGACGAGCCGCCTTGAGTGTTTTCTTAGACCGATTTCTAAGGATTGTGATGAGTATGACACGTTGTTCTATAATGCGAGGCAGAATGTTGAGATGTGACCTACACGGTTCGAGGATGCCGGCACCATGACGACCCTCGGGATTGATGAACCAAATTTTTGGGTGGATCGATCTTAGCCCTATGGCTTACACTCATTATGCGCTTTATCCGGACATGGCGAGGCAGTTCTTGGCTATTTTTCGAGTCTACTATCACAATGAGAACGCCAAGGTAGCACAGGAATTACTTTAATGTGCAAGAGAGTGCGATACCGGATCACCATTCCAGACTTGTGCGACTTGTATCCATTTAGGAGGGACACTACTCAGGTTACATTGGACACCGAGTGGGCTGACATCAAGTAAGTTTAGGGAGTCTAAAAAAGAGATGGAGGAAGCCAGATGCAAAGTAATGATGGATAAAGTGATAATTGAGCTACCTGTAGAGTATGTAGTCAAGCTTTCACCTCCACTGAAAAGGTATGTTAAGAGAATGGTTATTAATAGTGTGATTCCTGAGGAAGGAGATTTGCTTACCAAGGAAATTAGTGCAATTTTCTTGAACAAGACCCCATAGACGAGGAATGGAAAAAAGAAGAAATTGATTGTCTCTAAATAAGTTAGTACAATGATTAAGAGTACGATTATTAAAATATGAGGAAGAACCTAAGGATCCTCTCATTCTAGGAAGATCTTTCTTGGCTACAGCAGGTGCCATGATTGATGTAAGGGGAGGAAGGATACTCTTGAATTTGGGTGATATAATCATGGACTTTGACATGGACAAGCTGAGAAAGACACCAACCATTGATGGTTAAACGTTCTCTGTAGAAACCTCCACAGACATTACTGTTGGGTATGTCAGGGAGTCGGATCCTACTGAGCAAGTGAATAAGCAAGCTTCTGAGCTTGAGAATTGCAGCGGTGATTATCTTCTCCGGACTAGGCTCCAAGATGATTCTACTCAATGACAAGTTGCTGGGAGAAGAAGTTTTTGTGATGGAGACGGGGATTGCAAAGCTAAATTACAGAAAAAGTGCTAATATCCGAGCTGCAGAAGTTAGTGTCGATCAACACCAACAATCGGTGTCGATCAACACTAGGCTCGAATAGACAGATCAATGTCGGTCGACACACCCACTGTTAGCTATATCAGAGAAATCTACAGATCAACAACTAGATTCATCAACCTAACAATAGCATTAAAATCATAGAAATAGAGCTAATTCATAAACCCTAATCTATACCAATATCCTAATTAATCATTGAAATCCCTTTGAATAGATCCATACTCCCAACAATAGAACTACTCAGACATAACAAAGAACATGCTGAATGATTCTATTGATTGCATAAAATGAAATTCCAAAGCACAAAGTAAAAGAAGTTCAAAAATCAACTTGAAAATTATATCTAATCTCCTCAAAAATCTATGAATAAAAGTGACAAAAAATCTCAGAAACTGGTCTCTCTGACTGCTCAACATGAGCATTTAATATCTATAGTAAAACCCTAGGTTTGAAGTCGGCAAAATAAAAGCTATCAAAATTTTTGCGTCGAGAATTGATCGATCCCTCGTACATGACCATGAAACAATTTTGGGTATATGTAGTGAATGACCATGAAACAATTTTCAATTCGGTAAATAACCTTCTCTCAACAGTGTCAGCTCAAAAAAAAATAACCACCACTTTACCTGTTTCTCTTTCTTTTCTCTCACCACATCTAGATATTTTCGTTGACAAATTTATTGTTTTTACATGTTATTTTCTCCAATTGCATGTTATTTTCCGTCGTAAAACTAATTTTTTCTAAATATAAGCTATTGACTCCTCTCTTTCCAACGTAAGGGTGATTTGTATTTCAGCTGCCATTATTAAGCCAGCCGAGGTCATTTTTGTAATTGACCAAAAAGTTTAGGTCATTCAGCTAATTGACCCTAAAATTTTGGTGTAAAAGATTTTCATGAACATCAACATAACATAAAACAAAAAGTAAGATTTATTTCCATAAAGTTTAAGGTAAACACGCAAAAGTTTTCAATATTTAGTGAAAGTATAAGAAGATTAAGTTCATTATGGTAGTTTTGTAAAACAAATTCTCAAACACGAAAGCAGACGGTTTATAATAATTAAAATTTTTGAGAACAAAATTTTACAGGAAAATATTATAAAAGGAACTAAAGAAAAGACGAGGAAAGGCAGTGAGAGATAACTAGAAAACCACACTTGTTTCGATAAAATAAATCGGGTGTCCCAAAAAATTGGATTTGAATTGTAACAAGTGACTGAGAGAAACGAGTTTCAAGATCTACGAACAACAGCAGTGGCGAAATAAGGATGATGAGTGAACTCAAACGACACCTTTAGCGAACGGTCTTGACAGAAAAGGTTGACTGCAACAATATTGCGTTCCGCGACTTGCTCTAATCCCCTGACTTCAGCCAATTTATCAGGATCGTTGGCGTAACCAACCTTTATATCCTTGGCGATTTTTTGAGCATCGTGGAAGTACTCATACACAGGAAGATACTGCAGCAAAAGTAATGGGTACAACTTTATTCACAATTAAAAAATAAAACTTTTTCATAAAGTAGTGATTTTAGGTACCCGAACTACTTTAACACCCGACAATTTTTTAAGGGGTATGCTTCAGGCAGTAGATTTAGATACCCAAAATACCTATATTCAACCCTAACCCACTAGTTTTATGATTCCTCTAACAATGTAAATGAGATCGACCATAAAAAGAAAAGAAAAAAGTTGATTAGAGCAAACTTACGTCGAGACGAGCATGAGATGTGGATTCTGAGAATGATTCATAAGCGTCATATTCGGGAAGCGATGCCTTCTGAAGGAGTTCAAAATGCTGAACAAATTTCTGCATGTCAAGGAAAATGGGAAGTCGAAGTCAAACACGGGAAAAACCCCTGACCTATTTCCAAACCTGAGGGTTTTGCATCAATAACTATGCAACAGATAAAGGATATTATGCTTACTTCGTTTTCAGTATTAAAAGGTCCTTCACTCTTTAAACACATCCCTTCATTTCTCAACGCAGCAATCATCTGTGGGTAAACGAGGAAGGTTTGGTCAGGTGGAAAAAAAATACTTAATAACATCAATGGAAGGAGTCTGAATGCAAGAGATAGAAAAAAAATGCACCACTGTGAGGCCTTGTGCAAGGCAAGTCTGACATTGAAGAAACAATACCCATAAACTAATCTGATCTTCCCGAGCCATATCCCTAGAATATTCCTTATTCCTCTTTGCCTTTCTTTCCTCTGATCCAGATGATGACATGTAAATGTATTATACAAAGATATACAAATACAGAATGCAGTTATGCCAAACCAATTACTGTACAGATGGTTCATCTTCAAAACACTATGATAAAAAAAATTTTAAAAAAAAAACAAAACAATGGATGTATTGATGCTTACCGGCGTTAACAATAACTAAGACCCTGAAACGTGCTTTTTCAGCAAGCTTCCAGAGTATAATATACATGTACCAATATACCATGCAATATTCACTCGGAGAGTAGAGGTCTAGGTCAAACCCCAGCATGAGAAAGCGAAGCGCCACCCAATTAATTTGCTCCTCTAACCAACCATAAATATGATTTAAAATGAGTAGAGACTTATCCTGAAAGGTACACAGATACAAGTTAACATAACATTCCATCTCTGCTTCTCAATAGAGACAATTTTCAGAAAGAGAAAAACAAAAGTTGTTGGAATTTAAATTTAGACTACTTGCTTGTTCCTACTAAATACAATGAATAAACAGCTGTCAACTAGATTCAGATAGACGTTTGATTAAATGGACCTGGTGGTTATTGCAAGGCACAGTGATGGTAGTAAACCTACCCCGTTTTTCGAAGTGCGTGATGTATCTTGCTGCATCATATGGGCAACACTAATTCCCATCTGCCAAATAAATGAGATGTTGACACAAACAAAAATTGGTATGCACATAATTATATGGTAACTAAGCTTACAGCTAACTAAGTAAGGCACAAAAAAACGTTACACTGATTTTAAAATCATAAATGATATAACCTGCACATTGAATACGCTCCAGTCGTTTAAGATTTTCCCAAGCTTACGCCTCTGCCATGGGGTATTAGCACATAGTATTTTAAGTAGATTAATCATTAACTGCACAACAAAATAAGAACAGAGATCAAATGGAGCTTTCTAAGTAAGCAGCCAGTTGAATATTTAAATTATCCATGTCTTTCCAGGATCCAGAAGCTACCAAAACCCAAAAATCTATTATATCAGGCATCCTGATCAAAGTCTCCACAAAAAAATCAGTAATCTATTATTTCTATAAACTCTTCTTGATGATTTCAAATTTGTTACAGCCACAAATGCTGAAATTCTCTGATTATTGCGACTTAAAAGCCAGACACCAAATATTGACCAAAAACAATAAAAGATAATTCCTTTGAAGTTTCAAGGTTTTACCAAGTTTCAAAACCCCTGTCAAGGAAACTTGCCATCCATTTATCTCAACCAAATGAATCACTAACCCAAACAAAAGTTCAATGTTTACTTTAGCCAGGGTGACTCACTAGGAGGAAAAGATAACGAGCTACCTCATACAAGTTTGTATATCAAATAAACCACGTGTTTTATAAACATACCGTCTTTACCTGATTAAGTTGAAGAATGTACTCGTTATTATGAAGACCATGGTGCTTTGTGACATCCAATGCAAGAGCTCTGGCGCAAATAGTCAAAAACGTATCACAGCCGTAAAGTTTCCCATCTTGCACAAGGAGAAGCTGTAGAGCAAGATAGTTCATTGAGTATAAAAGGTAAAGGCATTATACTAGCCTAATACATAAATTATTCATGAATATTGCATACATCATAACAAAAATGGACACAGTGGCAATGCTGAACAGAAATTTACAACCAGAATCAACTGCAACTACATATATTAGATCTATATTGTTTTAAGTCTTCATAAGTAATATAGAAGAGAGTGCTAGCCACTGCATATTCCTACATCACCATAACTAACATCTAAGCCAACAAGAGTAGTAAAGAGTCAACAATAAGAATAAACAGAGGATTCAACAGGTCGGTGGGCGACGTAGATTTTAGTTGGGAAAGGTGGTTAGGGAGAGTTGGATACTCATTAATCCATTGGTTCTAGGTATGTACAACTGTTCTTAACAGATATAAAGCAGGTTTCTACCATATTCATATGGGTTCAATCACTCAACTTTAACTCAGAAAATGGCTTGAAAATAAGTGCTAACAAACACACAGCAAAGCCAGAAAAGGTTTAGTGCAACCATAGAGAAATGGGTATCCAAAAGCACAGAGCTGCAAGATATTGATGTTTCAAGTTATAGTAAGGCACCTGAAGATGAGCCCTAGCAACCAAATCAGGACGAGATTTTTGAAACCGAATCACAAACTGCAAGACGGCATCTAAATCTGGTTCTAGTGGGAATACACATATCTGATCCAGATTGTGAAGAAGTTTCACATAATAGTCGATAGCCTGGAGAATAAAAAAAATGAAGAAAAGTTACCAAACAAAACTTATTTCTCGCTCGCTCTCTCCCTTCTCTCTATATTATGTATACAGAGAATTTGGAAGTCCCAACCTTTTTCCAAGAAAGAAGTTTAATAGCACGAGGTGGGGTTGGAGCTGACAATCTTTTGTTTAGAGTAGGATCAAATCCAATTGGGGAACGACCTGAAGCAGTTGTACTTTCTTCAATCTTGGTATTGCCATTTTCGACAACATCTGATCTTAGAAATTCCACCGACTCTAGAACAGAATCTAGCTCTGATATGCAATATGCTATGTGTTTCCTTGCCAATTCAAGGCCTCGTCCTTGTGGTCGTCTCATACAATTAAGAGCGTGTAGAAAATGCTGAAAGTTATTGAGAAAATGTTAAAACACCACGCAATGCACAAGTCCATCACAGGTACTAACAGAAAAGACGGCTTATGAGACGATAATAAATACATCGCGACTCACATGTCTGGCAAATATATATAACAATAAATGAGGGTAAATTGGTCACTAAAGCTGCCATATTTTCACGGTTAAATCTCAGCTAAGCTTATTCATTATTGTGCAAAATATGACACAAAGGGACATATGGTAACTCTGTTTGCCACTCACTCCTCATTGTGAGGTTAATCATGCTTAATCATTTTCCGTGTAGTCAGTTAAACAGACATATTTAACTATGGAGAAAACATCATATGCACATTTTAACTACCAAGTTAGTTTTTCTTCTTCAAAGTAAGCAATACAAATCTTGTGTTCATCAATGGGCACCAGGGTGTTTATTCATAAAAGGAACAGACTCTGGGACTATATCATACTCCAAATACTCAAGTTGAGAAAACCAGTAATTAACAAATAAATATAACAACATTTCTCAAAGAAAGAATAATAAAGCATGAGACCTTACGGAAACGTATCCGGCATAGCAGAGCTTTGCAAAAACTCTCTTCCAGTTGGGGATTAGTTTGTAGAGGTTCCAAATCTGCATCATTTAACGAAAAAAGAAAGCCATTGGTCTCAGTTCGTGCTGCTGTGCAGCAATTAAACAATAGGTCATATAACTCAAAGAAATGATAATTTTTCGTAAGAAAAAATCAATTGAAATGATCAACAGACTTTACATGTATATCATCACTCAATACTCAGCCGAAGACAAAGTTACAAAATATAGGCCAGAGGCTAATTTCAAGTTGGTATATGTTTGGAGAGCAGTTGTACAATATCTAATTCCAATTCATTACTAGTCTCCAAACCCAAAATCCCCATTATATGTGTAAACAACGTATCAAGTAAAACAGGCAACAAATGACTCTTCATTCCACTGATATGAATACTCTCTTCATATCTCTATTCTGCAAGTGTGTGCAGGCAAAATAATAAAGGGAGATATGCAAACCAAGAAAGTACCTTCCATCAATCTCTTTTTTGATGATGTGGCCTTACAAGCACGCAGCTGACGACAGATTGTTTCTTCGACCGCATTTAAGAGTAGCAAGCCCTTAGCATCTTCATCTTCATTAAAAGGAAGGCCATATGTCATGGTAAAAAGATCCTCCTCCTGTTAATAAGCAGGCAAAAGGTGAATCGTTTAGTGTAAATTATTCGTCACAGCAGGGCGTCTATCTAGTCAAGAAAAACTTCTATCCAAAATATCACAGCAAATCTTCTCAAATTTTTATCTGCATTTAGCTGCGAAATGGTGGTAACTTTCTACAAAAATAATTTCTACCCTCTGATAATCATTTCAAGATTTATAAAACAGCTGCTAAGGCTAGATGAGATTGAATGCAAAGACTTCATTAGAAGAGGAGAGTAAAGTGAATCCTGTTTTCTTCTGTGAGATCTCCAAGCAGGGAAATATGGCTTCTCAACTAAACTGGGAACATTAGCATTTTAACTCAGATAAGCTTATGGTTACTGCAACCATGAATTGTCAAAATGGGTAAGCAATTATTTTTCTTTAGGCCAGAACAAAAAATGTTGGACATAATCAAAGATCTAAAAAGGCAAACATTGAACACAAACTAAATTAATAATAATAAAAAAAAAAGTAATTAGAGAAACATTTTCTTAGCACCACAAGATTAAAAGAAGACCAAAATTTGTTTAAGTTAATTACTTCATTTGTACGTGCATCTGAGACAACAGAAACAACTGCCCTGCAAGTTGCTCGGATGACCCTACAATAAGAATGCAGTAGAGCCTGTGAAGATGTCATCTCTGGCCTCAGAACATAGATGCATGAAAACACGGTTTGGGCCAATGAATGACCCATATGCCATGTTGCCTGCAAAAGAGTAGAAAATTTATAAGAGACAAGAGAACAACCAAAATCAGGTGGCATATTTTTTTACTACACTCTATAAAATAATATAAAAATAAAAACAAAAAAAAGGACACAACATGTGGAAGAACTCAACTCCAAGGCGGAGGTATTAGCTACAGAGATCTCCTTATCTGAAGTTTCAAATTTGTATCTTATATCTCGTAGTCTCACACAGTATTACTGTAGCAGAAATTTAATAAAAACTACCTCGCACACCAGGAGATGATCCATAATGTCGATGGTGGATTGCACATCAACAGTACTATCAGCGCTTACGGGGACCGGTGCAAAACCATTTTCGACGGCTTCATCTATAGAATAAAATGTAGACACCATACCAGAATCCATCTTTGGATCCATTATCTAGCAGAAAGCAAGGACACCATTAAAGGAAGGAAAAAAGATTAAAATTCCAGTAGATTCTGCGAAATCAATTAGGCACCATGTTTGTGATAAAGTAATGGCAACCTCACAAGCTAAGTGTAGACCTAGGCGCAGTCTAAACATCCCTAACAAACTAAAGACTGTAACTGAGTCCATAAAACACATTTTGCATCGTTTACAAAGTTCCAGAGGATGAGTTTTCTAGGATACTATGGCCGTAAGGAACTTTGAAATACACAGTTACATTAGTCTAAGCTTTCATAAGAACATAAAGAAATAGGAGGCATTGGTCATTGCAGCATTTTTCAATTTACGAACGCAGGGAAGATATTAAAATCCAAGAACTGGAATTTTGTAAGATAAAAAAATGTGTAGAACCTCCAATGCAGACATTGCAGCAAAAAGATTGAAATTATCTCCATTAATAAGCTCTCCTTCATGAAGATCTGCAAAATAAAAATTCACTTGTAAGATTGTTTTCTTAAGGTCACTTATATGACCTTACTTGTATTTTCACAAATTTTCTATTTTACCGGAAACCTAATCGAAGTTTCACGCAATCTCATGAAACTCAATGAAATTGAAAACAAAGAATTGTCTGAGCATACATATTATCACATAATTCTAAGCTACCGAATCAAAAATAAACAAAAACTTCAGCATAGTGAGAAAACATCTTCAATACAGTAAGCGAGAGAGAGAGAGTACCAGTACAGGCGGCACAGAGGAGAGGCGAAACATCGGCCCAGACAGAGTTATCACCGGAAGAGATAGCACAGTTTTGAGGCTTGTGATGAATCGAAGACGATTCTTCATCTAGCTTCAGTGGTTGCATCGCTTGTTGATCTCAGGAACTCAAGAATCGTAGCTTTTGAGTCTCTGGAATCGAATCCGTTTGGGGTTTTTGCTGCTTTTCTTGTGTAAGTTTCGTCTTTCTCCACTTGCTTGAGCTGTTTAGGGCAATTTCCGGGTCGGGTCATTAACGGATGCCCATATTACCCGACCCGTATACTTTCTTTGTTTTAAAGGCTAGAAATAAAAATATACAAAATAAGATATAATTTATAGTATATATATATATAACTAAAAAATTAATATTTACGAAAAGGATAAATAATGTGTATATTATTACTTATAAAAAATATAAGATTATTTGTTACAATAACCTACTTTATTTTTTAAATAGTCAAAATAAGTTATCAAATTTTTAAAAGTCTCAAATGCAATTTCTAAAAAAATATCATGCGAGTATTTGGTAGAGTCTGCGAACATTTAGCAGACTTTGTGAATATTTGACAGACATTGCGATTATTTAACAGACTTTTCAAATATAAGGAAGACTCTGCAAACATATGGCAAACTCTGCAAACATATGGCAAACTCTATGAATATTTGGCAGATTTTGCGAATATATGCCAGATTTTGCAGACATCTAACAAACTTTACTAATATTTTAAAAACTTTATTTTTTAACTTAATCAAATATTTTAAATAAAAATAAATACGAAAAACTGGATTTTTAATTATAAATATGAATTGAAAAAGAATAATTAACTAAAATGATAATTATTAATATTTTTTTAAAATATATATATATATTATTAATCGAGAGGGGAAAATAGAAAAAATTATAAGCCATTTGAGCCATATTTACTAAAAACGGGTCGGCCAAAATCGTAGGCTTGGATCCGCTTAGATAGCTGTGTTAATTGTCAAAATTGTCCAAACTTTTTTCGTTCTTTTTTTTCATAACTAAGAAGAATAGCAACAAGAATGTTAAGTTGGGTGTTGAAGTTTATAACCCGGCTCCGTTGAGTGAGAAGCTTGAGGAGAATGGTAGTTTTTTTTAAAGATAGCACACTAGCCTCGCCATTAAATACTTCGTTCAGGTAACGATTTGATTACCTCTTTTGTCTTCGATTGCAAATTTCGGAAATGTAATTTCGGCGTCAGCATGAATCAAAACATAAATTAAACCCTAAAAGGCTAAACTAACCAAATCCCGCAGGGTGGGTGCAGGTCTATAAATTTTAATCCGTAAAAAAGCAGATCTCACGAGACAGAATTTTTTAAAATACGGTTTTTTGCGGGCTAAACCCGCCGGTTTACGGGTTATCCGCAAGCTTTTAAAATATAATTATATATATATATATATATAATATAGTATTAAAATCTTAAAATGATTTTTATATATAAAGTGATTACCAAAATTTAAGTTTTTTCTTAAAGAATGTGTATTTATGTTCAAATTATTTATAATTAATAATAACTATTTTTGGCTTTAAATATATTTTATAAAGTAGAAAAAGTGATTTATACAAATGCATACCCGCAAACTCAAGCAGGTAGGATGCGGGCATGCTACTTACTCATGCGGATTTCCTTGGGCAGGTGTAGATCACATATTTAACTATTAAATGTAAAAAGTCCTGGTCCAACGAAAATAAAACTAAAAGTAAATTTTGAATATTATGGTTATTTTACTTATATTTTTAAACACTTAAGGTTATTTACCTTCATAAAACCCATAATTAAAACTTAAAACACTTAATAATATTAAATATTAACAATGAACATACATTTTTTAACTCAACCACTCTACAGTCTCTACTCATAATTCACATGATCTATATTCTAAAACCACAAAGTAGTTATAAATTTACCAATTCATGCAATAACAAATAACAATTTTTAAAATATTGCACCCGAACGCAGCACGAGTTATTAATCTAGTAGTTATTAGTTAGAAAGGGTAATTTTGGTATTATGGAGATAAAATAGTTTAAAAGTAGGTTTTAGGTTTTTTTATTTTGGTATTCTCTTACCAATATTAAATCATTTAGGTATAAAAGACTTTAGTTACATAATTTTTAAATATATTTATGATAAAATTACTGGAGAATTATCAATTTTGAAAAACTCATTTACCAATTTTCTTTAAAAAACAATCAAAAAGATAATTTTGGAATTATGAAATTTGTTATAGAATAAGTAAGTTATATATATCCTATATATAATGAGTGAAGGGAGGCTCCACAGGTTTGATACATCAGCATAAAATAAGGCTCTTCAGGCTTGATACATCAGTATGACACATGAGCTCCTCTTTTTTTTTTATATAACAAATCAATTAATTTTAATTTAATTACTTTAAAAAATTTGTAACACATTAAACAATTCAAATTACATAATACAATATTTTAACATATCTTTCATTTTTATCATCTTCTTTTACATGTATAATCATATTTCTCGCTATCGTTTTTATTATATTTAAATAGTTACACTATTCATTAGTTTATAAATCAATAAATTTATTATTTATTTTTGTGTTCTATATAAGAAATGAAATCAATAAAATAATTTTTTGTCTGTTTTCTGAATGAATTTATTGGTTTTGTTTTACGGATAAATAATTCATCTATATATTAAAATAGAAAATTAGTTAAAATAATTATATCTCAATATTTTATATATTAAGTATAACAGAAAAAAAAAGAGAAAATAAAAGGAACTTTCTTCCATTATGACACATCAACATAACTCAAATTAATTCCATAATTAATAGTTTTCATGTCTTTTCACTTTTACTTTTGGTTTATCAATGAATGATCTATTCGATCATTATGGTTTTATTTGCATCATAAGCTGAACACAAATCCTAACTGACAGAAGTCGTATTCAATCTCCATTCACACTTTTGAATATGCAACCGAGAGGTTTAGAATTACATGATTGTAGATTTTTCATAAAATGCCAAATGTGAAAACTGATAATAATTGTTATCCACGGGTTTTATTATAAATTATTTTGTCTTATTTTTTTTAAAGTATTGAAATTCTAATGTACATATATTTAAAACAAATATGAAAAAATCAAGATAATTTTAATTAAATAAGTATAAGTTATTTTTGAATTCAAAGCAAAATAATTCATAGTAAAACCACCGCATATAAGCGGGTATTAGTCTAGTATATATAAAGTAAAATGTACTATTTTCTCATGATGCCACCTCATCTTTCTCATACTCGACAATTTTGACACATCAGCAAATATTTTAATTAATGTTAATTTGTTTACTTGATATATTTATTATTTATTATGTTAATTAAAATTTAATTCTCACAAAAACTAGCTTCATTTAAAATTATAGTCTCAACAAGAATTTGAAAAGTCATTTTCTTAGAAAAATTATCTAAAACTCTAATTTAATAATTTTAGTCTCATTGTTTATAAAAATAAATATTATTCTTTAATATAATATTATCAAAAAGAATTTGATATTAAAAACTATAATTTAATAGTTTTTGTCTTATCAGATATATTTATATAGTTTATAAAAACATTTACCTTCAAATAAATAAATCAAAGTATTAATAATTATTATCCTCTCTAATTTGATAATTTTAGTCTTATTAGATTTATTTATGTAGTTTACAAAACTATTTACCTTCAAATAAATTAACCAAAGTATTAAAGTGTTCATGTTCTTATTTTATAAAACATTTATTTGGTTATATGATAAAATGACAAATGAAGTAGTAATAAAAATGTTCCAGAACATGGAGTAAAGTATAATATATTTATAGGATGTTGTTTAATTATAAATCTTATTTTCATGTACGCACTATATTGTTTTTTATTTTTTTTATTATATTGTGCCCTGGGATATATATATCTAATGAATGATCATGCTACTCAATTTTTAAAAAAAAGATAAGTGGAAACATTTGTTGTTTTCTAGCATAAGTTTTAACTACTTTTTGAGAGTTTTTTCACTTTATATTATGCAATATGCAAGAGTTTATATAGGGATATAGATTCGTAGACTAAAGTTATGTGTAATTGGATAGGATTGAATCGTGTGTAGTTGTGACTTGTTAGCATCTGATATATGACCAGTTGTATGATGCTTTTAGATGAAGTGATTTAAATGCAATTTTTTACAAGGTTGAGTAGCATTTATGGTCTATTTCATCTATCAGGGGAATGCATGTCTACTACAATCAAATAGTTGAACACATTTCTTTAATCATAATATTTAATATTGTTTTAGATTAAAAATTAACAACTTCGACTAAGATTACATATGCAACTATCTAAAATTTTGTATGTAAATATAAATATACAAAAATGGATACCAAAATTTTTTTATGAACTCAAGTATATTTTAATATTTGATTTTTGATAGATATAATTTGATATATATATATATATATATATTGTCTATAAATTTTATTTTATTAAGTATACAACGTAATATAAAGCACAATATATACTATAAGTGGTACTAACCAGAACTTTTTAAAATACTATTAAAGAAAAAATTTAGAAAAATGGAGCTGCAATTTAAGAAAATCTACTCTCTCAAATTGATTATCGAAAAAACAAATTTATAAAAAAATATTCTCAAATATGCAGAAAATGTTAATGCATCTTCTAAGGAGGTCTACCCCTTCGCCCACATGCCAAATTAAAATGGCCATACCCCCACACACATATATATATATATACATAATCTTACGAGTCCCAATTTATAAAAGGTTAAGCCTAAATGAACCATTAACCAAAACCAAAACAATCATGAAGCAAACAATTTGGAGACACTAGTTAAGAGAGTCGCCAACCATTTACCTTTCAAATAAAAAAAGGTAACTTCACAGGAATATGTTTGGTTCTATCTTTTGTGATATATCATTTATTTGTTTGAGAAACACAGGCATTGCTGGGTCTTCACATAAAATTGTAGGCTCCGTTTTACTCAAATTTCATATTAACATGTTTAGTATATCCATAAATTATCATGAATAGAAGGCATATTAATATAATAAGGAGAAAATCCCATTAACAAACTTTTAAGATGCAACCATTTCTACTTTAAACGTCTAAAGTTTTGAACTCCCACACTACACCATGAAGGTGACAACTTTGTTACTTTAAGCCTTCAATGTGACTTTTGAGTTCACACCATCACTAAATTTAATGGACTAGTTAATTTTAAAAACAAAAGTATTATTTTGATAACTTTACTGAGGTGCCAATAATTTTTATTTTAAACTAATAAAATATTTTTTTTATTAAATTTTCTATTTACTACAATTAATTTATTTTAGTAATTCTAATAAAAAGCAAATAAAAAGAACTTTAAAAAAAATTAAAATGTTGTTCCATTGATTCCTTTTTAGTGAGATTTTAATTATATTATTTTGTGTCATTTTTATTGAAATTTTAAAAAATATATTAAATTTAGTAAATAGAAAATATAATAAAGTTTTGATTTTTATTATATTAAAATTAGTGCCATTTCAGTAAATTATAGCTGAAAATAATTATTTTTTTAATGAAATTAACAAGTCATGATGAAACTCCGAAGCCACATTAAAGGTTTAAATTAACAAAGTTGTGGGAGTTTAAGCTGCTAATTTGAACCATTCAATTTTGTAATTTTGTAATTCTGTAGGGTTCTATTGGTTCTAATGAATCTATTCTTAATACCAATCCGGTTTGTTGTCTGGTTCAACCGCTGATTTGCGGTCTTATTTTTCTGTTTCTTTATTCAACGTTGTTGTTTTGTTACCGTCAGTCCGTCACGTCACCGAAATAGAAAAAAGTTGCAAAAAGGAAAAACGATAATGAAAATAACACGAATTTTCCAGAGGAAAAGAAAACCGAACACGAATCTTCGAAGTGTCTTCCAATGAGATCGTAACCTAACTCCGACAAATATATTTTTTTGCCTATTATTAGTCTTCTTTCTTTGGTATGCTTGTCTAAAACAGAATTAAAGCTTTGTATTCGGTCAAACTGATTCAAATACTGTACAGTCAAGTCAAAGCAACAAGATCGTGTTCCAGGTTTGGTCTTCTCTCTCTTAAATTTTCTGGGTTTTCTCTAAATTGGTCTAGTCCACAAATTCAAGTCAAGATATTTTTGGTAATCGCAATTTTTTTTTTTTTTCTAATCTCTTTAGCTATCCAAATGTTATGGCTTCTAGCTTAATTTGGTTCCGCAGTATTGATTTTGTTTTTTTTTTGGAGACCTTTGAATTCAGAAATTGAGGTTTTCTAGGATTTAGGTGATGTTCAAGTCTCTTGCTGGATCTTAACTATAGTTGAATTGGTATTTAGCAAGAATTCAAGTCTTTTAGGGTTTAGAAACTTGACTTGAGTTTAAATGTTGGATGTCTTCTAAAGTTGAGTTTTGCTTCTACAGGTTTAGGGAAAATCTCAAGAACCGAAAGATTCTCATAATTGGGTTTATGAATGGTTTATTAAAGCTGAGTCTTTTGTACTGAGTGTTTGTTAAATAATCCAATTATGGGTGGAGATGATTTAAGTTTCAGAAGATTGGTGTTTATTTCGTTGTTGGGTTTGTTAATGTTATTACATCCCAAGGAAGCTTCTGCATCAGCATCTTATGTGGGCAAGAGTGTTTGTCTCTCTGATCATTTGACGTACACAAAGCCTTATCATCAAGGGACTTTGTTCACAATTAATGGGAATCCGGTGGACATAGTCCGGTTTTGCAAAGCTATAAGGTTTCATAAAGCCAAAGGTTGTATCTTTGAGGACTCTTTCAGTGAATACTTCTGCACAGATCACTATCTACTAGGTAATACAGTAATTTATTTAAGAGAATTTTGTGTTCCTCTGATAGATTTACACCAAATTTGAAATAGTTTATTTGGTTATTTCGGCTTTTATGTGCACCACACAGTCACTGAATTTAGTTATTGAAATGCTTCTGCTTTTATGCAGGGAGAAGGTTTTTGGATGAAAAATCTGTAGAAGATTCCAAAAATAATGAGGCTGGATCCGAATACAAATATAGCCATGTTAAAGTGATCAGCATGGCGGCAAGCGGGTTTCTTCTCTTCTGTTGTGCGATATGTTGTCCTTGTTTTCATAAGGAGAGGAAAGCAAATAGTCATGAAGTTCTACCCAAGGAATCAAACTCAGGTGACCAATTTATCTTCACATAATACAGTTTAGTTCATTAGCACAAATCAAGAAATAGAGTTAGTCCATCGTAAGAATGTTTAGTCACATAGAAATTGACTTAGGGAACAGCATTTAGTACTATACTACTGGTATGAGGTCAGTATATTGCATTGTTCAGACCCCCAAAGATGGAAGTTTTCATTTTGTTATCAGAGCAATGTTTCTTGTTCTTTTGTTCAGCTATGGAGTTATATTTGACTTTAAGACTCTTCTTATATCCTATCACAGTGCACCAGGTTTCCTCTTTTGAAATGAGCCCTTCTTCTGATAAGATTCCGCCAAGTCCATTCCGGGCACCACCAAGTCCGTCCCTGGTACCACAAAGCCCATCTAGATATGCTATGTCCCCGAGAGTTAGTAGACTGGGACCCTTGAATCTGAGCATGAGTCAGATTGCTGCAGCAACCAACAATTTCTCAGACGACCAAAAAATTGGTGAAGGAGGCTTTGGGATAGTCTATAAAGGCATTCTCAATGACGGCCAGTTTGTTGCCATAAAACGAGCAAAAAAGGTAATATAATAATTCTTCAGTTTAAACTTCTTTTTTTTTTGTGTTATCGAATCTGTATTATAGTTTATTACATCAAGTCCTTATACTGACAGACACTAATACTCAAACCTTTACACAATCAAATGACGTATCTACCTTAACATTTTCGGCTTGTAGTATTAGGAAATGACGTTTTCACGCTAATCATATGGGCTTTAGTCTTTTTGAGTAATGGTGCTTTGTGATCCAAGATTAGGATCTCAAGTAGAGATCCCCCAGGTAGCTATTAGGGAACGTTGTGTTTTAATCTTGCACTTTCTCTTTTGCGAATAGAAGGTTAAGACGAAAAAATGCTGGTTTATACTCTACAATCTGAAGTAAGACAAAAATAAATAAAAGACGTCTCAAGTGTTTATGAGTATATTTGATTATAATTTTCTTGCAGGAACACTTTGAGAATCTACGAACGGAATTCAAAAGTGAAGTTGACCTTTTGTCTAAAATTGGTCATCAGAATCTAGTGAAGCTTCTTGGTTATGTCGATAAAGGAGACGAGCGACTTATTATAACCGAGTTTGTCAGAAATGGTACACTTCGGGATCACTTGGATGGTAAGAACCTTTGTTTTACATTTTCTCCTACTTGTCACGGCTATAAAAGCATATGAATAAACATTAAAAGATCCTATGTTATTATTGCAGGAGGTCCTCGTGGAATACTTAATTTCAATCAAAGGTTGGAGATTGTGATCGACGTCTGCCATGGACTGACCTATCTCCATTCTTATGCAGGTGGAGAATAATTATTGTTTGCTTCATCCTAAAACCTTATAAGGATCTTTTTTTTTTTTTGATATTTTACTATTCTTTTGTCTTTGAAACAGAAAGACAAATAATCCATCGTGACATAAAATCGTCGAACATTCTCCTCACGGATAGTATGAGAGCCAAAGTGGCAGACTTTGGGTTCGCAAGAGGCGGTCCTACTGATTCCAACCAGACCCACATTTTAACTCAAGTGAAAGGAACCGTTGGTTATCTTGATCCTGAGTACATGAGGACTTATCAGCTCACTGCCAAAAGCGATGTTTTCTCGTTCGGTATTTTACTTGTTGAGATACTCACAGGCCGTCGTCCAGTCGAGTCAAGACGACCTCATGCTGAGAAGATTACTGTTCGTTGGGTAAGTCACTTAAACTTGAATCACTTACTAAATCTACTTTGTGAATTTGGGGGGAATTTTCAAATTCTTGGGGTTTCTTGGCAGGCGTTCGACAAGTACAATGAAGGGAAAGTGTTTGAACTGATTGATCCAAACGCGATGGATCGAGTAGACGAGAAGATACTAAGAAAGATGTTCAGTTTGGCATTTCAGTGTGCTGCTCCAACACGAAAAGAGCGGCCAGACATGGAAGCTGTTGGGAAGCAGCTTTGGGCTATAAGATCCAGTTATCTTAAGCGGTCAACGGCATAAAATAAATATATGTTGTTCACACGTTGCAACGCAAATATTATAGTCTTTGTTGCTAGATAATATTTACCTCTTCTACATTTTGCCATCAAACTACTTCACTGGCTTTAGTCTGAGAGTTTATTGATTTGAAGTGAGTTGTCGGATTCATAACTGAGATTCTCGCACAACGCATAAACAAATCGTAGAATTTGACATCTGAGTTATAGAAGTAAACTCTCTGGGTATTGTCGTAGGGGGTGTCAAAGCGGGCTAACTCGCCCTATTTAATTTGTTTCACGGGGGGTTGAACATAATCACGATTTTTAGTGGGTTGGCTTACCAAGACCTACGGGTTCTAAACTAATAACCATAGTCTACCTTGCATCATAATCGCGGGATTTCAAACTTATGATAATAAAATAAAAATAAAAACAAACATCATTGCGAATAACAACTATAATATGGCTAGCAATAATTTTGCAGAGGGCATATATTATTACAACAATAGAAGACACTTATTTTACTAAAGCTTGAGTAACCGTTTGAATAATTAAACAAACAGATTTTCAATAATTGTGTTTGGTCACTAAATGAAAACATAAATTAATAAAAGAGAAAATTTGGAAAAATACCCTGTTTCAGCTTTTTTTTTCAAATACCTTCTCTTTATTTAGTTTCTTGGTTTTTTCTGATAATTTTACGTTTTTAAATGAATTAAATTCATCTTCGAAATCATTTGCTTCATAACTATCATCAAAACTTGCTCCTCAATGTCATTTGCTGAGTCTGTGACATAGAGATATGGTTAAAGCAAAAAGTATGAATAGCGAACAACTATACGGTTAAGCTTTTGATTTAAATGTCCCTTGTTCTGCTTCAGTACACTGAGTATTAACAGAGATTGTTTTTTATTTCAGGGAATTTGGGAGAACAGTTAGATTGTGGATCATATTGGATCTAGCATCTGACATTGGAGAACCCTCAATAGAGAATGGTACATTTGGTAAGTCTCTTAACAATCTCTTATTATGTTCTCTAAATGTTGTTGGTGTTCTTATAGTTTCAGTGATTGTGAAATTAGAAGAAGGTTTAGATCCTGAAACACACAAAATAAAACACGATAAATTAAATGTGTTATTAATATGCAACTAATAATAGAACTTCATACCACTTAAAGGTTTTTCATATTTGTATTTGGAAGATGAGGGCATACAATCTTGTGCTCGAGTCCTATTAGTGATGTCTACGGGATGAATAAAAGAGATTAGTCAAATTAGAAGATTATTTGCATATAAATGATTTGTTGAAAATGAAACAGAAAAATGATTATATGGTTTATACCCCTAAATACTTCTCCTTGAAGTGGCCGGAGATTGGAATGAAGCTTGTTCATTAGAGTGCTTTCTTCTTCTTGGAAAATCACGTAAGTTTGTTAGATCTTTGAGAGCTCTCCTGAATATGGCTTCCTTCTTGTTACACTCATTATGGCTAATATAATACCACCCCCTATCAGTATCAATGGCACAAATTATAGCCAAGATCCTCCATTTTTTGATCTAAATGTTAAATAATTAGAAAAAGAGATTGATTTCAGTAGATATAAACTACACAAACTTTACATTTATTCTAGATATAAATAGTTACCTCTAAGGAAGCCAGAAGTTTTACAATTGATTTCCAAGGATAACAATGAAATTATCACCTTTTTCCAATACCTGCAAATCTTGTCTAAATGAAGATTCTGTAAGAGTGAGTTCCAAGCCATCACTTGGCAACCTATATAGAAAAAGTTAGATAACAATTAGTTTAAGATATTACAATATATGATTACCAAATACAATAAACTAGGTGATTTCCTGCGCGATATGCGCGGGGTGAAAACGTTTATCAAACTTAATGATCCAATATTACATTAGGCTAAGCAACAATAGGCTAAGCAACTTACAACAGCAATCAAGATTTTTGCAACTAAATGTCTAGACTCCATAATAACTTACAATAACAAATGGAGCATGTATTCTTTGAAACAAATACAAATGTTCCACGAACATGTTTTGGTGTTGTTTTTGCGATAGAAACATGGATCTGTTTATAATAGAATCTATGAGTTAGTAAGAATGAAAAGGTAATTGTATATTAAGAAAATCATTTCACCACATAACTGAAAAAAAAAACTAAATGCAAATCATATGGATAATCTTCTAGCATCAAGCCAGTTTTAATCCTTTGGAAATGTCAAATGTTATTGCAAACAAACCGGATATGTAGAAAATTTGAGCAAACCACAATATATTTTTTACTTCAGAACATTAAAACTTAAAAAAAGTATATCATACAGTCAAGTCCGATAGATCTTCGTTTGAGAGTAATATAACCTTATAAGACTATCCAATGAGAAAAAAATGACATTATATATCAATTAATATATTTAGCAAACGTGACCTACACCTAATCTTTTAGTATTTCAAGTTATTCCCACCTAAAGTTCATGGTTAAAGAATTTCCATATATCTCATTTATTTGATTATATTAAAGTTGTAGCTAAATAAGAATCCCGACAAAGTCACACTTTCTAAGGCTCTTTACACTCAGCTCTAGATCCTAACCATCTTTGAGATTTGAATACATGCATGTCTTCCTTCTTGCAAAAGAAAAAGATTCATATATAAAAAATAAAAGATCTTCGATGAATTAACAAAACATAATCTTTTAAGTTTTGCTTCTGCAAAGTATTTCAAAATTTAATGACTTCATTAAAAACACTAAACTCAATTAAAATATCTTCACAATTAATTTATCACCTTTTTATAAGATAGCATATTCTACTCAATTTCAGAATATGGTTCTTAAAATGGTCTCATGAACATCTTCACCCTATCTTGAGAGGGACTATTATGCATTTATCTAGCACAACTAATTCAATTTGTGAGTTAACAATGGTTAGTAGGATTTTACATCATGAGTTAGGTGACTTACTTTTTTTTGTCTCTCAAAGATGTATATAAGCATCGTATCTGCCGATTTTGCAATTCTTTTTCCAAATATAATTCCTCGTTTATATTCTCTTAATCATGAATTAAATACTTTCTTTAGATCTGTAAAAAAAAGCGATGTTCACTAATATTAGATTTGTTGTTTCCATGTAAATAGGTTGCATAACGTTCTTATGAATTGTGATTAAACAATATAAAGCATCAGCAAGGTTGGTGGATATAACTTCACTTCACATTGCAACAGAAAAACAACATAATTTAACTACTATCCATTTAAAATAGTGTTTTGTTTGTTCTAAACACAAAAAGAGTATTAACTACTTGTGAGAAAATCACAACATACGGGTCACCTTGCCAATTGCTTAATAATTCATCATCTGGATTATCTAACTTTGAACTTGATTTTTGCTTGAGTTCCATGGAAGCACTTATTTCCATAACATGATTTATCAGAATCTGAATATTTATCTACTGCAACCTTTGATACACAAAGGAAAACAAAATTTGGTATAATTCTGTAAACTCTTTCACTATATTAGACATGTAGATTGATATGCTCTTTTTAATAGGTTTTGTGTCATTGTAAAGCAGATATATGTTATTTTTGTTTAACATCTCATCTCATCTTTGAGTCATTAATCTAATAATACTAGATTTTAAAAGATATTTTAAAATTCATGTTTCAATAAACACATAATTTGTCATTTTAACTCAAGACCTCTCCAAATGTTTAGTTCAATACATCCCTTTATTGAAACTCAAATCATCCCCTTTAAAGTTTTGGCTGTCTCAAAAATTGACCATTCACACGATCCTTACAAATGTCATTGTCACTATTTGCTACCGCCTCCTCTGCTTTTCTCTTCTCACATTGAACATGACCACCTAAAAACTAATACAAATTGCATGAAAGTCAAATTGGAAACTCAAAATATATATTAAATATTATATTATACATGGCTAAAGATTTTGGAAAATGTGCAAATAAATTAAAAAGAGTTTGTGTAAATGATAATAAATGAAAGAATTAAAAATGCTAAAAAGTTCTACATTCTTTTTTTGAAAATTTATTATTGGATAGCCCATGAATAGACTTATTTTTTCAATTTAAGTAATCTAATTTTTTATCATTGAGTTCTCTCCACCAGTTTAAAGCTTTAGTTGTGTTTTTAAATTAAGTAATTTGATTTTAAGCTACAAGCAATTATTGGGTTATGTCTCCTAACCTCTATCCAAAATATAAGCTTACAAAAAGAGAAAGTAGATAGTAGAGAATAATCAAATAGTACACACAATTTTAAAAATTAGTATCACTCTCCGAGTAAGTAGGAGTTGAGTTTGTGTTCAATTATTTCTGGTAACTAAAGATGATTTATAGTATTTTAATGTTTTAGAAAATTTAAAACAATTTTGAATAATTTGCAGTATACATGGATTACTTTTTTATAATTTTCAAATTTGTTTAATCAAATAAAAAAATTACATGATCAATATTATCCTAAAATAAATTATTTTGACACAAACTAATAATCCACTACTTTTCTCTAGAAAATTTAGATAATTCCATATACGTGTAAAGTTGATATATCAAATGCAATATATACACGCAAACATTTTTTTTTTATCCATTTGCTTTTTATGCTTGTAATTAGCAAATACATTGAAATGTTTAAAACCATAGATTTATTTAACAAAATATGCATAACAGTAGTAACAATCTCAAACACAACAAAAGTCTCTTTATTATGAATTCGAGTATACTTGACTGCTATTTCATTATGTGCTTGATGACTTGTTAGAAGAATCAGGAGACATTTCAATATACGATTTTATCTTGTTTCAATTTTATTTTTAATCCTTGATCTGGAAGTCACCTTGTTAACCGTCTGTCTAAGGAGATCAATACAATTAGGTTGATCAGAAGCTAAGGAACTTCTCCGCATTTGAGCATGATGGTATGGCTGGAATCTCTGAAGAAGTCTTGACGACTAAAATTTTATATCAAAGTTCAACCAGTGTTATCGTCTAATGGAACATGTTTCTCGTAGTGCCAAAATTATACAGAAAAAAATACACATTTTTAATTTTTTTATGTAGTTTGAGATTTACTTTTATGTGTTTTCTTAATACATTGTAATTTTAAAAATAAATTAATCAAATAACACCCCTAAAATTGTGAAACTACAATGAAGTAAGCAAATTAACCTAAGACTATAATATCAAACAAATTTATTTAGCTATATGTATGTGGAAAGACAATTTTCACAGTTCTGAATTTTTATTTAACTGGAGAAGATAATAATTTTTACTTTGTATATTCTCCAAATCTTATATTTAACAATTTTGTATTAGATAATAATCTCTCTCTCTCTTTTGCCTACGATAATAGATACTAATCTAAAGTTTCTACTATATCGGATAACTTATATATTTATCATTCTGATATTTAACTTATATATTTTTCTAATAAAACAGTTTCACTATTTTTTT
Source organism: Cardamine occulta (assembly GCA_028015245.1). Classification (NCBI taxonomy): domain Eukaryota; kingdom Viridiplantae; phylum Streptophyta; class Magnoliopsida; order Brassicales; family Brassicaceae; genus Cardamine; species Cardamine occulta. Next base: position 7,128,328 of record CM051371.1, read on the forward strand.
TCCCATGAGAGTTCGTCCTTCTATAAGATTCACCTTATGTCCACAATCCAAGCTAGCATTCATAGTACAATAAAAAAAAAAAGCGGAAAGTCCCAAGTATATCAACTAGCATCAAAACTGCAAATTTTTATGAAAAGCAAGAAGACCACAACCTATCAAGATACCCACCAAATAGTCAATGATTTTTTTTAAGATAAGGATGGTGTGCTTCCTTGTCCTCATAACAGATGTTGTGTTTAATACAACATGAGGTCTCTATCTAAGAAACTGGGCATACATGCTCAGTTCAAGGAGAGAAACAAACAGAAGAATCTATCAAAACAGATGTATCATTACTCACCGTAAAGAAAAGTCAATGGTGCAGTTGGAGATGCCGGTGTCCCATGTCTGCTCCTTATTGAACTCGAGTAAGGGTCACCGTGAATATTGCACGTCGTGATGTATATATATAGATAGAGAGCACCAAACTAAACATCGAACCCATTGAAATCCATTGGAAAATTAGCGGCATAATTGAATGAGCATTGAATTTTCTTTAACACCTCTCGCTCTCTGATCAGAGGATTGGGACACATGATCACCAAAAATACTGGAAACCTAAACGATTTTGATTTGTCCATCACAAAAATCAAAATGGCATAGCTCTATCTCTGGAGAACACAGATAAATACCATCGGATAATCCATAGATAGACTCTTGGTTTTAGAGAAATCTAAGTGAGAGGAGATAAACAACAACAACAACAAAAACTTACCTTCATATATACGTCTCCTCGGTATTCTCCTTTATCTATTTGTTGAAGATAGACAGGGTTCTGAGAGATAAATTGAAACAATGATTCAAATAACTACGCAATATAGGAATCAAAACAGAGAACAAAAATATGCATCATGATTTAGGGTTTTGGAAAACAGTGCTACACTTGAATTACTAAAAAGAACACACCTAGATTGATGCATAGATTAAAACTCACTTCTTTACTAAACTGCCTTAATATGTCTTATATATATACCTCTGTTCTATATGAACTCACTTCCCCAATTACCAGAATTTCAGTTTACTCCCGCCAAGGAAATAACAATCCAAATAAAACAAATAACAATTCTACCATTATATTAAATTAGACTATGACAAATAAAAATACTTACATCATTCGAATGTCCTCAATCTCAAGGAAGTTAGGATTAATAACAAAAGTGAAAATATGTTCACATTTGCACACCCTAACACAACTTGCATTGTCGAAGAAATTATATAACCATCACACACTCACTTATAAATTTCATAGAAATCAACGGCATTGGAAAAAAAGAACATCTATAAACTTCGACATATGGGAACCTAAGAAAAATAAAATACTCAAACTTTAATCACAGTTCCAACCACAACTTGATAAAAGCTAATCAAGGCTAATGCTTGTACAAACAATATACACAGAATTGATTACCGACTTCTGCCTGTTAAAATCTACAGTAAACCATTAAGAAATCTTATCTCAATCCAAAACCCAATCGAAGCTAAATTTTCTGAGTTCCAGCAAACTGCACTAACCTGCACAGGATCATAAATATGTTTCCCATCTGTAACCATACAAAAAGCTCGCATGTTCGTTCTGTGTTATTCATGTTGAATAATGCACAGAAAAATTGCCCTGCATTTTTTTACCCTGCATTTTTTATAGCGTTTGTGAAAAGCACAAACGCAATGATTGTATTTGAGAAAAAAATAATTTCAAGCGGTTTAAATTTTTTTGCCGAAATGTTTTAATAACATCATTTTTATTGCATAAACCATCTATTAAACGCTAGCACATGTAAACCGCGAAAATAATAAAATACCCGCCTTCAAAAAACTAAATTTGGTGGTAAAATAAAAATGTTAGTGTGTCTAAAAGTTCTTTTGTCTCCTACCTCACTCTCGTATTCTCTTCCTCTGTAACTCCATCGATCTTCAACTCTCATATGCATAAAATTTCGCCTCTCACCTCGATTTTTCTTCTTCTACTAGGTCACTCAGGGTCGCCTCTGACCGTCGTATCTCACCGACGCCTCTCGCCATCGCCTCTCACTCTCGATGTCGGCTCTCACTCTCGCTCGCCTCTCACAGTCACCTCTCACTCTCGCCTCATTAACTCTCGATTTCGAGCTCAGGCAGTGTAAGGTTTGTTGTCTTCTTTCATAATCGAAAGACATTGATAGATTTAGGGTTTTTATCATTCCTAACTGAATAGTTTGCTACTTTACAGGGAGAATTCGATTCAAATGCTTTGTTTACAGTTAAAGGTATGTCAAATTGAACTCATTTATTTTGATTTATGGTTAATTGTTCTTAGTTGCGATTTGTGCTTCGGATTTTTTTGAGTTTGGTTCTTAGTTATATTTGTGAAAATTAAAGCATATACTCTAGATTTGTGTTTCGGATTTGTTTGTTAATGTTTTGATTAGAGTTTTGATCTATTGGCCCCTCAATCGGAATTATGTTTGAAGTGGTTTGTTTGTTTGACTTAATCTCATTGCTTGTAGAGTTCTAAGTCCTTCTGTTCCTTTACTTGAGAGTGTTAACATATAATGAACTGTGTTCTTTCCGATTATTTCAAGACTTTCTTGATATTTGGATAACATTACAGTTTATGCTGTGTTACTACCGTCTGCTTCTATATCGTGTTCAAGCCTCTATGATTTTCAATTTCATGGTACTTGGTGATTCTTTGGCTGTTTAAGTAACTAGGCGTATTTGAGCATTGTCATATATTGACCTGTTTTGATTAGAGTTTTCATTTATCAGTCTGTTTTTCTTTATTGATCTGTTTTGATTTCTTGTTGATCTGTGTTCATTTTTTTTACTTGTTCTGGTTTTAGTGTATTGATTTATTGTTACCTGTTTTCATCTAATGATATGTTTTTCATTCTTGTTTATCTGTTTTTTTTGGTTAATGTGTTCATTTGTTTTACTAGTTCAGGTGATCTAACATGTCCCTTTCGCACCATCTCCGCCACAGTCTGCGTCAGCAAGGCATTTAGCTCGGATTCCGCTGCCGCCCAACTTCAAGCGCAGTTTCCCGGTGAACCGTAAGGAGTTAGAAGCCGATCTACATATCATTACAAAGCCCCAGATGTCAGTTGTCCAGATCTTCTGTCCGATCGTGATTCCGATGTAATGTCCGGCTTCTAGTGGCTAAGTTGCAGCAGTAGCAAGGATATAGTCGTTGGAGAGTTATGACGCCAAGTGTGAACATGTTGAATGCACTTAGGTCTGAATAAGGTAAGTCGGTCCATGTGTATACCCAATTGATCCTGTGCGTTTTGGTTGAAAGAAATACGTGTTGTAGAGTCTATGGATGATGGAGAAGGTCTCCTAGTCGCCAAAGATTACATCAGAAACACGCTATGATATCTAACAATAAAATATCACCGCCAAAATCCGCTATGTTAAGCCCTCGATCTATTATCATGGGCGCAGATAGAGCATTTTCTACTGCGTTATCATATCGTTAGATAGCGTTTTTTCGGACGCTAAGAATACTCAATTTTTTTTGTAGTGTATGTTACGCTTTTCTCAGCTCCACAAGATTAATAGCAAATGATGATGGTATCACCCCGCTGATTCCAGAACTGAAGTATCTACCATAAATATGAGTCCTGTGGTTGAGATTCAACCATCTGAGTAGATACATTTTAGCATGGTATATGTGCATAAATCCACACATTTCATGGTAATGAGATCAAAATTAATATACATGAAAGTAGAAAATACGTCCATGGTTAACCAACATCAGAGCTCGTATCAAGTTTTCATGAAAGAGCAAGGAATAACATTGATAAAACATGGTAACTTGTAAGCAAGTGCATGTGATTATTCATATGGGTTAGCTATAATCTGAACAGGATTTATTTATTTTACCTTCTTGGTTTGATAATTCCAGAACCATTAGCTTGTGTTATATGGACTTTGATTATTCTCATGCTTCTAACGATAGTTGCAATAGAGAGAGACGCAGTTTTCTAAATAAATAAATAAAACAGAGAAAGAATTACGAAAAAATTAGAAGGAATAATCAGAAAAGAACACAACTAAATAAAATCATAATAGAGACTTACCACAGTCAGGAAGGCTCTTGTCCAAAGAGATTGATACTCATCCTAGGACAATCACGATTATTGCAGAGAATGAGTTTATACGATGGTTATTGGTAACATAATTAAATATCTTAAATTCTAACGGATAATAGATTATAGGTTAAAAAAAATCACCTCTTGGACAGATAATCTAAATCGAACAATATTTGGGTTCACCTCTTCTAAATATGCCATATAATATTATCTAAATAAAATAATTAGATTAAATCATTAATCACTCTTTCTAAATCGAATCAATAAAAATATATCAATTAAGATTATATTTAAGAACAATACTAATGGTGAACCCCTTTGTTCACCTTCCAATTTTTAACCAATCAAATTATGACAACTAATATTTCATTTAAACACAAATAACAATACTTAAATTAAATCTAAGCAAATAAAAATAAATAAATAAATAAATCTGTAAATAAAATCTGTTAACGGTGACGTCTTCCTATGACGGTTCTTAGTTTCTTACATTTACCATCAATACACGAAAAATGAGAAATTTACCTTTTTTACCAATCGATTCCTTGATAAGAAAGCAAATTTTGTGTGGAGATTTATCGTTTCAACGTTCAATCTCAAAATAATACCTTAATCTAATCCAGCACGAGCTGCCTCAGCTCCTTTACAATCATCTCCTGGTAAGATTTTATCTCAATTTTCAATTTCGTTTTGCCTAATCAATAATACACCTGTTTTCACGTTGTATAAAAGTCTGTGTAGCAAATATTTTATTAAATGGATTAAGAGTGACGTTTTAGGTTGATTAGAAAACCATTCGAGTACATGTGGTAGTAACTATTTTATTAGATGGATTAAGAATGACGTTTTAGGTTGATTAGAAAACCATTCAAGTACATATACGTAGTAACATCAATTTTATTAAATGGATTAAGAGTGCATTGTTCTTACTGGGATTTCTTAGTAGTGAAATTGTTCTTGCTAGTCAGTATGGATTTAGTTTGCAAGTATCGAGTGAATCCGGTTTGTTAAGTCAAAATTCCATTAACTTTTTAGTCGAGGAAGAAGATGATTCAATAAGTGAAGCCGAAGCTTCAGTCAGTGAATATGAAGAAGAAGATGACGTCGTAGTGAACAACGAGGATTATGTTCAAACTGAAGAGGTTGCAACTTTGAAACAACTAAAGAAAATGAGAAGAAAGATGAGCTATGTATTGGAATGGATTTTAGTTCTGATGAGACTGCACATTTAGCTTATAAAAAGTATGGAGGCAATCATAGTTTTAACGTATGGAAACAACGGAGGATGAAAAAAAATGATAAGGTAGTAAGACTTCTTTATGTTTGCTCAAAACATGGGTATAGGAAAGAACCTAAGGTTGAAAAATTTTATTCACAACCAATCACATGGTGTGATTGTACTGCTCATATGACTTGTTACCTTCAAAAGACTGGAAGATATAAGATTGTGTCTTTCGAGCCTAATCATAACCATGATTTAGTGAGGACACCTATGAAGCATTTGTTGAGGAGCAATCAAGTATTATCTCTGTCTCAAAAACAACATGCTGATGATGCCGAAATGTCAGAAATTTCAGTAAAAAGAACCGTTGAAATGATGAGTAGAGAAGTTGGGGGACGAGAAAATATGGGTTTTTTTGGATAAAGACTATCAGAATTACATATACCGAAAACGAATGGCAAAAATGGAAAAGGGAGATGCTGGAGCTGTTTTGGAATACTTTCAAAAAAAGGAGGAGGATAATTCATCTTTTTTTTTATTCAATGCAACTTGATGAGGACGATATGATCACTAATATCTTCTGGGCAGATGATCGGTCTATAAGTGATTACAATCTTTTTGGAGATATTGTCTGCTTTGACACAACTTATAAGACCAATGAATATGATAGACCCTTTGCTCTATTTGTCGGGTCAATCATCACAAGCAAAATGTTGTGTTTGGTGCTGCTCTCTTATATGATGAAACCATTGAGTCATATAAGTGGCTTTTCGAGACTTTTCTTGGAGCAATGTCTGGAGAAAAACCAAAAATAATTCTTACAGACCAATCTGCAGCAATGGCAAATGCAATAGTAAAGGTATTTCCTGAAACAAAACATAGGTTATATGTTTGGCATATTTACCAAAATGCTGCTAAGAAGTTGAGTCATGTATTTCATGGAGCAGAAAAATTTGCCATGGACTTTAGTAAGTGTGCATATGACCATGAGGAAGAAGAAGATTGGTTATTGGCATGGAATGATATGTTCAAGAAGCATAAGTTGACAAGCGATAAATGGTTGAAGAATTTGTTTGAGCTGAGAGAAAAATGGGCAATGGTATATGGACGTCATACTTTTACAGCAAATATGGTGAGCACGTAGCATAGTGAAAGTATGAATAATATTTTGAAAAAATACTTGAAGCGTAGTTATAACTTGTTGCAATTCTTTAAACACTATGAGAGAGTGTTGGGCAATCGGCGATATAAGGAATTAATTGTTGACTTCAATATGCTGCATACCTCACCGGTATTATGTGCTACTGTAGAGATGCTGCAACATGCAGAGGAAGTGTATACTCTAGAAATTTTTAGCTTGTTCCAGAAGCAATACATAGTTATCGGTGATTATGTTGCCAAAAAGGTCAGTATGCCAGAGATGGTGTATGAATACAAAGTATCTTATCGTGGTGTAGAACGAGAGCATTTGGTTCATTATGATGCTACAAACAAAACAATACATTGTGGTTGCATGAAGTTTTCTTTTACTGGGATCTTATGTCGTCATGCATTAAAAGTGTTGGACAAGATGAACGTTAGAAGAATTCCATCTGCTTACATTGTAAATTGATGGAGTAAATAGGCAAAAGCACGAAGCATATCTTATTATCATTCAGAGACATCTAATGAAACAGATAAGCAATTGATTGGTAGATGATATAGTCGTATATGTCGTACTTTCCGTGAGATTGCGTCTGTTGCTGCTGATCATATAGAATTGACTATGTGTGCAAATAAGTATGCCTTTCAGTTGCTTAAAAAGTTAGAGGAAAAGAAAAAGGAACTTGTGAATGCTAATGCATGGATGCTCCAAACTTCAAATGTTGAACATGTGGAAGAAGAAGAAGAAGAAGAAGAAGATGAAGATGAAGACGAGAAAGTTCCTAATGCACGTGGAGTAAAAAGAAGTGCTGCTGTTGGATGACCAAAAAACAAAAAAGTCGGAGCCCATGGTCGATATTTGAGTGTTTTTGAAACGAAAAATCAGCGTACATCAAAGAAAAAATTATCATTTCAGGTACAATTTTTCTTTTTAGTTTATGTCCAATTTTCGTCGAAATGTGACTAAATATATATCTATATATAAAAATTAATTGATAAATGTTTCAGGACTCTAGTCTTAGTCGATATGCCCAATTATCTGTTATTACCATCAGTCTCATTCCCACCTTTCCAGATACCTAGTCATCTGCTGTTACCACCAGTTCCACCTCGCATAATGAGCCACTTCTCTCACAAGTGTTCAAGGTACTTTATTCTTACTATTTATATTTGAATAATGAGCCACTTCATTCTTACTATTTATATTTAAATAATCTGTAATTTTTTAAATAATTTGAAGTCTTATATTTTGTAGGAATTTAACAAGGGTTATGGAGGTTCATCGTAAAGAAGAATCGTAAAGCTCTGATATATTACTATTTTTTTTTCTTCAAAATCACATATGTGCCACAAAGTATTAAGGGCTAGATTGATTTCCTTTCTTCTTCTTTTGTAGAATCACTTTCTTGCAAAATTACATTCGTATTGTTTTTTTTTTTCTAGATTTATCTTCTTTCTTCTTTCTTATTATTTTCTTACATAATCAAAGACATTAAAAACATTGAGACGTTGTAGTGTATCCAAACATTGATCTCGGTTTGTGTATGTGGTTACTTCCTAATTTCACAATATAAACTACTTCATAATTTTCCTGACACTGATTTGCCCTTGCTACCTATGAAAATGTTGTTCTCAAGCAGAATCCAAGTTTCTCTACTACTTGTCTCCGCTGTGATGTGAACCTTGACATGTTCTCAACCGCATGTTTCACCAAACTGTCTATAACAGTTTGGCGCCTGAAAAAGAATCCAAATATTCCTTAATTTCGCAGTTTGGACATAATAACAGGTTCAATAGGTGAATCATGGAAGCATTCTTACCATGGAATTTTGAAACGTCGTGCAGCAATCTTCAAGCATGTAATCAAAGCTTCTCTTTTTGACCTGACAAACCTTTTATTCTCTACGGCATCTGATTTATTTGTGCATTTAGTTTAAAAGAAAAACTAAACAAGTTCAGGTGTAGGAACTGTGTAAGTGTAATTCTCGCGTCTAGCCTTCTTCTTCTCCCTCTGCAATCTAAAGTTTTCTCTCTTTCTTGCTCAGTAACTTATGGGATTCTCTGGCACAATTTCTCTTGGATACACACACTTATCTGCAAAACTAAATGAAAAAAAAAAACTATGTATATAAGACACTATAAAACCTCAGTATAATGGTTCAAGATATTAATATCCACATTACAGATCATAACACAGTACGAAGGCAATCTCTATTCTAAAATAAGCAATTAAGGCCAAGCACATTCCAAAAATATAAGTTAGCGACAAAGGTACAGGGGGGTCTTACAAAGTTGTCATCATCAAAGATACTAGTTTTATTGCAGATGAGAACCTGTTCTTATGAAGCCATGCCTAAAAATTCCCTTTTAAACAGCTTGGTTTAGTCTATATACTGACCCTCTTAATTCACACATAAACTGGAACTTAAAAGCTTCAATCAAAGCATAACATGTTTAGCTTCCATAATCTTCCCTTCCCTGCACCAACCAAACATCAACGAACTAAAATACCGTAACCTCATATCTTCAAAAAGCTTTACAGAATCCTTAGCACTACCGTGCTTACACAACACATCTAGCAAACACCAAAATACATACTCGTCTGCTACTAAAAAAACTTAGGTATTTCGTCCATCACCTCAATGGCTTTCGTCACTATATCTGCAGACGCAAACCTCCGCACCAAAACCACAAACAATTTTGGTTCAATCGGATTCTTCTTACCTCATTTCTTCAATTAAACACCAAACAGGTTCAAATTGATGCAATTTACTTAAAAGTTTCACCATTGATTTATAAATTTTCGTTTTTGTTTTCTTCTTATTCGAAAGGTAAGAACCGTCACAGGAAGACGTCATCGTTAACAGATTTTATTTACAGATTTATTTATTATTTTTTTAGATTTTATTTAAGAATTGTTATTTGTGTTTAAATGAAATATTAGTTGTCATTTTGATTGGTTAAAAAAGGGGAGGTGAACAAAGGGGTTCACTACTAGGGATGAACCCAAGTATTGTTCTATATTTAAACAGAAATAATAAATTACAATTACAATTAAACAAATAAAATAAATTTAGAAAAATTAAATAAATTAAGAAAATTAAATCTACTAGTATCTCGAGATCACGACAGAACTTAAACCAGTTTATGTTATGTTTCGGTCACTCGTTCGATGTTTCGGTCACTCGTTCGATGTTTCTTTTGGGTTCGCTGAATTGTATCATTAGAGTATATTTTTATGAAAAAATAAATGAAGAAAATAAATATGAAAGACATTTAAAAATATATTCTAAGGGATACAACTAGGCGAACCCAAGGAAAACATCAAAATAAATGGCTGAAACATAACATAAAATGGTTTAGGTTATTCCGTGATCTTGAGATATTAGTAAAATTTAATTTTCTTAATTTATTTAATTTTTCAAAATTTATTTTATTTGCTTAATTGTAATTTTAATTTATTATATTTGTTTAAATATAATCTTATATGACATATTTTTATTGATTAGATTTAGAAAGAATGATTAATGATTTAATCTAATTATTTTTTATGAAAGAGTAATTAATGATTTATTAATTAAATTTAGAAAGAGTGATTAATGATAATATTACATGACATATTTTGATTGGGTAAAAAAAAAGTAACAAAAGAGTTTACCCCTAGTATTGTTAATCTAAATCTATATTTTATTCGGTGCACAATGATGCCTCCACCCAAGACAAGTCAGTGATGATACAAACTGCATAAAAGAATCAAATCATCAAAGATAAGAAAAATATGTAAATAAAAAACCATTAAAACCTAATTAATTTTCTTCCGATCACTAAACCCTAAAAAAATCTAACGATGGATGATACAGTGTAGATTGATATTTATAGGTAAAGAGTTACAAAAAATTAGGCTAAAATTTAAGCCGACTTATAATCTTATAAGACCATATTTAAACAAAAATTTAAACTATAATGGGCTATGATTAAGGCTAAATCATTAATGGTATAAGTAATTGACTATATAACATTATTAGGCCTAATTAAAACTATAAATTAATGATTGGGCTGCAGTGTGGTCTTAATCTAACTAATTAAATCAATTAATATTAATTAAAATTTTAAATCAACTATAGTATTATAAAGCCTAATTTATTAAAAAAATGTGGGCCATTAAAGGGCTAAATAGTATTGTTAACACCATATTTCAGTAATGACATTTTAGTAAATATTCCTCAACTTTGATTGTGGTGCCTTCTTACTTTTGTTATAATAGTAGTATAGATGTCAAACTTACATTGCCATCATTTGTTCAACTTCTGGATATTCCAGAGGACTGATCAACACATCAGATGCGTCTCAAGCATTTGTTATACTTAGGTCTCTTATATATAAATAAAATTAGTATCCAAGTAAAAAAAATTATATAAGAGAAGCTATAATTCAGACAGTTTAACCTTTGAAACTGTGGATTTTTGCAAATCGGATAAGAACCAAATTTTTCTTATCACCCTTCACATTTTGGCAAGCATTATAAACTGTTTCACCAACCTTTCCCCCATAAAGTACAGGGCATACGCTCATGACACAACATCAAAGTGGACGACACAAAACGTTATTATCTATAGAAGATGCATATGAAAATCAAACACTATTAAAATGAGTCTTACTTTGAATCTTGAATTTGGAAATCAAGCTTCTTAGTCTGTTTCTGCTTGACATAGAGATTTTCAAATTTTCCAACACAACAGTTTGCCCTAAATATCTGTAATTACACATAAAGTATGAACATTGATAGATTAGATAATCTGATAGAATATACCACAATAAGTTAGCAACATTTTCGGGCAAGGTTTTCTCTTTGACAACTACAACTTCAGTGTTATTAGTAAAAGTAAATTTGAAATCAAGATTTGACAGCTTAAACTTTGGATTGCAATCTGACACGGTAAATGTGTCAATGATTCTACATTCACCGACTTTAAGGTCCTTCTGAAATCGAGTGATATAAGCTTTCTTAATGGTGACTTGCATCTTTGAACCCAATAAGAAAAACTAACAATTAGGCACATAAAAGTGATAAAGTTGTAGAAAAAATACAATAGAGTAGAGATAACTTACTGTTTCATCGCAGATCATGTCTAATGTCTCCAATTCCATGAGTGAATTGTGTCCACATGTGGAGGATTTTGACACGGATGCGCCATCCTGAGTTAAAGGACCTGGCAGCCTTAAGGTATGTTTCACCAAGTAAAGGAGCCATAATTCTTGGCTTGTTTAGGGTTCTAAGAGTTTTGGTAATTGAATGCGTAAGTTGATGTTAGGGTGGGTAGATAGTTATATGAAAATTTATTGGTCGATTAAATGTAGATTTTGAAAATATATATAAAAAGGTTGAATTGAATATTTGATCAGTTAAAGTGCGTCGAAATTTTAGGATTTAGAAATTTTATTAGATGTTAAGAATATTTAGAAAGTTGTTGTTTGTTAGAATTGGAAATGTTTAAGATTTGGGGCGGATTTTTTTGTTTAGAATTCGAATGAGATATGTATAAATTGGACTCTAATAATTTTGTTTCATTTTCTGGGCCAAATAAATATTGGGTTCTCATATTTGGATATAACTGGCAGGTATGAACGGTGCAAAATTGGAGAAAATGGGTCGACATTTTAGCCGAAAACAGATCCGCTTCCCTTAAATCTGGGTCGGTAAAAGTTTTCGGTTCAGATCGGCTTGGATCTGCACGCGATTTTCCTAAATGTCTAAATTTTTTTCTTTTCTTTTTCCAAAACTAAAAGACAATTGCGTATTCGGAAATAAGTCAATTTGGCTAAAATGGCTTGTAATTATTTATGTCATCTCCTCTCGATTAATAGTATAGATTTAATCTAACTTTATCAGAACAGATAAATTTTGACTTTAACTTGGTTAATATAATCACTGAACCGAACAACCCAAATAAAAGGAGCATCCAAGTCATTAAAATAAAATTGAAAAGGTCAAGTTGTTTTAAAACTAGTGATACAACGAAAGATCCGAATCTTCATATCCGAAGATTCCGAAACCAAAGGCAGATCCAACGGCTCCAAGCTGCATTTATTCCCTTGTTACTCTTCCACTAAATTAAACCCCACATAAACCAATAAAGACACGAAATATAAATACGGAAGCAAAACTATAGGAACAAAAAAGAGAGAATAATTCCAGCATCATTCCTCAAATAAATAATTATTCAAAGCAACAACTTGGTCTTCCATTTATTTTGCTACAAAAAATTTAAAACCCCCAAAACAGAAGAAAGTTTTCCATAAAAATCACACCAACCAGCCAGAGAAACACAACCATCGGTCTTCTTCTTATTTCTTCAACAACAAATATTGATGAAAGTAGTTTCTCCTCGTACACGGTCTGATTCAATCACGGACAAGGTGTTTCGACGAGTCTCTAGCAATTCCAATATCTCCACCGTCGACGATCATGACTACACACAAACTCGTTGGAGTTCAAGTTATTCCGGGAAGGTGAGTGTGAAGAAGAGAGGGTTCAACGAAAAGGAAGAGATTATGGAGATGGAGCAGATGGGAGCAGAGAGGATCAAAACAGTTCTTATTCTCATGAGCGATACCGGTGGTGGCCACCGTGCCTCCGCCGAGGCCATTCGTGACGCCTTCAAGATCGAATTCGGAGATGACTATAGGGTACATATTTATATTTATTTATTATATCTTTCATCTTCATTCTCTTTACCTTGAATCCAACGCATAAGGTTGGAACCAATAATAGCCTTCATGAAACATATGAGATACATAATCAAATAAAAGAAATAAAATTACTTACGCTGCAAAACTCAGACATATTTGTCTCTTTTAGTTTCTTTTTGCTTTACAACAAAAACAAAACACGCCATCTGTTTCATTTTATAAAATGTTTTAGCATTTTTTATTTCATTTTATTAGATCTTTTGCAAGTTATTATGCAAAATTTAAATTTTGATTGGTTGAATAAATTTAAAATAAAATATTATATTATATTTTATAAAGAAAAATAATTTTTAAAACATTTAATAAAATAGAAAGATAGAGTGTTTTGAAGGAGTATATTCATAAAATTTCTAAGTTGGTTGTATTTACACGGAATAAATTAAATATGTATAGTTTGATATATATTTCCAGTTGGTTAAGCTGATAGTAATAAATTGTAGAGAAGTTTCTGATTCTAATAGAAATCTCGGTGAATCTAAGCCGTCAATATTAAAGCAGTCGCAGTGGTCACCATGATTTTGACAAAGAAAAAGAAAAAGAAAAAAACAAATATCTACTTGGAAAATTTGTAGCCTAGTGTGGATTTTGGCGTTTGCCAGGTTGTCGGAGATACGTTAGTGATGTCAACATTTTATGTCTTAAAATCTGTCCCACGTTCCTTTTTGTTGTTGTTGTTGTTAATTAATAACTTAAAACTCGCATTATTTTGTTATTATTACAATTGTTTCTGTAGGAACTAATTACAAATATCTTTAAATTACAGATAATCATAAAAGATGTTTGGAAAGAATACACAGGATGGCCACTGAACGACATGGAGAGACAGTACAAGTTCATGGTGAAACATGTTGGTCTTTGGTCAGTCGCGTTTCATGGTACCTCTCCCAAATGGATCCACAAAAGCTATCTCAGTGCTCTTGCTGCTTACTATGCCAAGTACTTAAATATTAACCATTTTATTTTCATTTCTTATGATCCTTTAGTTGCCTCTATATATACAGATTATCAATATAATGGAGTTTTATTCTTTTTTTTGGGTGTACAGAGAAATAGAGACCGGTTTAATGGAGTATAAACCAGACATTATTATTAGCGTACATCCTTTGATGCAACACATCCCATTGTGGGTAATGAAATGGCAAGGACTTCATAAGAAAGTCATTTTCATTACGGTCATCACTGATCTTAACACCTGCCATCGGACATGGTAAGCTGATGTTACAACACTTATATACTAATTAAGTACCTTGTTTCGTCCTGCCATAAAAATATTAAATAACTTTCTAGTAAAAAAAATTTGGTCAACTAATTTTATCAATTAAGAAGACAAAAAAAAATATCAATTAGTTGAAATATATTTGATGTATCCCGCAATTTTTTATATATCAATAAGCAGGTTTTTAAAATGTATACAGGTCCATAGGTCATTTATTTCTTTCGTATTTTTATTATATCTGATCCGGCCGGTTAAATTCGGTTGGACCCTAGTCCAATTAGTCATCCAAGTCAATAACGGGTATGATACTTTTGAAATCAATGTTTTACCAGCTGACAATATATTTTAGATTTTTTATTTGAAGTTTCAAATATGTATTAATATAAATGAATTGGTTAAGACACAATATTTAATTAGTCATAGGGTTTGATTTAGAGTTACTATTTGAATCGACAGTAAAAAGTCTTAAGTTTCAGGTACTTTTTTTTGTTTAGGTAATAGTAATACTAATAAGCAACTATATATATATATATATGATATGATATGATATGAGATATTTAAAACTAACCTTAAAGGTCAATTTAGAAAAATTAATTTTGATGTAATAGGTTCCATCATGGAGTCAGCAGATGTTATTGCCCATCAAAAGAGGTTGCGAAGAGAGCTTTAGTAGATGGCCTTGATGACTCTCAGATTCGTGTCTTTGGCTTACCCGTTCGTCCATCTTTCCCTCGAACCATTATCTACAAGGTAAAGCTTGTCCAATTCATACCATTTAATTAGAGATTTTTGTTTTGAATCACTAGAAAATCAACCATATCTATTATTATGTGTTTTGTCAGGATGAACTAAGGAAAGAGCTTGAAATAGACTTAAATTTACCTGCGGTTCTATTAATGGGAGGCGGTGAAGGAATGGGTCCGGTTCAAAAAACCGCTATAGCCCTCGGAGATTCTTTATACAACTCTAAAGAAAAAAAACCAATAGGACAATTGATTGTCATATGCGGCCGGAACAAAGCCCTTACTTCTGCATTAGCATCCCATGAATGGAAAATTCCGATCAAGGTACTAATTAAAATGTGATTTTTTTCACTGCTAATGTATACTTAATATAGCAAGTGATTAATAATTTTTTTGTGTGATGTTTATATATATATATATAGGTTCGTGGATTTGAAACACAAATGGAAAAATGGATGGGAGCTTGTGATTGCATCATCACAAAGGTAACTCATGATATCTTTCAATCCTCCACCTCCTTCATATTACTATATTTACTATGGTCAGATAAAAATGCTGACGGATAATTTAAAAAAAAAAAAACAATTTCTACGGATCATAAAAATATCAAATTTTCATCGGAAATCCGTCAGAATTTCTCTTGTTTTCTTGTATATATAAATAGTACTACTTCTGTTCCTATATAGAAAAAAAAAACACATAAACTTGACAAGTGTTTATGACACCAAACAGGCCGGTCCAGGTACGATCGCAGAAGCATTGATTTGCGGCCTCCCAATTATCCTCAATGACTATATTCCAGGACAGGTACATATACAATTTTTTCTTTACCCTAGAGATTATAATCATCCATCATTATCCACAAGCTAACTCGTGTGAATTGTAATGTAACTCTCAAAGGAAAAAGGCAATGTGCCGTATGTTGTGGACAATGGCGCTGGAGTTTTCACTCGAAGTCCCAAACAAACGGCTAAATTTGTGGCCGATTGGTTCAGTAACAATAAAGAAGAACTAAAGAAAATGTCAGAGAATGCTCTTAAGTTGGCTCAACCTGAAGCTGTGTTCGACATCGTCAAGGATATTCATCATTTATCTCAGCAGCAGCAACAACGTATTCCAGTCTTTAATGATTTTTCATACTGACTACTTCTTTCTTAGTTTTACAGGCTTGTCAGTCTTATTTCATGATTCTTATTATTGTATATATATATTGTCTAGTGCTTTGTCATTCTTTGATTACTCTTTTGTAATATTTGTATATGTATGTCTCCAGCACATTTTCAACTGTTTTATTGTGTATTTAACGGATTATTAGGTTTTGACTATTTGGTCTACTCTACTGGGATGTTTTTCTCCTTTATTTAGTTTTGATTGCTAAAGTAAGGAAAATTGGTCCAAGTTTCTATTGAATCAATACATGTTCGTTGTTATTCATCTAATAATTTAGTATGCGAATGAACAAGTGGACTAAAACTTTACTTGTATGATGCATGATGGGATATATGACAAGTGGACTAAAATTTTACATATTCTTGCACACCAATAAACTAATTTTTTGTTGACTAGCAATATTTGGTCCAATATATTTTTATGAAGTAATTTTTGTAAACCTATACAGTAAAACTTCTATAAATTAATATTATTGGGACCAATATATTTTTATGATATTTTATTAATTTATCAAGATTACTAATTTATGGAGGTGATATTTGGATCAAAATAACAATTTAGGACCAAAAAAATTATTAATTTACTGAGGTATTAATGAATCGAATATTAATTTATAGAGGTTTAATTGTATTTGATAAATATTTATGAAGTAATTTTTAAGCTATTTTATTGTAAAACTATTTTACTAATATACAATATTTCAATTTAAAAGCATATATTTTTTAGTCATTTGATTCAAAAAAATATCCACGTGTTAACACAATACCAATTAGGTTAATTAACTCAAATAAACCAACAAGTAATAAAACCCATTCATTTTAAACACATAACTTATTGTAGGATAAACAAACCTGCCCACGACTTATGAGTTTGGGTAAATCTATGCGGTTTAACCTATATGTTAGCATCCGTACCCACGACTGCAGTGATTTTTCTACCGTCTTTGCACACTCTAAATCAATGTGACATTGAAACCATCGTCTATATAAAAAGAAGGAAATTAAAATACAAATTAAGTATGAGTATTAGTTTAAATCTACTTAACAAATTGAATTGGTCAAACCGAAATCAAGATTTGTTTTGATTTGTTTTCCTATAATGAATAATCAGAAATGCTTAGAAATTAGTTCGAAAGTCGATTCATATCTAGAGAAAAATCAAATAAAACTCTATCTGAAAGAAATATTTTTTAAACTCCTTATATAAACTAAAAATCCTAGGTAGATTTAGTTCCATTTTTATCTCCCTTTATACGAGACTAGTGGGTGACTCACCCTTTGGGCGGAATTTTGATTAAAGATTTGGATTATTGTCAGTATTAGAGTTCTTTATTTTTTTTTGTTTTTTGTTTTCTTGGTATATTGTGTTTGTTTGTTCTCCATTTTTTGGTGTTTGATATTTTTTCCATACAAACAAAGAGAGCTTAGACAATGATTATATCCAACACATAAACCTTGAAGCAGATGTCCAACTAAAGAGATTCTGAAATTTTGACTTGAACATGTAATTCACTTTCATGAGTTTTTTCTTTCTTGTCAATGTAATATTTTAACTACTGCATCTCATATGCTTGTGTTTGTTTTCGCCTCTATGTAACAGAATTTGCATTTGCTGGAATTTGTGCAGTAAAATAAACATAGTTTCCAAGGTTCAGCTAGTTTTCATCTGTCTTAGAATTACTTAAGGTGGTCTTGAAAGATTTTTTTAGCTCCGAACATTCCCACATTTAACCTTGACATTCAAAGCATTGAGCCCGTTTTTTTTTTAATTTGAATGGTTTAACCTTATAAGTTCATGAGAAAAATCACTTGTAAGTGGAGTAAAACTACTCACCCATTAACTTCTCTATTTAAAGAAATTCATTTTTTTGTTGTTGTTGCTTCTTACTCTTTCCTTTGGAAAAATTATCTTTGAATAGTAGAAAATACATGAATTCCTAATCTGAAAGAGTCATAAAGTAATCAAAAGAGTTCACACAAAAATGAGTACATAAACATTTATCGTTAAAACAAATTGGTGTAATTGTAAACATATTAAGTACAAAAGGGTGGTTTAATGCCTAGAAAAGAAGATTGAAATCACTAACAGCTAACGCAAGGCCATGTCTACTTCCATCATTCTCAGCAACTCTACATCCCATTTTGCTTCTATCACCTTTTACGTCTTGAAGAACGCTTTGTGTACTCCTTGATATAATGTGCCTCCTCGTTGCCACTTTTAAGATATCTCTTCATTAGTTGGTGATATATATATATATATATATATATATGTTGATTGCTTCTAATGAGTTGACGGCGCGTGGCTTGAGATTCATGTTTTTGAACCATTAGGCAAAAGTATTACTGTGAGAACATGTGGTTAATATTAAAATATGTTATAAAATATGTTTTTTCTCCTTCGTAATCGAAACGTTTTTATTATGAGACTCCAAACTATATGGTATTGGAAACAAAATTGGACCAAATCTTGTCAATCAATAATGAGTAAGATGCTGAGAAGATGTTCTTGATGAGAAACATTGTCTTAAATGCATGAAGAAAGAAATAATGCTTACAATGAAAAACCGATAAAAAACTGAACCAAATACAATATGTTCGCCCGTTTTATATTTAACTTTCACTATCTTCTTATATTTCCTTTTTCTGGCCATTCTCGATGTATTCTTATTGATTTGAACAAAAATTATAAGACTTTACTCATTTTTTATCTTAAAAATTTGTTTTGAATATTTTAATGTTTTGGGATACCGGAGCTTATCTCTCATAACATGCATTCTCATATGCCCTTTAAAATTTTAGAATTGTCATTCAAAGTTCTAGAAGCTCCTGTGAGTATTTCACTATTGAATGAATCCTTGTTCGTTTGAACACCGATTTTGACCATTGAAATGCATATTTTTTTCATGTAAACTATTTAAATTTAATAGTTTTTCGTAATTATAAAGCTGACAATATAAATGTAAGCAATGTATTGTAAAATTAATGTACATTTTTTTAACTCATTCTTATTGAGTGTTTTAAATTATATATCATAATTCTATAGTGTTTAAATACGGATTTTTTAATCATAAGTTCAATTCTAATATGACAAAAGCATTAAAAATTAGAATTATAATTATTAATACTTTTATTTATTTATTTATTTGAAGGTAAATAGTTTTCTAAATTATAAAAATAAATATAATAAGACTAAAACCATTAAATTAGAGAGAATAATTATTATTAATATTTTGATTTATTTATTTGAAGGTAATTAAAAAAAACTATATAAATAAATCCAATAAGGTTAAAACTATTTAATTAGAGTTTTTAAGATTATTTTCTAAGCATATGACTTTTCAAATTATTTTCCAAATTATTATTATAGTTGTTATGAAAATTAAAGTGTAAACTTAAACTAATAAAAAAAAAATTGCATATGTGTCACAATATTAAAGTTTAAGTGGGAATCATTTAAAGAGAAAGATAAGAAAAATAGTTAATAACTAATGCTGATGTGTCAATTTTTTAGAATATGAGAATGCTGATGTGATTTTATGAAAAGGGAGAAACATATCATTTATATAATAAAGTACATGTCACTTGGCTAATCAAAATCTGCTACATAGATTTTGTTTTACAATTTAAATTTAAATAATTTTTTTTAAAAAAAGCTGAAAATAAGGGGAAAATGCAAAATTTTAATTTAAACTAAAAATTCCTTCCTATTTTTTCTCTGTAACTCCTTTACTCTTTCCTAAATGCAAATTCAGTTAAACAAATCTACGTACTTATCAGTTTTTTTATATATGATTTAAAACAAATATATTCTAGAAATTCCTAAATTTTCTCACACTAAGCCACGATTTCACAAATCACAATTTGAAACTGAACTCATTCATCTTCCACAAAATTTAACTCACATGAACTTATATTAATTTCTATTTTCTTTCAAAGAATATAAAAATTTTAAATTCTCTGCAAAGCTATTTTTTTCATTTGCTCAAAAACTATGATGGTATCTGAATCTCTAACACAAGAGTTTGATCTTTCAATGGAAATATCCACACTGTCGATTCTGTAGTTCTAAAGTCTAGATTTGGATTGATATATCTCATAGAGCCATAGTCAACGCTAAAAATAAGGTTAATAAGATTAAAAGTGCTTATCTTTTTAAATTCTAATTAGAGATTGTGTAAATTTCTTTTTTTTTGAATCTTATTTTCTTTGGTATAAGGGGATTAAAAAGAATTACATCAATTGCATTTTTAGATAAATTTCTTCTAATAAGTGTCTAATCATCATTTTCCATGTAGTTTTTACAAATTTTTTTTTTTTGGTTTTGAAATTTAATTTGAAAGTGATTAAGTGTAAGTTAATTTTACTGTATTTTCAATTTCACTTATATCAATAATTTAAGTTTTATATTTTAGTGAGATATGTTAAAACATTAATGTCAAATTATCTCAAAAAGTATTTAAATAATTATTGTTCTTATACGAGAAATTTATTTAACTTTTGTTTTTGTTTTTTTTTTTATATTTATTGGTTTTCATTTGTTATTCTGGGTCCATATTGGACTTTATAAAACAAAACAAATTACCAATATTAACCATTAAGCTAATTTTTTAACATAGTAAAGATATATTGTAATTATATTATTTAATTTAAGAAAATTTCCCTTTAATCTTTTTTCAAGATCACTAATACCCGTGCGTAGCACAGGAGATATACTAGTTACTTTATATATATAGATTTCTGTTTAAGACATATTTTCTTTCTAGTTTTGTTTCTTTGGATTTTTTTCATTTATGGCATCTTTTTCCGATCTCATCTTTTTTGACGTGTTCTTTGTGAAATGTTTATCGTTATTTATCCTTCGTCTTCTTATTCTCTTCTTCTCCAACCTCCTCTATCTCACATCTTCTTTTCTTGATGTTTTCCACATTTATAAAATTAAGATAAACAAAATTTATATTTCAGTACTGAAATAACCAATTTTCGATAATGTTGGTTCGAATGGTTTCAATTTCAATAGAAGATTAGATATCCAAAATCAAATCGCATCAAACTTTTTAATTGCTCAATTTGGTAAAAACCAAACAAATTATAATTTCAAAAATTTTAAACCAACACCAAGTCAAATATTTTGAATATTCGATTGTGGAATATCTGAATATTCGAAACGCAGAATTTTCAAATAATCTGATAGAATGTGAAAATTTTGAATATTCGAATGAAGAATATCCAAATATTTGGAATGTGTAATTTTCGAATATTCGTATTGTGTTCCGAATATTCAAAATGTAGAATTTCCGAATATTCGGTTTGGTATTCGGAATATTCCGATTGCCTAGGCCTAGTATAAATAAAATGAAATGCCATGGGTAAAAAAACAAAAAAAAATGTTATAAAATGGCATAAAAGCTAAAAGACAGATATAACGATCAACGCCGTCATATGTGGCAACAGCATCTTTCATCCATTCTCATTTTCCAAAGATTACAACCGTTGGATCTTGGTCAATCTAATCCATGACCGTTGGGCCCTCAGAATCTAGGATTTCGTTAATGTCTCCCCAATGCCCCGCCGTCTCCGATCAAGAATCAGACACCTCTCCTTTTTCTTGCCCTCGTATCCCCGAGTTCCTAGCAAACAATGGTGGCGCGAAACCGTTCCACGCGCTTCAGAATTGTCTCAGAATCAAACAACCAGGAGGACACGCCTCGATCCGTCGTGAAACGGCGGAGGTACCTCAATGTAGAGAATGTGATGAATCATTCGGACGGAGGCTCTACGCTTGCGTTAATTGCGCCGTCGTTTCTTGTCACTCACACGCGGCGGCGCATGGAGAGAGCACATTGTCCGGTCACGAGATATTCGTAGACATTGATCGCGCTGAGCTTTTCTGTTGTTGTGATTTTGATTCCGCAGTTGTGATGGCTCAGATATTGTCGACGACGGCGCCGGCGCAAGACTCCTTGATCTCTGAGAGTAAAAAGAAACGAAGGAAGTGAGACTACCAGGAATGGAGTCTTGCTTTACAAGAACGAATTCCAATTGAGAATCTGGAAAATGACGGCGGCGGAGAATTGGATTTTCCGGTGGGACTTCGTGGCTTAAACAATCTCGGAAGCACTTGTTTCATGAATTCGATATTGCAAGCATTGCTACATACAGCTCCGTTGAGAAACTATTTCCTTAGTGATAAGCATAATCGAGATTTGTGTAGGAAAGAGAGATTTGCTTCTGTTCAAGGTGGTGGCAAGAGAGGTGTTGGTTGTGGTCAAGATCGCCGGGAAATATGTTTGGCTTGCGATTTAGATGCATTGTTCTCTTCTGTATTCTCAGGAGGAGATCGTAAACCTTATAGTCCAGCAATGTTACTTCATAGGTTTGTGCATTTGACTGATTCATTCTTGTGTTTTGTTGCAGTTGGTGGAAGCATGCTGGAAACTTGGCGAGTTATGAACAACAAGATGCTCATGAATTTTCATTTCGATTCTAGAGAGTGTTCATGAAATGATAAAGAAAGATCAACAAAAGCAACATAATACAGGTGATTTCATTTCTCTGAGAAACTTGGAAATTGGCTCTGTTATTAGTCGAAACTTAAGATTGATGACAATCTTTGCTATGAGCCAAATTTGAATTGCTGATTAGGTGATCATTATAGAAAGCAAGCACAAGTGATATGTATTTTGGTTAAAAAAATGAAATGACATCAAATTTTGAAAATTTAACTGATGACATTGGAACCCAAACTATAGTATGCATCTTTAATTGCACCGCGATATCTTCTTGAATCTTGACAATGGAGAATCTCATTTGGAAAGCTTTTCTTGTGCAGGAAATGGTGACTGCTGCATTGCTCACAAAGTTTTCTCTGGTATTTTGCGGTCTGATGTCATGTGTATGAGTTGCGGTTTTACATCAACAACATACGATCCATGTGTTGACATCTCTTTGGACTTGGAACCAAATAAGGCTTTGCCTCAAAACCCATCATCCAAACGGATTTCTGGTTTTCCATCCAAAACAGAGGCGGATTTCAAAACTTCTAGAGGTATATCGACATTGGTAGGTTGCTTGGATCGTTACACAGGAGCAGAGAAGTTCGGACCGGATCAGAAGTTCTACTGTCAACAATGTCAAGAAAAACAAGAGTCTCTGAAACAAATGTCTATAAGAAAGCTCCCTCTGGTTTCGTGTTTCCATATCAAGCGGTTCGAACATTCGCCTGTGAGAAGAATGTCAAGCAAAGTAGACCGGTATCTTGAGTTCCCATTCTCATTAGACATGAGGCCTTATCTATCTTCATCAGTCCTGAGAAGAAGGTTTGGTAACAGAATGTTTCCATTTGAAGAAAAGGAAGAGAACAACAACGTAGCCTGTGAGGTGTCAACTGAGTTTGAACTGTTTGCTGTGGTGACACATACGGGAAAGCTCGAGTCAGGTCACTATGTCACATATTTGAGGCTAAGGAACGAGTGGTACAAGTGTGACGATGCGTGGATCACTCGGGTGAATGAGAACATTGTTAGAGCTTCACAAGGGTATATGATATTTTATGTCCGGAAGATGCTTTCCTACAAAACGAGCGAGAAGATTGTTTCAGAAACTGTCGGATAATCTTCAACTTGAGAGATGAGAGATTTTTTGTTTTCTTTTTTTCATGTCCGAGCAAAAGCTGACCAGTGATTGATTTTTTTTTTCCCATTGTTTACATTCATGAGGTCTAAAGCTACAAAGGGAACTTGTGGATATCATCAGAATAAAAAAAAATTCGGTTTACCGTATAAATGGTTTACTAGCTGATACATACAATTAAACCTTTATAAATTAATACTCTATACATTAATACTTTACTAAATTAATAAATTTTTCAGATCTCAAATTGCTATTTTGATCCAAATATCACTTTTGTATTAGGTCAAATTAATTTTTTGGGAAATCTAATTTGATTGAGACTTTTTCTATTTTATATATTTTTCTTTACCAAAATATTGGAATTAATTTAACCATTTTGTCATAATTTGGCTATTTTCTTTTTATAATTTATTCATTTTTATTGGATAAATATTTTCTAAAACTAAAAATATATAACTGAACCGATCCGACCAGCTGTCTAATAATAATGCCAAATTGGTGTCTTGTCTGATTTTCAAAACATTATTATTAACTTATAGAATGTGTGTCATAGTGAAAGACACTCTAAAAATTAATCCCTCCATTTCATATTACTACGTTGTTTTACGTAATTTAAGAAAACAATTAAGTTTTTTATTTAACTCTTAATTAATATTTGTTTAGGTTTTTTTAATTGGTCAAACAATAAAATAATATAGACAAAACTGAAAATTTTGAAAGTATAAAATGACAATTAATATGAAACGAATTTTAACTTCTAAAACGATAACTAATATGAAACGGACGAAGTAATGCCCACATTTCTAAAACGCAGTCACCAAGGTCGATTACACGGCGATTAAGCCCTTGTTGCCAAACGCGATTTGGGGGTAACCGAAAACCAAACTGTGGGAAAACAATTAACTCGTTTTTTCTTTTGTTCTAAGATCTATAAAGAATAATATATGGTGGATCTATTGATTTATGGTGAAAACAACAAGAAAAGCAGAAAACAGCGAATTCTGTCAAAAACAAGTAAATGGCGGCGTTTAGAGTTTGCAGATCTATAAGTTCAACGAAAAATATGATATGAAAAGACTTTTATTAAAAGGAAAACAAATAAAATGACGAAAATCGTAGCTAATGCAGTTCGATCCCTTGTTAGTGCAGTCTTCTTGTGCGACTCTAGCATTTCAGCTGGATTGAATCGTTGTTAATGTTGCGAAATTACATAAATTTCTTAAAACTAATCTCTGATTTTTTTTTGCTAAGCGCTAGGCCTAAGACATGATCTCTACACCTACATAAACCTCGCTAGCGTCAACGATAAGCCCAAAAAAACCAACAAAAACCACACTCGCCACTCAAAAACAATAAAAACCTACTGTAGTTACCACTGCGAAATCAAGCAAACTTAATTATGGTTAGCCACAAACGAGTCGGATTTGAAATGGGCCGAAACAAATTGTATGAGTTTCGGCCCAATTCAAGACCATAACAAAAACACTTGAGATGCAGAGAGATGATTTTATTCTCATTACCGGAAATGTTGAGAAGAAAACCCACAAAAATCCAACTCAAAATCGAAGACCGTGAAGAGCTTGAACAATCCCGAAAATCTCAACAACCCACCACCACCGCCGCCGCCGCTTCATCCTCCTCCTCTTCCTCACTC
Source organism: Cardamine occulta (assembly GCA_028015245.1). Classification (NCBI taxonomy): domain Eukaryota; kingdom Viridiplantae; phylum Streptophyta; class Magnoliopsida; order Brassicales; family Brassicaceae; genus Cardamine; species Cardamine occulta. The sequence continues at coordinate 7,153,963 of CM051371.1, forward strand.
CTCAACCAAATCGACCCAAAACACAAAAACCCATCTTCAAAATCCGACCGAATCGGTCTCTCTTGAATTCAATTTCCTCCATGGAAGTCGAAGTCAAGCTCCGTCTCCTCACCTCCACAGCTCATCTCCGTCTCACCACTCTCCTTACTCAGTTCCATCTCAAAACCGTTCACCAACGTAACATCTTCTTCGACACACCCAAAAACGATCTCTCTCTCCGCCGTGCCGTTCTCCGTCTCCGCTTCCTCCAAAACGCAGCCGTTTCCGCCGCTAATCCTTCTCCTCCTCGTTGTATCATCTCTCTTAAGGCAAAACCAACACTTTCCAATGGAATCAGCCGTGTAGAGGAAGATGAAGAAGAGATTGATTATGAGATTGGTAAAGAATGTGTTGATTCACCATCTAAGCTCTCAGCCGTTGGATCTAGGGTTTTGAAAAGGGTAAAAGAGGAATATGGATTTCAAGATTTTTTAGATTTTGTTTGTTTAGGTGGGTTTGAGAATATAAGGAACGTGTATGAGTGGAGAGGTGTGAAACTTGAGGTTGATGAGACTAAGTATGCTTTTGGGAAGTGCTATGAGATTGAATGTGAAACAGAGGAACCAGAACGTGTTAAGACAATGATTGAGGAGTTTCTTACAGTGAACAAGATTGAGTTTTCGAATTCGGACATGACAAAGTTTGGTGTTTTCCGTTCTGGAAAGCTTCCTTGAGAGGGTTAGTCTCCCCTAAATCTCAACTATGTTGTTTTTGATTAAATTCGCCAGTTTAACGTAAAGAGTACTTAATCTTTTGAATTCAAGTTGTTCTTTTTAAGATATGGTTTATAGAATGTTCATTTGTGTAACTTTTTAGCAGCATTTATATTGAAGGGTCAATGTTTTGGTTGTTTGTTTTCTGATCTGAAGTTTAAATGTTTCCAACTTGATGTAGAGACTTTGGTTTATGTACTTTCTCATTCCTATAAGGTAGAGAGACATTGGTTTAACTAGACTATAGGTGTCGCCAACTAAGCCACGACATGTGGTGTGGAACAAGAGATAGAACTTAGTCCAATCTTGATACGAATATTTTGAAAAGCTCATACAATTTTGGTTCAGCTTGTTTGGTTCCATAAATCTAACTTAATGTGATGTGTCTTGAATAGGCGAGTCTCTGAGATGGGAGAAACGATGGCCCGAATTAGAAGAAATGTTTTATTTGGGTTCATGGATTTTATTTTTGGTCACCAGTTTGATCAAGTTTGTATTGATTACAATAAAGTTTACTATTTGACATTGATGATCTCAGTTTGCACTATTTTTTAAGACCATTGTCGATGTTCTCTGTAAGTGTTGGTTCCTCAGCCTGATCTCAGTTTGCACTGTTTTCTAACGTTTATTATACTGCCGCATAGATAAGAAATAGTTTACCGAATATAAAAATGTACTCCCTCCACTTCAAAATATAAGACGTTTTGGCTTAAAGCACACATATTAAGAAATTGCTTTTACTTTTAAAAAGTATTATTTAATATATAAACAAAAACAATTTAATTAATTATAAAAAAAAACTGTAAATTATTATTGGTCACACAATATTCAATAAAGTAAAAAATTACATCAAAATGTGAGAACACCTTATATTTTGAAACACAACAAAACTTCTAAAACGTCTTATATTTTGAAACGGAGGGAGCAATTCATAGATTTCAATGAATTACCATAAGCACATAGAATGCAAGCAATTCATAGATTTCAATGTATATGATTACAAGTTTCATATATGATAACTCTTAACTTAAAGCATGACTTATATGAAACTTGTAATCTATGAATTGCTTGCATTCTATGTGCTTATGGTAATCGTCAATATCAACATTGATATGTAATGAAGAGATTAAGCCCTAACGACTCCTTACTATCTTGATTGCATTTGTCATTTATTTAGGTTTTCATTTTAGACCGTTGGGTTTTGTATAGTTTCATAGCCTATATAAGCTCACAAGCTCATTATGTAAAAGTCACGAATCAACATCTTAATAAACTTTTTCAGCCTTCAACTTGCTCTGTGCAATTGAATTGTTTTTTGGTTCGTCATTGAAGTTGAGTAAGTATGGTTCCTCTTGCTTTAGAGTTCTATTCAGTCTTGTCTTCTAGAAAGTGGGTATCCCCAAAAAGATAAAAGTCTCAGCCCTCACTTTTCTTGAATCAATTACCCTTCAAAAGAACATTTAATCTCTACCTTCATCAGCTTTCGCATCAACAAGCTTCTAAGCCTTGAAAGCTTATATCATTAGTACCCTCGGAAGTGCAAACATCTAAAGTTATTCGCCACGCACATGCTTTTATTGTAGTCAAATGCAAAAGCAACAACGAAGAGATCAGCATTCTAAATAAGGAACATAACTAAAATCTATGTCAAAAAATTACAAATGACAACAAAGTTTATAACAAGGAAGATGAAGGTTAATAAGAAGATACGTTTCCCTACACTATGGAAATTAACACAAAGGATCGATCCTCTTCAAGTCTTAACCTTCCAAAGCATAAACAGTCATCATTTCATATTTCATTCTCTCTTTTTAGAAGGCGGCTGACGAACATCTTCTTCATCCTCGTTTTTCCCTTCTCCCTCATCATCATCGTCGCTACCTCTTCCACCATCGGCCACTAGATGACCTTCCCCTTTATCCACCGAGAAATCTTCATCACTAGCATCATCTTCTTCATGGCCATCAGCATTTTTCTTATCATCATCGCTTGTGTTGTCAGCATCTTTGTTTTCCTCATTACAGCATCCCCTCTTGTAAGAGAAAGATTAATATAGATTGGTTCGGTCCATTTAGACTACAAGTGTACCAGAGTTTCGGCATTACACAGGTTAACAAGTAACGACTATGGAAGTTTAAAACTGGACGTTCATGGTTCATTCATCTAGCATAGGCGCGCAGATGCAAAAACAAATAGAGAAGAAGAGACAAGGCATTCTAAACATAGAAAGATAACTAAAATCCACATTAAAAAATCACACATAATAACTAGTAACAACAGAGAAAGATGAAATTCAAATAAGAGGACGATAAGTTTTCCCTACACTACTTTTAAACCAACACATAGCATCATCCTCTTCAAGTCTTAACAATCATACAAAGCTCACAAACACTCATCAAACTCATGATTCATTTTCTCTTCTTAGAAGGCGGCTGACGAACATCTTCATCGTCTTCCTCATCATCTTCTTCGTCCTCATCATCCTCATCTTCATCATCATCATCATTATTATCACCCTCATCATCATCATCATCATCGTCATCATCGCTTCCTCCACCATTGACCACTGGATCATCCTCTGGATCAGCTTCTTCCCCTTCTTCACCTGAGAAATCTTCATCATTAGCATCATCATCATCGTCGTCATCATCCTCAGCAGCGTTATCCTCATCATCATCATCATCACTGTCGCTGCCATCTTTGCATTCCTCATCACGGCTTCCCTTTTTGTAACCTTCCTTCACAGACAACCTAAAGAAACACAAATATAGATTGGTCTATTTAAATACAATAAAAAAATGGGATAACAAAGAAAAGGCGTGCCCTTCATATATACTCACCTCTCATCTTCAGCAATCAACCCTATCAACAAAGATTCTGCCTGCGACAATTACATAATAATACATGTTAAAATAGTAAGGTAGAGCTAAACAGCAGAATGTGATAAAGATGTAATAATAGCCAACACTAAAAAAACCTAAAATTTCACTGCTTCATTGTCTATGGACATAAACTAGCGAAGAGAAACTTCTATTTATGTTTTGCTCTGTTACCTAACTCCAAAACCACAATCCTCATTACAAAGAAACACATAGCTAGCAGTTCAGAGCAATTGGGAAAAGCCACAAAATAAAATTGGCCAGTTAACAAAAAGAGTGACACAGGACACTTGTTCAAAGCTGCATTTAACTTCATTGTGCATAGACTCATCTATAACCGTTTGAACAAAAAATTACATTCACAGAGTGGAAATGCTTGTCTAAAACTTACATATAAGCTAAATTCAAACCCAAAAACAACAAAAATCTAGACTCTAAAACATAAACCTGAATATCCAAAGTATGAAGCAATTTCTCACAACAAATCTATAAAACTATAAAAAGAGTCCTTTCCAGAATGAAAGATTTAAACTTTAGGCCTAGAAAAAAACACCAAATCCAACACAAGAGAAGTACACAAATCAATGGAGTACAATTACACTAGTAGAGAACAGATAAACAAGAAACAGAACAAGAAAAATCAAAATCTATTGTATATACCACAAGAAGCAGACAAGCCAGATTCTTCCCGAGGAGGAGGAGAAGCGATTCAGTGACAGAACAAGCCCATGTCTGTTGTCTCTGTGTCTCCATTGACGTAACAGCAACAACTTCCATATCTACTCAAAAATGAACTCAAAAATGAACTCAAAAACAAACTCCTGTAAGAGATGAGGAGACAAAAAGCCTTAAACTTTAACGAAATTTCTACAGAAGACCAAGAGATAGAGATAGATAGAGAGAGAGAATAAGAGGAGAACCTGAATAGCGTGTCTAGATCCGGTCAAGAGTAAACCCTAGATCTTGGTCCGAGTAGGGTTTTTGTCTTTGAGGTAAGATTTTTTTTTTTAGACAGGTTATTTGGTATGTCGATTTATGATTGGTGACATTTATATGAACTAAAATTATTTTCTCAATTGTTTCAATGGAATAACAAATTTAAAACGAGAGTTGTAGCGAAATATCAAAATATTCAAAAAGAATTGAAAAACTGATAAAGGTTTTTTAATTCTTGCAAGATAAAAAAAGGAATGTCAGAAAGTTCATGTAAGATGACGAAAATATCCCTGAAAATTGAATCCCAAAACAATCCAACACGTGCCACACCTTCTTCCTTTTGTCAATTGAATCTTAAGTGGAAATCTCCCGCTTAAATGCTCAATTGCTCATGTCCCCATTTCTAGTTTGGAATTTCACTAAATTTTTTGTAAAGTACGTAAAAATGTAGAGATAAGAGACAGTATATTTCGCTATAAAAATCAGAAGGGCCATGATTTGATTTAATTATCTGGTGGTGGTAGAAGTGAACTTAAATCAGATGCTTAGATTTTGAAATCAATGAACTCGTTTTGATCGAAAAAAGTTAGCGAATCTGTAGAAAATAAAAAATTCATAATATGGTTTGGATAAAATTTAAACGAGTAATTATGATTTGAGGTGTTGTTGAGATTAGAAAAAAGAAATAAAAGAGAGAGAGAAGGAAAATTATAGAGAAATAAAAAGATATAATCGTGTGGTGGGAGATAAATATAAGCATGAGGATATATTCGTTATATTTGTTTTTACATAAAAAATATGAATGAGGAGTATTGTAAGAGGAAAAAAAATTTAGTTTTCTATTAATTAGTTCTTTCTCTTCATATATATATATATATTTACTAAAATACCTTTAAAGAAAAGATCAAGAGTCAAGTCAATAACCATGAAACACTCTTTTTGATACAATGTTTGCATTTTAAACTGTTTTCCGCACAAGCACCATTTTTGGTCTGTGTGTGTGTTTTTGTGTGACAAAATTGCCCTTGGGAACTTGTTTGTTTGTGACTAGATTTTGGGAAGCTGTCATTTGTAACTAGACGATTGTTAATGTTTAGTTAAAAAGGGCCTATTGTGGACCGTTAGATTATAAAGTAACAAGAGAGAATCTGACGACCAATAGTAGATGTTGGTGGTAGGGTTCGAGGCCGGCAATAGAGGTGTGGTTTGTCTTATATAAAGGCTATTGGACGATGTTTTTCTATTTCTTTTTAGGAAGCAAACCCGAAGAAGGAAGGTAAATACCGATTTTTGAGGTGAATGTGGATTATTGTGTGTTTTAACTGTTCATTGATAAAAATCTCATTTTTTCAGGCAGCTCATGGAGGATCAGTGTTTTGTAATTTGTGGGTCGTGGGGTGTTACGTTCGATGGGGAGTGAAACTTTGTGGTTGACAAAGGAAAACTCTCGAGAATCGTTTCGTTGAAGAAAGGTGTTACTCTGTCTGAGTTTCAAAGGGATATATTTTCTGAGTTTGGAGTCAGTGAATGTAGTTCGACGCTATGTTATTGGTTTCCTAATAGTTTTGAGTTATTAACTAGATGGAAAACGCCACCGGTTTTGGTAACAACTGATGTTGGTCTTAGGTTGTTCCAGAAGATCCTGAAATCAAAGAGTGACATGAATCTTTTTGTAAAGTTTGAGTTTGCAAAGAAAAAAGGGAGGGAAGAAGACTCTTATGAAAGATTAGAGTGCAAGACATGAGATTCCGGGATAGAGAATATTTGTAGTTTTGGGTCAAAGTCATCGCATTTGGTAGTTGATGATGAGGAATTAGTGAAAAAGTAGAACAAGTAAAAGCTAAGATAAGGAGAATTGGTGTAAAGAGAGGACCTACCAGAGGACATATTGTTCGAGAAGTGAACCCTTCTAGCAGCGTAGGTAGTGGTGTGGTAAAATCAGTGATTGTACAACTTGTAGCAGTGGATTTCCGATTTGGATGGGGAAAATGGTGAAGATGAGTGTTTGGAAGAAGCAGATGGTGAAGATGATGAGAAATGCTTTGAAAAGGAAATTCTTTTATCAAGGGGTTATGACACTGAATTCTGGAAACCTTTCATAAAAAAAGAGCTTTGTGGTTCTAATGCTGTAGAGGTTATGTGTAGTACGAATGATGCCTTCGACCATAGTGTATTGCTAAACAGTGGTAGCTATTGAAAAAAGGAAAGAGGGTAGCCACAAAACCTGGTGTTGGTGGATGGCTCGTGATGGATGAGGTAAATGTGGGTCATGACAAGGAGCCGGTGTGTAATGACCCGCTTTCTTACCTAAGGGTGTCATTATTAAGCCATAATCACGGGACGAGTCAAGAATGAGCGAAGAAAAGCCAAAGAGATGGACAACACGTTCCACGAAGGAGAACAAAGAGAATGTGAAAGACTTCCAAGAAATTATTTGGAACAGTTCGATGTAACACAGAATGATCACGAAGCATAGACCAAACCGATTGTTTATCGGTTTAATCTGGAATTGACCGCAAGACTTGGCGTCCACGCCAAACGATAAACACATGATTTAAACATGTGTTTAATTAAGTATGCACTCAAGGACAAATGTTGTAACATTCCTCCTTGTTACGACACCTGCCCGGACACTTGTCAGTTTCTTTTGACAAGTGTCAGTCAGAATTACATCTCTTTCGTCTATAAATACAAGGCTTAGCCTTCACATTTAAGGCACCAGATCCAAAAAATAAAAACCAGAGAAAAGAGAGGAGAAAGAAAAGGAGAATT